>VZTH01004248.1:472919-543375 GCA_013397815.1 Aleadryas rufinucha | reverse complement strand
TTTTTTTTCAGCTGCCTTGGAGTAACTGCAGGGACGGAGAGGCAACCTAGGAGTGTCTCTTCAGCCAGGCTGTTCAGTGGCTGTTCAGTAACTCTTGGGGGCAGTTTTCTGGGGAGAGATGAGCCAGGCAGCACTCTAGCCGCTCCCCACTGTATTTCTCAGAGGGCACTGGATAGGAAGATGACCTAGCAGGCTGGTCCCCAACCCACCAATCCTCACTAAAGCTTTAGTGCTCTTAGGTGGTGAATTTTGAGCAGCAATGATACTGTACCTGATGCAGAGGTAACCAAAACAGTAATTTCTAAGGTCCCAGCAAAGAATTTAGCACAACTTGTCCATAAACACCTGAGTAACCCTACACCTCCTCTGCAAAATATTAAGCATTTGGTTAAAGTATTCTATTATGCAAGGGGTGATAGAGAAAAGAGCAATAGCTTTGGTAGAGATGTGAGCTGCTCGCTTCTTCTCTGAGGGGTTTCGGTATGATTGCTTCCTGCTCACAGTTCAGGCTAGGATTTCCTAAGGAATTTGAGGGAATTAAGCACAAGAATGTCACAGCATTTCAATGGGGTTTAGCTGTCTGATGCTGCAAGGGCTAGGCTTATGCAGAATGATACTAGTCCAACTTTACGGTGTAATTTCAAACTGATGTAGTTAAACTCATGCAAAAGACTGTGTGCATAAGCCTAAGTCCACATTCTGTTGGCTTTATAACAGTTTGGTTTAAATTAATTAGGACAAAGATTTAAACTAAGGTAACATAAGTCACTCTTAAACTGAACTGTGAGTATATTTGCTAAAATACCTATGCAGGTAGGCATACTGAAGGAGTATAGATATGGATATGCATTTCCTGGTCAAACTAGCCTAAATTGCCTCATTTTTCTTTGCCAGAACATTAGTTCTACAAAAATCCTCTCTTTGGATGTTTCCACAAGCTGTTAAATTATTTTGTAATTCCCTTTTAAAGATTGATAGAAGTAAATTTTCTCTTTCATCTACTCTTCGACTTAAAGATGTCCAACCTCTGTGCCTCTACAGACTGTAAGGTAATAGACAGGACAGCCACTCTTGGCTTTAGAGAAAACTCAACCACCAGAAGCTCTGGAGATTCGTGTGATTATATTTTATTATGTTCTTGACTCTTTCTATTAACTCATCCTAAAATATGGTAACGCTTTTTAAGATTAATGCTTGTGGTTTTGGAATTTTGGAAGGTAAGTGGAAAAGTCAGGGTGTGTATGGCCCCACTGCAGCACAGATTTTGGTGGAGAGTTTGGGGGAGGGTGTGTGAGAGAGCTAGTGCCAGGCTTGCTACTTGTGGAATGAATTTATTTGAGAAGGGATTTCTTCAGCAGCTGGTGGTTTCCTCTTTTGACCTGTGCCACTTCCAAAGAGGGCTCAAGATGGTTTAGTGGTGATGAATTGGCAGACTTGTCACTAAGCTGTAAATCTGAGTCTGCCTTGCTGGGTTGAGGTGTGAACCCAAGATCTAGAGGAGGTCAGCATTTCAGACTGCTGCTCTGTATATAAAACTGCTAAACCTTCTTTGGTGAAGGAAGTACTGTTAATAATAATGATAATTTTTTTTCACTTTTACAGTCTCTGCTATTCCAAAATTATTTGATGGATATCTGTCTTATCAAGTAAATGCAATTGAGTTAAAAATGAACAAAAACCCCCAAAACCAAACTACCCAACCCCCTCTCACCCCCCCAGCCCAAAACCAAGAAAAGGCCACCAAAGTCAAGCCCCAAATAATTTTTTTCTGATATGACTTTAATTTTTTCTAGTTCCAGGGCAGGTATAGAAGAAACAAAAAAATCTCTCTTTTTAAAATGTCCCTTGTGATACTGATATTTTTGAGTGTTATTCTGATGTTTCCATTAGGAAGATAGGTTTCTACATAGGCTCTAGATTTTTAGATATTGGGTATTCTTGGGCTGCATATTGTTGCTGCATACAAAATTCTTGGGATTTTTATACTCTATACTTTTTCAAAATGTCTAACTGCCTACCTGGCATAATGCAACCTTAAATTAATTCAGCTTGCTATGAATGAGCTGCTGGGTCTGTGCTTGCTACTGCAGAGCAACCAACTCAGGTGCAAAAAGCAGTTTATCTCTACTACTAGGCTTTGCCTTACTTTGACTAAGCCTTAACCTTACTTACTCTGGTTCTGTTATACTGACCTTCTTGCTGTTGGTCATCCAGTCTATGTCTATAAAAGGTGAAATGACAAAGGGATGAAATGCTGTATTGTACTGGTCAACATGTTAAAAAAATACTGAACTTATTTATTTTAAATGACCACAACATTTTCACCCGATTTGTAGAAATCAAATTATTTACAGCTTCAGTAGATAACATATTTCTAATAACATTGAAAGTCTTAAAATCAAGTGATGTGAGAGTATTTACAACTCCCTATCATTAGCTACTGGGTAGATACATGCATGCTCCTATGTAATTGAACTGAATGAGGAGTTTAAATTGAAATGCTTATTTGTCACACCAAGAGGGAATCCTCTCTTCACAATAAAAGTCCAGCAGATTAAAATCAGCTGTGAGAAAGGGTTGCTCTCAGCAAGAGAGACTTGAGAGGGTATCAACAGAATTTCACCACAGAAAGCTTTGCTCACATGGAATCCCATTATTTCAAGTACAATCTCCTCCATCTAAAATTAGCATATATAATAGAGTGCCAAAGGCTGAAATAATTTACACTTAAGCTTATAGCATTTTTTGTAAAGCTAAACAAACAGAGGTATACACATTACCCAAGCAGAGACACCCTCTGGGGTTTATCCCTCTCCATCCCCTCTAATTAAATGGCCTTCACAACTGGGCTTGAGATGTTATGATGACTGAAGATGCTCATCTGGAAATCCTGAAGCTTTTTAACACATAAAGTGGTGACCTCTGTCATAACCTAGATTTGCAGATAGCTGTTAGATTGCTCTTTTGTGCACTACTGTTGGTTCTCATTTTGAATAACCATGGTAGAACAGTATTGCTGACAGAATTAATGTTCATTTTTAGAGCTTTTCTATCCAAAGACCTCAGAAGTGCCTAAAATAAAGTTAGTGTTCTCATTTCGCTTAGAAGAAATGGAAGTCCCTAGTGACAGCTTAGTCAAAATCACACAGCCAGCTAATGACAAAATCAGAAGTAGCACTGCAGTAGCTACACTCAAAACCAGGACCTACCTGCTTGGTCCCTCCTGTGTTCTCAGGATGGATAATCACTCACCATGAGCAGGAGGATCATAAACAGATCTCAAATCTGCACACACTTCTTTACCAAAGATCTCCAGTTTTTCGTAGCATCGCATATGGGTGTATTCTCTCAGTGTTGAAGTAGTATGGCTGGACTGGGTTAAATCCTAAGCCTTTTTTGGTGTGGTTTTTGTTGCTTCAGAGATACTGTTTGACACTTTCCGGGGAATGTTTTATACTGCTTTGTGAAGAGTTTAGTTGCCAGTGCTGAATCATTCCTCAGGGAAGCCTCTGTTTGCATGCTTAATTTTTAATCTGATCTCTACTAAATGTTAAAGAATTAGTTTAAGCCCTGGCAGACCCTCCATTGTGCAAGCTGAAAGGAGCAAGTCTGTAGAAGAAGGCGAGGCAACTCTATGAGGGCGCTCTTTTTGCACAAGTTGCAGTTTAGCCCCACTTTTTAATCACAGCTTATTGTCTGCTAGCTGAGTTATTCTAATGTGACTGAAAGCAGAATCTAGCCAGGAGGTTGTGGTGATTGTCGAGCAAATATGAAGTACATGTGCTTTTCCCTGGAATGCGTGAGGCTTGCAGCAACTCAGCAGGTAACTCAGCCACCCTCAGGGCTTGACCTGATATTTCACATCAAGCTATACATTTTTGTTGTGAGTCCAATTTGAGTTTTTTCATTCTTCTTGTTAATTTGTTAAGAAACAGCCATATGTGAGGTGCTAGGAGATAGGGAAGAAAATCTGGATTTAGGCCTAAGAAAACTTAGCCTTATGTTTAGATCTTGTACAGAGCTGCAGCAGCTGGGCTCTTGTACCTGCATGGGGCTCTAGTGGTGTTATTTTGGACTCTGTTTCACGTGCAGGAGTCAGCTTCACATGCTTCTCTTTGAAGGTTTGGGATCAAAATAGATCACTAGTATAGACAGAGACTCCAACAATGTTTTGCTTTAAAAAAAGAAAATAAACTAGCTAGTAACTGTCTTTACAGTGCTTCTGTTCTTCCATTTTGCAAGAAAAGTGTCTTGTTTCTTCAGCCCATTCCCAAAACCAGGAACTTGCTGCCTCAGAACCAGCTTTCAGCGAGGCTTCTTTTTTTCTTCTTTTCTTTTTTCCTCCCCCCGGGAGGTTAAAAATAGCAAGCAGTAAGAAGTGATATTGTATACAAGGCTATTACACTTTTGTCTTGGCCTGCTTAATGTCCTTGACACATACCCATTTCACCCAGGGACAGCCACTATGCAAATTGGCTAAAAGCTCCATTAGGTTGTTCAAGGCTGGGGAAACCCATCTGTCAGTGTCTGTGACACAGCCGGGCTGGAGTCTCACATGGGAATCTGTCCTTGAGATACCCAGGCAGCTGAGTTTCTTTTAGCCTCCAGTGTTCCTAGAATCAAAGGAAATTGCTGTACGCTCTTCTTCTTGCTGCTGTTTGTGTTTTTGTAGTTCATTTTCTACCTTGATCCCTTTTTCAGAAAAGCACAGGTAAAGACTGAGAATTAACAGGGAAAGATGTGTTTTACGTTTTTTTTTTTCAGTTGCTTTGCAAAAGTGAACAATTATGCATATTACTTGTGGAAAAATAGAACAGTAGCTATTTGTTGTCCTGAAAGAAGAACAGCTTTATAACCCTTTCCCATATTTTCCTGTGTGATCTGCTGATGACACACATGAGGTGGGTTTTTTAAAAAGTCTTGCTAGGGATCAGCTGCAGTTGATGTGTTCTCTGTGAGTGGACCAGAAGTGCACGATAAGCTAACAAAATATCAAAGAATGCACCCGCGAAAGGCTTTCACTGAGAAGATTTGAATGTGGAGTCTGGGACTGGGAGTTGCCTCTGCAGAGACAGAGAAACCCAGCTCCTGTGCATAGGTTTGGGAGCAGGCTTGAGTCTTCTCTGCTTGGCATGCCCAGGGAAAAGCTCCTGCAACAGCACTTATTGTACGTCTGCTGAGGGAAGCCACTTGCTTTTTCTGCTGGGTGGAGGTAAGGTGGCAGAGTGGCAATTTTGCTGTTTTCTGCTTTCCTTCTGCCTTCTTTCTGCCATGGACTCCATTAAAATGCCTAACCAGTGAAGCACACCACGATGGATGGTACAGAAGTAGTTGATACCCTGTGAGTCCTACAATTAGCAATGTTACAGTGTTTTGTAATATGAGACAGTGGCAGCAAAATAGTTCAGATTTTCATCCCATTAGAGCAAGAAGACTCAGCATACGACATCAAAAGTAGTGCCCTTCGAAGTGTATTGGGTCTATATTGACAGACCTCTCAAGCTCTTGATTATTTCCAGCTGGTCTCAAGTAAGCCCTGAACACAGAGTATCTGGCAAAATAGCTAGAGTAACTTCAATGCCCAGTGGTGTTCAGGTGTATGAGATAATTATAGCCTTCTCCATAACAGATGCTCTGTTCTGCAGTTTGGCACTTTCTTCCTTCACCATGTAAATAATTTTCTCTATCTAAGCTGATGGCCAATTTGATGATACAGATACAGTTTTTTCCACCAAAAAGTAAACAGTGTGTTTTCATTGAAACACTTACATAGCAACAAGAGTGGGATTTATCTTTATCATCCTGTTGAGGAAGAAGAAAAGCAAGAACAAAAGAAAACTTTTGATAGTACTGTGTGGAGATTGATGACATGAAGAGTTAATGTGTTGGTATAGCCAGGATCAGTATTTCCAGAAATAGAAGTCAGTGATTCAGCAGTTCTCCTTCATATTGCCAAGTGCAACTTACTCAAATCATGCCATATTCTGCTTTCTGTGTTCCAAACCCAGTCACATAATAAGGAGGCTTTTAGATTAGCATATTAGTTTAAATTTCAGACATACCATTTTAGTTCTCTCCCTTAGGTTCCCAGTGCTTCTTTCTCTCTTTGTCTCTGGAGGTAACATAGACCTTGTTGTAGCATGTAACTTGCACTAAAAAAAAAAAAAATTAAATATCATTATAAGAGAGATGGTATATGTATTTTTCTAGAAGTTGTGGCTGGCTTTACACAACCTTTGTTCTCACAGTTGAGTATATTTTCATACTGCCCCAGTTCTTTCAGTGCCTGTGTGAGTAGCTCAGATTTGCTGAGGGGAGCAGAGGGCTTGCAATCTTGCTCAAAGCCATTTCTGCATTTATGTTTTTCTGGCTGTCTGGTCAGACTGCCACATTCTAATGGGAGCCAAAACGTAATTAAACGTTGGTGAGTTGAACAGCTTGCTTTGAAAAGAGGTGAACTCTACTTCATGGGACATTTCATTAAAAAAATCTAAATATGAAAAGGCATAAGTATTTGGCCTTTCCTGTGCAAGGGATTCCTGTGCATAGGCAAAGTAGAAGATGAAGTAGAATTTTTACACACATTTTAAGAAATTGTATGCCCAAAGCTGTTGGGAACAAAGAGCCTGCTTTGTCTTCACAAAAATTTTGGATTTAATACTGAAGTCCTGTTTGAGAAATGAATACTCCTTAGGGCAAACTCTTGCTGGAACTGGCCCTATGTGCAAGAGGGACGAGGGTGTGCCATAGGGACTAACTTCTTTGGCAGGGGAGGAGGGAAGTGCAGAGCCTGTCTCACAGCAGGTCCAAGGCACAAGGGCCATTGCAAAGCACAAGCTGAAACACTTTCTAGATGAATGTAGAAAATTATGGGACTATGTAAAAAACCGAACCAAAACAAAACCTGAGACTTGCAAAGTTTTTGTGGCCTATTTAGAAGTGCCTGAGAAACAGATTTTAATTTTAGTCAATACTCACAAGCCCATCAGTGGAGCAGCACAGGGGGACACCGTTCTAAAATAGCTCTAGCAGATGCCAGAATAATACGAGTTTTCCCCGCATCTCTCATTTATTTCTTGCTGTGTGTAGTTTCTTACTAAATCTGTTCCCTTGATAAATATAAAGATGTTCTTGCCATTGGATAGGATAGCTAAGTGCAATTGTCACAAACACTAACTGGCTTAACCTTCTTGTTGCATAGCTACTGCTGCTGTTAAATACTTCCTGGGCTAACAGAGATCTTTGAAATTAGTTTTAATGGGTTTTCTTTTCAGATACACAGAGCATGGCTGTTAAACAATGGCAGCTTGAATAAAAGCTATTCTAATGATAACAGCAATAGTGTCAGTTACTTGGATAAACTGTCAGAGGGAGGCTGGCCATCAGTGGATCACTGCAAGGGAGCCTAGAAAATTGAGAAAATTAACCTGCTAACATAACCAATAGCCCAGATCTTCAGAAAGGGTAATTATCCTACTACCTCACTTAACATGCAAGTGTTGATATTGGTACTAGATGTCAAGAGACCTTCTATCCTGCCAGTTTTACCTTCCCTGAAGAAAGGCTCTCCTTTCATATTCTTAATTGCTTTAAATTAAAAATATGGCAAGTTGATACTGATTTATGAGGCATCTTGGTAATCCCTTCCCAGCCTTGTCGCACAATTGGTATTATTTATTTTAAAATTTATTAATTGATACAAAGTGCCAACACCGCTGTCCACATTCATTGCTGAGAGTTTCCACTCCATCGCAAAGTGACAAATGTGAAGAAGGGATCAAGTGGTGCTGCAAGGCAGTGGCTTTCTGCTGAGTGATGCTGCCCTGAGATTCTGAGGGTTTGCAGCCCCTTCTTGGTGGGACTTCTGTGCTTTTCTGCCCAGCATCTCCCCCCTGCTTAACAACCTTGTCTGCCCTGGGGGACTGTGGTGGTCCTTGCGTGTTAGTGCTGTCTCTCCTCGGTGACGACAAGAGCATGGCCAGACCCTTGGGCCATAACCTTGTGGGAGAGGTGTCCCACGTGGGATGGCAAAGGGAGCTAATCTTCTGATGCCACCCCATAGCTAATTAATGCAGCTAAGGCACTTTTAAGCCCATGGTTGCAGAATACAAAAATTGCAGGCTTACGTTGGATAAAGTGTTGAGAATTCTTTCTATGTGGTGGTTTTTCTTTTTGGTAGGATTTTGTTTTTCTTTTGTTTTTCAAAAAAGCTAAGCTCATTTAAAAAAAAAATCTGTAAATAGAAACAATAGGCTGGAAACACAGGCAGCAAAAGTAAGCTAATTTGGATGTTTGTTTGAATAAGATCAGCTACTGCTTATGAAGATGAAAGTGATTTGTTCTGTCCTGATTTCATTAATGAATGTTGTATGTATATTTAAAAAAGCTCTGATCAATAATGAAATATTTCAAGAACCACTTGAAATTCAAAGTCATGAAACATAAACAGAAACAGCTGCATCATTTTGTTAGTACTTTTGTTGGTAATTTTTAAGTGCAGTGAAAAAGACCTGGTGCCTGGACTATTGACAAAGAAATACATTGTAAAAAAATTTCTTAAACCTGTCTATTGTCTGTGAACATTTCCTCCTTAATATTCAACCTTCTTTTTCTTTATTGTTCTGTTTGTAATGAAGCTGGGCCTTATTTTCGTTCCCAGTAGTTTGATAAATGGCTTGAGAGGAATCGATGGTGATGGCCTTATTTGCTCCTTAGCAATTGTGTCAGGGGAGGGGATTTTGTGTTTGTTTGTTTTTAATTCCCTTTTATTGGCATAAATGATTTTTGTAAACATCAAGGTCAGTTCAGAAACTTGGGATGTTGGGTGAGAACTGCTAATCAAGAGGTCTGTTTTTTTAAAGATGTCTTTAAATTTGGACTCAAGTGTAAACTGACAGAAATATTATTGTGATCAAGTGAGTAGCTGATAAATGCCATTTTAGCAAGTAGGCTGCTAGCCTGTGGAACTGCCCTCTGCCAGGGTGTCTTCAAGTAAAATGCTGCGGCTAATTTTATAAAAGCTCACAACATTTCAGGACCAAAATAACAATGTTTGTAATTAGGGATACTAAAATAGAAGCAGTCAGGTCCCTGAGGATGAAAGAAAAAAACCCAAAAAACTCAGTCTCTCCCTGCCTCGGGTCTGCTGACATGGCTGTGGCTCCAGGCTCCAGCACATCCTGGGTGTTGCCTTGGGAATTTGTGGCCAAGCCAGACCCTTGCTTCAGGGAGAAGCTATCCCTTTACCTCAGCCACAGGCACACTGTGCAGGAGGAAGAAGAGTACATGAGGTAGTTGATGGAGCTGTGCTAGAACTGAGGCACTGAGGTGATGATAAGCTTTAGAAGCGGGTTGTCAGAGCTCTGTATAAGTTGAATCACATCAGCTTTAAGCCCTCCTGTTGTATGCTCTGTCATGTTATGTAACACTGTGATATATATCTGGGGTTTCATATATGTGCAAAGGACTATTTATGCTCCCCTTATGCAGGAGAAATAAAGGTCCTAAATGAGTTAATAATTTGGCTACCCTTTTTTTTTGTGTGCAGACTGTGTGCAACTTCAGCAGATTTAATTTTGCCCTTTGTTACATTTGAATTTGCAAACTGACTTTAATGCACCTAATTTTTTGTGGGTCCTCTGGACAAGGTTTTGAAAAAGAAGAGCTGTGGCTGCTTTGCATGGCTATAAAGGCCTGCATGGCACTGTTTAGGAAAAGGAAAAAAAAAAAAAGAGAAATATGACCTGGTCCTTTATCTTTCAAGTCTGTCATCCAGCCTGCAATTAGCTGCACCTCAGTAGTGCAGGAGGGAGGCATGTGGCCTGCAGAGCAGCATGGGATACTCCAGGTACAACAGTTGCCAATGAGATGAATCTGCTGGAAGGTTGGTGTTTATCCGTGCAGAAGGGTGCAGGAATAAATAGGCATCTGATAAGACAGTGGTGCCTAATAAAACAATTTGTCTGTAGCACAGACATTAAGTAGTTTGATTCAGGCCAGAAATGGTTCTGATGGAGCACATTAATTAGAGGTGATCATCTTTAACACTATGCAGAAAGCAAATGAAAATGCAAGTAACAAATGACACTGCAAGTAACAAATGACACATTATGAGAAGCTGCTTGTATAAGTGTTGTCTACTAAACTCTTATGGAGATGAAAGTATTCCAACTCCACCTTTAGGAACATATTGTATTTCCCTATTTATGTTTGTTTCCTATCATGTGATGAGGTGCAAGGGAAGGTGCTGCTTGCTAATTTTAGCCTTGCAGACTGTCGATGCAGAAACCTGGCAGTTAACACTTCAGGAGGGTGGCAGTGCTTTAAGGGAAACTGGGCTACACTGTGTCATCGTTCTCGATGGCACTCATAGCGGGGAGCGGAGGGGGGAATGTTTCAAAGTCTTGTTTTCCTGGCTTGTGTTAATGTACTAATAGCTTCCTGCAGAAGAATTACTGAAGACTGTAAGAAAGCATTAATGAGAAAAGAAAAGCTGTTACTTTGGTGAATAAATGTCAGATATGGGGACTGAGGAATACAGTGAATGCATATATGTAACTTCATAGCCATTGCTGTATTTTTTTAGAGCTATGATACTGAATTGCAGGAATCACTCTGCAGTTTGACTCTCACCTGTACTCACCCACTTTGTCATCAGTGTCTGAGCAAACCCTGTCTTTCCAGATGTTATGAGTCATCTTAATGCAGCTGATGATGTTTAGAAGGGGGAAGGGAAAGAAAGGAAAGATGTCAGGAGACCACTTGCAGCTCAGAAGCCCTCAGTATACAGCCTGCAAAGAAACTTTTAAATTATGTCCTCCTTGCCAGACCAGTGGATTGTGGAAGGTCGGCTGGCCACATAGGCTGTTCCAGATGTGTTGAGAGCAGGGTAAAGTCTCGAGATCTGAGATGGGAGCAGGGAAACCTGGGCTCTGTTTAGCAGCCAAAGGCTGTGGCATGGTCCTTCCCAGAGGTGCCATGTTGCTGTATCTATTTCTTCCTCTGCAGTAGCATTTCATCTGTTGGAGGTGGTGGGATGAGGGAATTGTAATGGTAAATGAACCTCAGTGAAATATATAATAGCCTAATTACAGGTTGTTTCTATCATTGAAAGGCTTCTTGCCCAGCAAGAACTGCATTAGCCCAAGGTTCACTAAAGGAAATTTAGTGGCAAGCCACTGTAAACAAAATATTAGGCATATGAGGGATGACACAGATATTTAACACCAGCAGAATTAAGAGTATCAATATTTTTTTTTGTCTAGGGTTCCCCCTTTTTTTCCTTTTAGGAGAAGTCCCTATTAAAAAAAATAATATAGACATTTGTTTTTAAAAGTGTGTTAAAAACTTATGGTGCTTTTAATAGTCTGACTCTGTATTTTGTCAAATGCATCACCATGTTAACAGTGTTTCTATTTACTTGCAAAAGACATGATAGTAATCCCCCTGACTGTGTGGCTGCCACCTCCTTGTGTTTTTGAGGGTTATCCACATAAGACATGGGAGAAAATGTTTCACATAAAATGCTCTGAATGGTAGGAAGAAGGTGGAAAAAGAACCACTGCAAAATTTTTCTTGTAAAACAAGAGTGGGGGCAAGCAGCATAAATTACACTTTTTTGGTGGCAGATTTAAAATACTCAGATTCTTTTTTTCTTCAATATAAAATTTAATTCTAAAACTGATTCTCACAAGGAGGTGTTTAGAGGACTAAAGTCTGATGGGTCAAATCACAGAAGATATAGGATGATGATCTCCGTTCAACATCTGGTTAGGAAGTCGCAAAGTAAAAAGTGTTCTGGGGATATTTACTCTCTGCTTGAATTTGTCATGCCATTCCCTAAGATGTTCCTACCTGTTATTAGCAGCACCCAAATATAAATCTCTCTTCTAGGTAGGCCTTTTGTTTTCCCAGATGAGGTGTTTCTTACAGAAACTAAATCTCAGCTCCAGTTATCACACACTGTTAATTCTGTTAGGGGAAGTTAAGATTGTATAGTCAGAAGTTAGGAAATATTGAAATCCTTCATGAGCCTCAATTTGGATCCTGTGTGAGCAGCCATTGCCACATGGTCATTTAAATACTTGACTGGATATGTTGTGCTTTCCACAAGACCCCAGCCTTTGCTGTATTTAGTGATAGTTTGGTTCATTGTAACTAGGACTTAATCCTGTAGTTGTCCTCAGACCCACCTGGGAGACCTGCAGTATTCATGCTTCTGTCTTTCAGTGTCCCATTGCAGTTGTTTTTCAAGTTTTCTTGGACCAAATTCTCCAAAACGGAGGCTGAAGTTGTAGTTAGCACATTAGATCTATTGTGCATGACACTTTGTGTCTGAAATTTAGCCTAGATACTGTGAGTACCTGGGCTGAGTATACTGTCCTTTGGGACCTATGCCTTGATATAACTGGGGGAGTCATGTTCCCTTCACCATTTTAAGAAGATGATTAAAAAAAAAAATCAATTTGTTATAACTATGAATACATTTCATTTAAAATCTTACCCAAACTGAACTTTGATTTTCTGATGGCAACTAGTAGTGGCATTAATTGTATAACTTTTAGTCTCAGACATTTTTAAAGACTTGTCAGTTTATTTAATTTCAATTAAAAAAAAAAGCCCTTAAATTAGTGCTGCTTTTTCTTAGACAGAGTTTCCTTAGTCTACACTGTAGATCTTCAAAGAAGCTGAGGAATAAGATTTTCTGTATTTCTAATTCCTTTAATCCAGGGATATTGCATTAATGTAAATACTACTACTGCTGAAATCTGTGTGGAACATTGTTGTTTAATAATGACTTTAGCAAATGAACTAAACTTGAGGTCAAAGCATAGCAAAGGAATAAAGTTCAGATGTCTTGGTTTTAGTAAATCCTTTTTGTGCAGTTGAATTTGATTATAGGATGTACCTGCACAAATCACTTAGTAGTCATTTGTTCTGTAAGTAAACTTGGAGGGTTTTAGCATATGTAATGCGTGAGGTGAAGGAGTTTTGTGCTGAGTAGTTCTTTCTTATAGCATTGGATAGACTACTAACAGTATTTTCAGACAGCCCTTATCTCTAGTTGGCCAACCACTCCCCCCCACCTCGGTGTTACCTGCAGTGTTGGTGAGGGTGCGCTCCCTCCTGTCGTCCAGCTTGTTGTGACAGTGCCACGTTGTAAGCCTGGCTAAAGTCAAGGAAAGCAACATCCACTACTCTCCCCTGATCTGTGGAGATGCTTGTCCCAACGCAGAAGGCGAGCAAGGTAGCCAAGTCTTGTTTGCCCTTGCTCATCCATGCTGGATGCTCTTGTCCCTCACATGCTTAGACACAGCACCTATGAGGCTCTTCTCTTTAGTTATGCCATGCTGTGGCCAGCCTGATGACCCGCAGATCCTCCCTCCTCTGAAGGCAGATGTAATGTTTGCTTTTCTTTCGAGGCATCAGGAACATCCTGATGGCCTCCAGCTGCTGTGGCCTTTCAGAGATAAGAGAGAGCAGCCTCTGGGTGACACCAGCTGGCTCCCTTACAGTTTGTGTTCAATAACCTCTCACTGGCTTCCTGGAGTAGTTTCTAACTTAATGCTCTTCCTGGGCAGCACCTTTCACCCCATGCCCTACTACAAGGAGATGACAGCCGAGAGGACTGGCAGCTGACCTTGCCAGTGGAGACTGAGGCAGAGAAAGCACCAAGTGCTTTCATCTGTCCTTTGTCACTTGTCCCTTGCCCTACTGAGCAGTGGGCAAATCTTTTCTTTAGTTTTCCTTTTGCTGCTGACATGCCTGTATACAAGCTGGTATTCCTAACCAATTTCTCTCTCTGCTCCAGCTGGTAACACTGTGTGTTATTATTATTTGCTAGAAGTATTGTAGTTGCTGTTCTTCCCCATTCTGATTTGGTTTTTTTAATGTAAATTATTTTTCATTTTAGACTCGAACTCTTTCTTTTTTCCCAACATTTTGTGCATATGAGGCTCTGACAGTGGTATTAGGTGGTATTAAGACTTTCAGAATATTTATATGTATCTGATTTGAAATATAAACCTTTTTGTTACATGCCATAATTCTTCAAGCTTCTATTCTAGAGCATGGTACAACATTTATTAAGAAAATGTATTAAGGAGATTTTCTTTCTTCCTTTGCTTATCCTGATTTAACATTTGAAATTATTTCAAATACATATTCTTTCCAGAGGAACAAAACACCGACTTAAAAAATAAATCATGCGTGAGTGAAGTATATTAAACGGTCAAAAAGCCAGAAAGCTTACAGAAGAGATTCGAGGCAATGTTGCAGCGCAGAAGGAAATTTAGGCTTTTGTTTATCAGGAAATATATAATTTGGATGAAAACCCATAAATAGAGATGGTGATTTGTTTCAGGAATTTAACATATGTACCCTGTTACTCTGAATTCCTATTGCTTGCAACAGGAGTACCTCATTATCCCAATTAGTGGTGCGTCGGATTTTACACAGATGTGTAACGAAGCAGCTGCATCCCCACATTGCAAAGCTCTTCACCTCTGAGTGCAGAAGTTCAGGTTCTTCGTATTGTTACTTCTCACCGTATGGAAAAAGCACGTGGCTCAGAGCCAAAAATGGTTTAGGCAAAGCATCTTCAGCTGAGTCTGTGGCTGTTAGCAAGACACTTGGATCATCGTGCCACAACATTTAGCAGAAAATAGTGATGATTTTGGGGAACTGAGAAAAAGCAAGTTGTCATGTTGAAATCAAATTTCTGCACTATGAGACAGACATATTCTAAGCATATCAGAAAAAAGAGAGTAGGTTACCTTTACCAGACTGAAAGTTAGTTTTGTGTGGTTATTTTGCTTGAGTCAACATTTCTGAGTGCATGAGTCAAATGACATTTGAAACTTCAGACAAGCACAGTGCCACTATCTGTTGTTGAAGAAATGGGAAGAGACTGAGAACTTATACCATAGTAAATTCAGATCTTTTAAACTTTTTCCCCCCTTCTCTGAGAAGTACTTAAAATCAGAGGTAGGGGAAACACTGAAAAAAGAAGTAGGAATTAGATGGGAAGGGACTTGCTGAGTAGTACTGGATTGCAGTGTTAAAAGTGTTGGGTCTTTTGCATATCAAAGCAGCAGGTCAGGTTTATCTGTATTCAGATTCACTGATTTTGAAACAAAATGGGCATTTGGAAGTTATTTTTACCTTTCAAAAAAAACTTCACGGTTTTTGCTTGCCTTCTAGGAAAAACTTGCCAGAATCTCACTAGTTGCAAAGAAATAGTTGTCATCTTCCAGTGACTCTGAGTATTACAAAATTTCCATCATTCAGTAGTCCCATGGTTCCAATGACAACAAAGTGTGTGCTGGGTAATAACTGCTGTGACATCTACTTAGGTGGCCAAATACACCTGTGAGTGGGCTGATCAATTAGGACCTTTGCCTCAGTCTGCATTTGGTGTGAATATAGGGTACATCTTGAGAGTTAAGTGCTCAGGCTTCGGTTCAGCTTAAGGTACATATGACTTCCTTGTAAGAGTATGAATGGAAACAAAAGTATGGCAATATTTTGTTTCATAGATCCAAAAAGACAGCAGTGTTGGGATTTTGTACTCACTCACAGCATGCTTAAATAAGTTCATTCTCCAAACTAATATAATTTACAGAAAATTGAATTTTAAGGAAAAAAATAGAAATGTCTGTAAATTAATTTGGTGTAATTCTGAAAATTCCAAAGATAGGATAAAGAAGTTCTCTATTTTTTGCATTAATTATTCCATTTATTTAGTAAATTTTGCCTCAAGTGGATTTGATTGATGTCTGGAAGATATTTTAATTGTAAGTTATATTAGATGCTTTTTAAATCAAAGAAAATTAAACTGCTTTTCCCATACTCCCAAGTCTGCCACATGAAATCTAAAGAACATGGAGATTTGATAAAGGCACCAGAATCTTCAGTAACAAAGTGGAGAGTGCTTACTCATCTTCCTTAGCATATGATTTAAAGCCCATAGTTGACACTAGCTGAAAATGTAAGTGCTTAAATCCCTGAATGTTCCTGGCATATCTTGCTCACCTTCCCATGTTCATAATGTTTTGTGTGCTCCTGGGATGCCAGTAATGTGATGCTCAAAGCTCCTTTTGACCTGAGGAAGGTCTGGAATTCACCTCTTTACCAAGTTAAGGCTTGCAGAGTCCCATCCCTTCAGTCTTTCCATGGGCCCCAACAGTTTCTGAGGTCATGTATAACAGGGACTTCATTATGAAGTTCTCTCTCTTACACGACAACTGGTTTTAAGAATGTAGAGGAGTATCTAGAATGGGACAGAGAGGCTCTTGACATGGGGTTTCAGACCCAGCTGCCTGCCGTGAGCCCTACGTATGGCCACCTCAGCTTCCCTGCCTCCCTTAGCCTTTTTCTGGTACAGTATTCAGGGCTTCCAGAAGCATGAAGGTGACCAGCAGCACCTTGGCCAACTATATCCATGGGCTGACACCTTAATTCTAACCTCCATGGTTAGATTCTTATCCCCACCATATCAGCTTACTCTTGGAAGGCTTTCTAGCTCTCCTGTAAATGGCATTACATACATTGGTCTCACAAGGTTGGTTGTGTCCTCTTCTTCCTAAGTGAGGAATTAGGTATGAACTGTAATGACTTAACGTGGACAATTTTTTTAAAAGCTGTTTGCTGTGATGTTCATGCTGGATGAGTTTTCACTGGAATTGTAAAACTGTGGTGAGGTTTGTGATGGCTCATGTCTTCTGTGGGCATCCTCTGGCACCCTGCCTGGGACCAGTGTGTTACTGTAGCTCAAGGGGTCTCAAAAAAACCATGAACTCTGGCTATTGTGAAATGCCTCAAATTCTGTCCTGATGATGCCACGCTGTTGGGAAAGGAAAAACCTTTCCCAAACTCTGCATTCCGTGGGTTCTTTTGGCCACAGGACGGGAGGCACAACTCATCTTTATATATACTGGGTGGAGGAGGCAGAGCTTCCCCATACACATCTACAAAAGATCGTTGTGATAACATGGGGGAGATGATGAGCGACATTCCTGGGGAGCTCTGCCATCCCTGAATCCTCCATCCCAACAGTGCTTATGTCAACAGTGGCAGATTTCCTGCTTAATTCTTCTATAAGAAAGATAAACTGAGGAAACTTGGGCTGGATTTTGAAAAACCTTTTTGGATTTTGAAAAACCTTTTTGATTGGGCTTTCTTTCTGCAAAACGAAAACACATCTGATTCTGATCTCTGCTCACCGAATTCTCAAGTGGAGATGAAAGAGATGATATCGATGTTTAGTTTGGTCCTGTGCTGCAAATTCAGGTTTATGTGGGGGGCTTTTACTGCAGCCAGGTTCTCGCAGCAGTGTTGATGCCGGGGTATGTGTGGACTGTGTGCAGAAAAGCAATGCAATGCAGCACGTGCCTCCTGCATCTCATTTCCAAGATGCTTTTAGTCTGCCACATGTAAACAAATACCCAGAGAGTAAATTTAGTTTCTCGGAACCAAATAAGTGTTTGTTCTTGCAAACATTTGGAAAGTTAAGTATCAGCCTCTTGGTCTGCATTTTTATTCTTAACCTTCAAATGGACCGACAGCTCACTGTAACCCCAAAACTGGCTATGTGGAAATGTAAACGCAAACCATAATTTCTTCTTGAATTTGTTATTTTTCCCTTCCGTTTTTTTTTTTTTTACCACCGAGTTGTTGTATCACAAGCAGTAATTGCTATCATATTTTGATCTGTGCTCTAAAATATTCTTGTTAGAGGAATTGCAATGTTTTATTGTCCAGATTGCCCAGATTTAGTAATTTTAAGATCTAGAGTCTGTTCACATTTAGTCTCAGTACATCAATAAAATATGAATGGATTGGATAATGAAGCAATAACACTAATTTATGTCAAAGGATATAGGCTATTGTTTACGAGTTTGCCAAAGTGCCAAAATACTTTATCTATAGAAAGAATTCTTCTTCTCCCTTGCAGAGAAATAAATAATGCCTCAGGAATATTCTGTCTTGGGAGCCTCCTGCCATGAAATAAATGGGAGGAGACAAGGCTGTGAAGGTTACTTTCCACTCTGGAAAACATTCATTTGGTGGCACAGCTCTTATTGCTAGTTTTTGGCTTTTTAATGTTAGGGACTAAATTTTACCCTCCTGGCTGGATGTAAGAAGCCCTAAATTCAGAGAAGTTACCATATTTTAGGCCCGAGCTATAGGTAGTCTATGGATAAACAGAAAATTGCTTATGTGGGATGAGTAGCTCTATCTGTGGTATAACAGTATGTAGGCAGGAGAGGGTGAAGAACTGAAGTTGGCAGCTCGGCAGCATCTATTACATCTATTTAGTGACCAAAACTGAGGCAGGCAGTGATGGGTGGGGTATTCTCCATCTGCAAACAGTGCTTCTAGTCTCTGTGTCATTTCCCTGTCTTGGACTGGTTTTTGCTGGGGCTGATTCATCCTCAGGTGAGATGATCTTCAGACTCTCCTAATGATATGTGCTCTAATCTACCTTATTATTTCTACTTCATCATGCTTCAAAATAAGCTGCTTTACACCCGACCCGTTTGTTTTTGAAATTTCCTGTTGATAATGGTGGTAGTGCAGACTGTTTCAGTCTGTCTTGCTGGGAATAGAAGATACTGTGATCAGTGAGAAGATTGTCAGGCTTCTAGTGTATATCATGCTGGCTAACGACAGCTAAACTCTCAGTGCTCGTGAAGATAACCAGAACAGTGAATTGCTGGAGCTTTTTCTTTGCTTTATTGGTTGGTTTTAATTCAGAAAACTGTGTAAAATGAGACCTACTTTGCAGGTAATGTCCAATAAAGAACTTCTTCCTCTTCCTGTGGATGCCTTGATTTCTCTGTATTGTCTACCTTTAAAGGTTTATAAAATGCTAAAATCTGCACAGTCATGATTTGGAAGAGAAGTATTTTGGAATGGAGAAAGTTGAGCCAAATTGTGCCTGTGCTTTTTTTTATTCTATAGATCTCTAATGCTTTGTGCCAGGTTCAAGGGAGTTTTAAGCCTCAGGAGTATTTAGCCTACTCATTTCAACAGCTTTGTGTGTGAAGCAAAGATCTCAAAGTATTTTACTGATCCATCAAATCTCAATTTTAATCTGATGGTGGAATGACTACTGTGTCTGTTGGAGGACTATGTTGGGGCTTCTTTCATAATTTCCATTTTCTCCAAGTGACCCTTTTTTTTCCCCGTGTGAAACAAAAGGTTAAACAAAACACAATAACACCTTTTTCCCATGTACTAAAGATATCATTTGAAATAAAGTAAGTTCAATGCATACAAGAAAGAGATCACAATAACCCTGTGAACACATAATTCTAAGTTTGTTTTTAAATTAAAAATTATTATTGATGAGAAAACTAATTTGACTGGTATTTTATTATTTTAAATTATTTCATTCATTCAGTTCAGATACAGAATAGCAAAATCATTGTATGCAGAAATTATTTTATCTGCAGAAGAATTAGGTTTAGCTCTAGTTATTAAGTTAGACTTTAATAATATTTTCCCCATCTTTAAGTAATGTTGCAGTCCTTAGTAGTGTCTTTCATCCAGTAATCACAGAGCATTATATATGCCTTAAGAAGGTAAGGAAGAATCATTACAGATTAGTAAACTGAGATGTAAGGAACTTAAATGACTTGCTTGGGGTAGCACAGTGATTTTGCAGTAGGGAGAGTGTAACCCGGCAGCTCTGACTCACTGGGCTTCTTGTATCCAGCAAATCACTTTTAAAGGCCTTGGAAAGAATTCAGAGAAATCAAAATCCTCTTGAGGTATGTTCTGGTTTTCTTGACTGAAAGAACTGTGAGGGAACAGACTTTGAACCTTATTGTCTGTGTTCATCTTCTGAGTTTACACACGTTTTCACATGCCATTCCTTTAAAAATTGAAAATGTTGCCAAGAGGTGAGTTGGTGCCTCTACAGAAACAGTCTAGGAAGCTTTGTTACTGTGCAGAGGGGTTAGAAAACTCAGGCTCTTTTACATCTGTTTATTTTCTCTTACATGTCTAGGGAAAGACCTGACTATGTGGTGAAGCATCCAAAAGAAGCTCTGTCTTCCAGGCCTTCATTGGCCAGATGGGAGATAGGCAATAGTCATGGCTGGATTCTGCAAGAGCAGTGAATGCCCTGCAAACTTGGGAAGAAACTTATAACTCGAGCTCCCTTGACTGCAGCCTTCTAAAATAGATGAGCTGTCTATGTTGCCCACTTCAATGTTCATCTTTTATTCACTTCTCTGTTCCACCTGTCTATGAATGAGAAATACACCTTACCTTCTCGTGCTGCTCCTCACTGAGGAAGCAAACCAAAGGCAGGAGAGTTGCTGTGACTTTGATCTAATTCTTTTTCCTATATTTTCCTTACTGCTCTGTTTTATCTTCAACTGTGATGATTGTCTTTTGCTTAATAGGAGATTTTCTGTTCAGTCAGCTCCAAAATCCCATCAATAGACTGAAAGTTGGTGGCATCCTCTCATCCTTTCTATAATTTCTATAATTTTGTGAGCTGGAGAGTAAGAACTCTCCAGCTCACAAAAATTACTCCTTCGTACAGTGCGGTGTAGAGAGAACAGTGTTTTCCTAATGTGAGCATTAAAGTGCTATTTGCACAATTTATTTGTATTTACTTTGTCTTATTTTATTTTTCTCAGTTGGGAGTGAAGGGAATTGTGTTGCAACTGGGCACTTAGACCAATCTAGCAGCTGGAAAACACTCCACTCAGAGTGAAATGGATAGTGTGCATTCACAATTGCTTAAATAACGCATCTTTTAATGTAGGACTGTGTGTTGTACTCATTTTTTCATATAAAATATGAACTATGATAGGAAAAGTCAACATATCGGTGTTAATAGGGAATCTTTCCAAGACCTCCCTTTCAAGTGGATAAAAGAGTACAAATCTGGGATAGCCAAAGGTGACTACAAACAAATTGGCTAGTCCATTAGCATAGCTGTCCAGCTGCATCCTAGGCTCTGAGGCCACTCCAAAACCACAAGCCCGACCGCCACAGAAGCCTGCCAAGGAGCCAGCTGCTGCTAATAAAGCAGACTCTACCACTTGGCATCTGGGGCCTGTGATTCCCATCCAAAAGGAATTGTATGTGAAAAATATTTGAAATTTGTCTTTTTAAGTAGTGTTTTGCTTTGGAAGGAAAATAGTCTGAACTTGCAACTAGTGAAAAACTACCGAAGAGTACTTGGTTGCCATGGAAAGATAAATACTGTTCTTGTGTAAGGAGGTTGGATGTTGGAAGGAGGAGCGTTGTTCATTTAGTATCCAAGAGGCTTCTGGTTCAGCATTTCTGGGTTATTTACTTAGAAAGACCAAGGTGTATCTCATTACTCATGCTTATCTGTGTGCAGTTTCATGGGCCACTGTTTCAGAGGGTTGAACTGTAGGGTTTAAGCACAAGGGTGCATTCCTGAGAATGGATAAGAATTAGCACATTAATTTCTCACTTTTAAATAATGAAAAAGGAGGAATTTCATTCATTTTTCAAAGATGAAAACAAATCCTATTAGCCATCCATGCTAAATTAATAAGTTGCTTGGAATGATCTACAAACCACTTAATTCCTCACACACTCTCCACTGAATAATGAAGCATGAGAATTGAAAAATGAGTTGGTTGCATTGGTTATGTGAAAAATTAATGGCAAAACCAGTTCTGAATTCCACCTCTCTTTTGAAGTGAAACATTTAGATTTTGCCTGGTGTTTTTTTTTTTTTTTTCCTAGATCTGCAGGTCCTGTGCTTGGTTGTGGTGGCAAAATCTTTTTTCCAGATTTCTACAGCTGGTGTCAGGGTGTTTTGAACCAGTCTCGACAGTGGTGCTCCTTCTGGCTCTCGAGGCAGAGAAGTGCTTTGCCCCCAGCCATGGAGGGGTCCAACATCAGAACAAGGCACAAATTTCCTGCTGCCAGATGGGCAGGTGGCTCCCCAGACAGTACCACACTTTGGCATTGTCCAGGATCCTGTACCAAGTGGTCCATATCTGGGATCATCATTAGGTTGCCAGTCATTTCTTTCACTCCAGTTATTACTTGGAGATTACCAAACCAGATCCTTTGCTCATTTAGAGACAAAGCACATACTTTTGCCATCAGTCATACACTCAGCGGCTCAGGAAACAAGAATTCGAAGCTTTCTTTTGACCTGAAGCTTTTAGTCTGGCAACCAGCCAGAAGATGTCATCAGCCTCAGTACAGGCAATTTTGTAATCTTCCTGCAGATGGTATTCTGGGGTATTGGATACACATGGAAATTACTGTGGGCTTCTGTGGCTGAGATTTATTAGTGAAGAGGGTTTGGAGTGTGGCAGTGTTTGCTGGGCTGAGAAGATCAGCATCCCCCAAAGTGGAGTGTGGCTGCCTTTCTGACCACCCTTAAAGCATCTCAGAGGGTACTGCTGTGAACCCAGGCATCCATGTGTGCCTGTTGTCTGAGCAGCTCTTACTTGAGGGACAACCTATCATATGGCCTCATTCTTTCTGTATACTGAGGGCTTTTTTTTTTTTTTTAATAGCTGTGGCCTCAAAATTGGTGTAAATGTAATTCGTGTTCGCTTCTACATCCCCTTTCAGCTGGCTGAGAGGGATAAAATGTCTTAAGCTTAAATTAGAATTCGGCCCCCAGTGTTTTCCTCTGTGTGAGGATAAAGATCTTATAATAGAATGAAAATTGCTCTTTGTATTTCAAAGGTAAATTTCCACTTTTTTTTTTTTTCTTTTTCTTGCTTATTAGGTTGGTGTGAGAATAGGACATTTACTCATTATCCCCTGCTAAGACATATATAATAATAACAATTAATAATTAAAGTACATGGCACTTCATTGGCTTATGGAAAGTTCTTCCATTGTTTTACGTCATTTACGTGCATTCAGTGTGCATGGTAATCTTGGAGGTGCAGGGTAAAGCAGTAAGAATGTAACCTCGATTTTATTTGTCTATTTATTTAATCTTAGTAATGCTCAAAATGTGCAAGATTACCATGGGATATTTCCTGAGCTCTTGATACATTGAAGCCAAAAGTGTTATACAGAGTCATACCTGCCTCTTCCATGGCCCTGCAGTGCACAGAGATTTAAATATGCTTTCAGGCAAGATATTACAATATGTAGATGCCTATGTATTTAACACAGGTTAGTGTTGCCTGCAGTGTTATCCAGCTGGGCTGTAGCCATGGCATGGAGCTGATTTCCAAGACGTGTCCCCAGTGCTGAGGCTCAGCTGAGGTGGTTTCCTGTGCTGGTACTCAAGGCTGCTGCTTCAGCTCTCTATTTCTGGGAATGACATTGAAGCTTGAGTGGGTGGGGGTTACCCAGTGGTAAAATGTGTGTGCAGGGAAATATGATCCGTATGCATTAAGTGCTTTGATTGTCAGCAAAAGTATCTGTGCAGAGACTTGGGGAAGGGAGCTCATTGCCCTTTCTCTTTTACTGGAGATGAGAGTGAATGCCATTACTTGCTAGCATGGTGATCACACTAAAAACCAGTGTTTTTTTCCTTACAATGGCTCCTCCTTGAGTCATAGTACAACCAGGTGAGATTGCAGAGGAATTCTGATGTCTTGACACTTGATGCTATGTTCCCTTTCTCCTGGTTTAAATGGGAGAAACTGGGAAGAAGGAAAGAGAAAGCCAGGAGCCAGGAGGAAAGGCATCGATGCAAGTGTGGTGTTTCATTTGATTGAAACCTCTGAGCATCACCTGTCACTGATGCTCCCCTTATATTTTCCAACTTTTTTTTTTTTTCTTCTAAATAAGGGACTAAATAAAGGGACTTGTTTGAAAGAGTTTGGAGCTACTAATTTAGAAACATCCATCTACAAAGACTCATTTAGTGTGTGCATAATTATAAGCACTAAAGTAGAGCCACTGACATTAAAAGGGCAGTTGATTAGCGTGATCAGAATTACTCACAGACTTAAATATTTTCTCTGTTCAAGGCCTAAATGCAGAACAAGCATATTAAAAGTTGCTAAAGTGTCATTGCTGCTATAATGAAAATTGCAGATGTTTTGCTTTTATTAGTCCATTAGCATAGCATGGTTAACTTAGCATTGGTCCAACATTTACCTGCGGTTGTCACTACACATAAAGCTAGCAGAATGTGCTGATCGGGTCGTGGAGATAGGATTTTCTCCCTCTCAGCAGGCAATTACATTCCTGGAGCTCTGAGTCCAGTTCCCCTGGCTGCCCATCTGGAGCTCAGCCCTCAGGATCTTCCAGTTCCTGCAAGTTCTCCTGTAGATCTCAGCTTTTCTGCATAGGTCACAGTGGTAACAGGATGGCCTTCTCCTTCCAACCACTCTTCTGTTCTCCTGGCAAGCACTCTGTGCTATGAGTAAATATTCTGGTGGTCAGAGAGCCAGGAATGGTTGCAGCAACTGAAATTCCCCATTGTTGCCTCAGATCAGAAACGTTTAGGTAATTTTTCTAGCATGTGGGTGTCTTTTTTCACAGCGTGTATTTACCAGTGAGTTAGGGGAGAATACTGTTTTTCCCTGTGAGAATGCCTCCCTTCTTAAGCAATATTTCTCAGTTGCTATGTGTGGTTTGTGGTTGTTCAAAGTGGGTACAATTTCGAGAGCAGAAGGTCTTGGCCTGATCCTCTTTTCCAAATCCTGTTTCTCTATTGCAAAAGACATCCTTAATAACAGAGTGTTTTCAGGCTGCTTTGGAATTTTTTCCTCTCTCAGACTAGCCAACCCTCTGCCACCTGACTGTGCGTGTACTGGGTGCTCCTCATGTTTAGAAAAGACTAACTAGGCTTCTGGCATCAGCTTCTGTACCTTTGGCTAGATATTCTTATTTGTGTTTTAATTTCTTTCTTTAATACTAGTTACTCCTTGAGTATCTGTCTTTTCAGAAGTTTGTTTTGTGATGTAGCTACTTTAATTCCAAATTAAAAAATGTAGTCGAATAATGCATTTCATAGCCATGGCTAAACCCAAAACGTTGGTTGGTCCTGTTTTGCATTTTGAAAGGCATTGCTGGCTGGGAGTGGATACAGGCATCATAGAAGTGGGCAGCTGGAAGTGGTCAGGGAGGGCAGGACAAGCATAGCATAGTTCTGGAGTTACCTGGGTAAAGCACATGCTTCTGCCATGCTTTTGCCTTTTCCAGTAACAAGCCTTTTTGTTTTGCTCTGTTTCCAGCAGTCCTATGCACCAGCTCCCCACCCCATGGCTCCTCCCAGCCCCAGCACAAACAGCAGCAACAACAGCAGCAACAACAGCAGTGGAGAGCAGTTGAGTAAAACCAACCTGTACATTCGAGGCCTTCCACCCGGCACCACTGACCAGGACCTTATCAAGCTGTGCCAGCCGTAAGTGTCTTTAAAATACTCAGTGTCTTTCTGTAGGGAGATGTCAAAGCTGGCCTTCCTGCTTACACTTCTGTGGCCACAAAAAGGCATCAGAAGCCTCCTGCGCCTGAAGGTTAGCTGTTTGTCCTTTAGTTTGAAGGGCTAATTAATGCCTACTAAAAGCCTTCAGGTAATGAGTTAAGGGGAAGAGAGAGGTGAGGGCCTTCATGTTGACTTCTGTTTACTCTAATCTGGTTGGTTTCTTATGTTAAAAGGAGAATTTGCATAGCAGGAAAACCTCCCTAATGACAGATTTTATAGTTATAATCTGTGAATCACAAGCCAGTGCACAACATGGGTGTTTCTCCCTCAATCATTTATCACATTTTATGATTGCTGTGTCACACGTTGCTGTGCTCAAAGATTGAGAAGTATGAAACCCACTGAAGGTGGCCTTGTAGCCATATAATTAACATCTAATTAACTACCATTCCACTGAAAAATGATGCTGTAGAAAGTGGAACCTTCTACCTCCCTGTTTATCTTGAGAGTCATACTTGCAGACTTTACTGATAAAGATTGGTTTTATTGTGTTTTATTCGTTTTGAAACCAAAGAGGCGGCATAAAGGAGCTCTTTGCTCCTCATGCATCATCAAAAGAACTACTTCCTAAAACGTTGCACTCTTCTACCCTTCTTCTCTTGGCTGAATGTCGTGGGCAATATGAAATGACAACATGATTGGCAATAGCAATGACAACCTGATTGGATTTCCAATGGGTTGATTATTACTGATGACATGTGGGAGGGAAATAATCCAGTTTGAGATTCCAACCAGAGATCACCAGGGTGGAATTTAGCATAACACATTTTTTTGTGTTGAAATAAGAACAAGGAGAAATTTGAAAAATAAAAATCCACTCTTGTTATGATGCAGAACAGTGCTTTTGCCATAGAATCATCTATTCCAAAAGACATCATCTCTGTATTTTGTCATCAAAAATCAGCCTTTCAAATAGGTATGAATAAATGAAATTTGGTAAAGTAAGGAACAGTCTGTGGCTGATCTACAGACCTGAATCCAAATGAATATTGTTTGGAAGCTTACAGTAGGAGTAACAATTTAATGGGTTTTTACAATTTTTTGATATTCTGCCTTTCCTGATTTTGGTCAAAAATCTTGAAAGGCTTCCCTAAGTACACTTTATGTGGACAAGACTGGCCAGGACTGGAGCTAGCAGTCTTACTGAAGTGATATCCAGATTTGAGTAAATTATGTGAGCTTGAACCTCTTCCCTGTGACTTTCTGCTATTAAAGCTTCTGTGGGTAGAACTGACTCACTGTTCACAGAATAGTGTGCTGGTGACGTTTCAGGTTTCATGCAAGTTGAAATGTGAGTGTACCTGTCTAACACTTGTACAAACTACATTCATTGACGCCTTCCACATGTGACAGTCACAGATAATCCCAGTTCAAGGGCCAGATCCTCAGTAGGTATAAACTGACTGTAGTCTGCTGATGTTCAAAAATATTGTGATACATCTTCTTGCAGCCTGACCCTACTCCAGTTTGCATAAATGCTTTCAGCTGATCAGGACTGAACTAACTATTCTTAAAGAAGCCTCGCAGCTTTGGTGCTTAGTGCTGCCGTCGTGGTGTGAGGCTGTGGTGTGAGCAGTGATACTTAAATCATGAGGTTCAGAGTGCGTCCTTACCCCTTGTCTGCGTATGGGAAGTGCACATCAAGTATCTGAGAGCTTCCTTTTAGCNGATGGTTATAGAATACATGCTTTTGGGCACGTCTTACACTGTAACCTAGGACACTGTGGCAAAATTTTTAATGTGCTCCACTAAACTTAATCTGATATAAGATTAGAGGGCTTTGTCTTGCTGTCATGGAGTTCCTGTGTGAACAGATGCTCTTTAAGAAAAATGATGACATTCATTTTGCTGATTTTTCTATCCTTTGGCTGAATGTCAGTGAGGAGAAACCAGTTAGTTCTTCTGACTTTTTTTTTCAGAAAATTAAAAGAACTTATCAAAGCAGAAGAGAAAGACAATGAAGGAAACTTAAACATTTGAAAATACTAGAATTTGTACTGGCATCTGTGATGGTGCATTCCCCCCCACTTCCTTTCCAAGCTGCTGTGTGATCTGAGAAATGCTTAAATCTGACTTTTGCTTATACCTTTGTCAGTGATTTTTTAAGTAATCTCAGACACTCTCGCTCATGACAGCAGTGTGTAGATTTTAAGTAATGTATTGCAAGATATTTTCTTTACCTTTGCAGGTGGTTACACAGTAGAGGTAGACAAAGGTCCAAAGCCCTTATCTCTTCACCTGCCCCCACCCCTGAAAAAACCCTCAAACCCAACACTCCTCCCCAAAAATCCCACTAAAACAAACCAAACAGTCTGCTGCTATATGAACAAGAAGGATTTTTCTGCTCAGAAAGCGTGTCCTCTGTAGAGCTCTCTCGTAGCTTACATGGCTGGAGCTTCACCAGGTATTGTGAGTCTTCATGTGAACAGGTATTTACAAACGAGCAGGTGGTGCTGGCTCTTAGGCTTCCTGCATAGCCTAATATTAGCATCATTTGCTACAAGATGTGAAGTGAAAACCTTAATTCCAATGTATAAACCATATTATTATTTTGTAGTACAATATTTTTGGAGAGCTGTGTTTAAGGGAGGTATTCACCAAAGCTGGCTTATGTCCAGCACACTGGTTCCCATACGCTAGCTGCCAGTGCCTAAAATGAGCCCTTCTCAACCCATTTCCTCTGCTCCAGCATGGGACAAAGCTGATAGCAGTACAGCTATCACTTCTAATGTCTCACATTTGGCAGGCTGAGGAATAATGTTCTAAACCCACAGTATTTCTCTTTCAGAAGTACAGGAAATGCTGGAAACACTTAGGGTTATGTACATAATCATATCCCATCCCATTTTCAAGTTTAGTCCCATAAGGAGGCCACCCTTCAAGTCACGTGTAAAGTTTTTCATTTAATTGCATTTTGCCAGGTGGGTTAAGGAAGAGAAACCCTTTAATCAGAATTGTTTGATAAAGTACGGGGCTGTTTTGTTGAATCCTGCCTGCTTTTCTGTCTTTTTGCTGTGTGTTTTTGTTGGTGTGCATTGCACACTAAACAGAAAACAGCAGACTGGAGTACCATTGATGCTTGAAGTGCAGAGTCCATTACACGTGATGTGAGACATTTCTGACAAATGTTCTGACACTATCAAACCTTTTATCAACTTGAGAGTAACCTTGTCACAGTAATCTGTCAAACTGTTCATATAACTAAAGGAAAACAAGTCATCATAGGCTGTACAGTAGCTGAGTAAATGAAAAAAAAAATTGCTACTGGAAGATTTTTCTTTTTGTGTGGTTCTGATCCTCAGTAGCTGGTTTAACATGTGTCCGGCAGAGTTTCATCAAATTCGCTTTTGCAGTCGGGAGCTGTTAGGTTGCACTGTATCTTTTGGGACTCTATACAGTAATTCTTTCAAAAGTTACATTGAAAAAGAGTAAGAGTGTTAAAGCAAGCAAGAATCTGTTGTTCTTTTGTGTATGTGTCATCTTCTGGATTTTCATAAACACTGAGTAAAGGAACTTCCAAAAATGGACCTTGGGCTCTCTTAACCTTTTCTGAGGTTTTTTAAAAAAGAGGCTTTATACATATCTCTGATTATATTGATCATCAGAACATATTAGTCTAAAATTTAAATATTTATATATTTCATAAAGATAATAGTAAGTATCACATAGTTATAATTTATTTCTCGGAGGTACACAGTCTCTGCTGGTGCAGTGGTATACACCATTATATGTGTATCTTTCCAGTCAAAATATGCTTTTCATCAAAAGGGAAGATAATCAGCCTTAAAATGTAACATTATAGACAGGAAAATTTGCATGGTGTGTCATTGTACAAACAAAATATAAATTATAATCTTTGAAATATTCATAATCTGTCACTTTAATTTTCATGCATTGTCTTATATTTCACCCAGAAGAATTCCAAGATTCTCTTAAAAACATACACAGATGAGTTAGTGCCTTATTATTATACTAAACACATCCCATTCTTCCTAACTGCATCCTGGTGAAGATAAGTTGAAGGAAATCTCACGCACAGACTAAACACTTGAGCTTTATGATTTTAAAACATATTTAATTTAAAGAACACAATCTGTTTCTCAAGATTTTGGTGTTTCTGTCTGTCCTTACATTTTTGCACTTAAGAAGATTTAGGCCCAAAATTTTTTAAAAGATAAAATTAAGTTTTGCAGAAGAGAAAGGAAATTTGGGAAAAGAGATCTATCTCTTCCTTCCCCCCAGTAAATTTGAAAAGTTGGCTTAAAAACTCCAGCATTTGACTAAAACCCAAGCCTTCTGCATTGCACAGTTAAGGCATTGACATGTGTTCAAAAGATAATCTCTGTCCATCTTGATTCAGTCAACTTGACTTCTTTGTGTTCCAGGATAAAATTAAAGGGCTTATTTAATTAATTAAAACAACAACAACAGTAAAAATATCTAAACCTAAAGAGAGTAAGTCTGTATGCTGCTCAGGCTAACTCTTGAGAAGGGCAAGACAGAATTCTCCGAGGTTTTCCAGGTACGGGAAATCCCTGCTGCATAATGATTTCCATGAGAATTGCTTTCTTTAAATGACTTCTAAATTGATACTTTTGAGCAGATTACTCAATGTTTTGGGATTGTTTTGGGTTAGTGGGGTTGGTTGTTTTATTGGTTTTGGTGTTGTTTTTTTAAAATTTCTCTTTTGTCTGAAGGTATCCTGATTGACTCCTTGACAATTCATCAAGTGTGAGATTTTAGCCTCTCATTTAATTTTGAATGTCCTTGGTTTTGTCTTGTGGAATGTCTGAATGAATATTCAGGCTGTCACTGTTTAGATTCTGCTAAAGGGTTAGTCCCAAGGCTAATGTAACTGAGGTTATCAATTGAAAAGTCACACATTAATTTACTTAAATTCTAGACTATTTTTGAAATGAACTATGTGCAGTCCTTTTGCCCTCACTGAAAAAGGCCGAGTTCATTGAGGTTTCAGACGGGTTCAAGGTGCCTTTCAGGACAGGTTGTCTTGTTAATAGCTGCAACAAGTACAATTCCATTAGACCAAGCCTTATAGCGAGTTCATGATGGTCATTCCTGCCATCTGTTAAGGCAGCAAGAGTTATGCATTCCTGAGTATTTTCATTTTCCTTTTATTTTGTTTAAATAGCAAGACCTTATTATATGAAAACTGATGAAATGAAGGTGTGGGGAAAGTAAATTCTTCTCCTTTCCTGTTTCTTACTGCATTAAAAAGTTAATTAAAAATAATTGCTGTGAACTATAGATAAAATAAAGGTTAACCAAAACACAATTGCCATAGTGAGCTCAGAACCGAAAGGACCAAAAGAATCTTTGCAGTAAATTCGTTGTTCCACAATGAAGTCAAAATTTGTACCCAGTGTAAACTGATGTTCTCATCCCGACCCTGGTGAAAACAAAACCCCTACTATCGTAGACTGACAGACTTACAGAGTATTAGGCTGTGTCTGCTCCACAATTTTAAAGAAGTAGTCTTTGGAGCTGTAAAGGAATTTACTGCATTCTGTAACATTCTGTATGTTAAAGCAACGTGCACTCTGTCTTCCGCATTAATTCAAACAGAACCACAACCTATGTCCGTCCTGTAATAATTATCAGCTGACACCATTGCTCTGTGATATAGCAGAGACTGAGAGGGCATGAAGGTGAGAGCACTCATTCAGTGGGATTAGCTCATATAGGAACCATGTGGCATCACAGGGAATAGTTCCTGCTTAAAATCTTGGTGGATGTTTTGGTTCAGTGTATCCTGGTAATATGAGAATTGGGAATGGCTATGAAATCTGCTGAAGAGATCAGTCTTCATGGGAACTAAAGAAATGACCACATTTGAAGGGAAAAAAAGAAAAAGACCCAAAATTCCCCCTCTCCCCTCCCCTGGATTTTCTTTGTTATTCCAAGTAAAATCAGGAAAGCAAAGTCCCAAGAATGGTGTACTGCTGGACCAAGCACAGCAAAAGTACTCTGCTGGACTAATGTGCTGATAGAAAGCAAGGGGGGAACTACATGAGTATATTCCTCTCATTTGTTAATGTTTGTGTCTCCAGACCAGAGAAAAATGCACTGATGGGTTAGACTGGAGAAATCTGTATTCTTCTCAAATTCTTTGTGTCATGGACTTTTCCTAAAAGTTTAAGAGGGTCAGGAAAAGGGAAAGAAGGTTAATTCTTTTAAGTCAAAATGCTTTTGATCAGGAGCCAAATGGTGAATGCTAAGGATGCATAAAGTGGGTATAAAACCAGAGAAACCTGATGATGTGGACATGTTTGTTAATTCTTGCATTGAAGACATCTTCATAGTATGATGCTTATTAATGCTATGAGAAACATTATGGGGTTACTGTCTAGGTCTGAAATGATACAAGGCAGTGACCTTGAACAACAAGGGTGAACATTATTTCCTTTGAACAACATCTTGGTTTCTGAGATCAGTTGCTCTGCAGTTTCGCAGTCAGTTATATGAATATTATATCTTTTCAGTGTGTAAATATGGGCATGGATGTGTACAGGTCTTTTCTCCTTTATCTGATATTGTTGAAAAATTATTTGTACATTAATTCCCACTGAAATAACCTGCAAACGTCTTCCATTGTTAGAAACAAACATTAAAGCTGCCTCAGTAGGCAGTGAACCAATCCTCTTCTTACCTTGCCTCTTTCATCAGGGAAAACAAAACTTTAGGTCAGCAAATGCCCACAGCACTACAGAGAGCTCCATCTGGGATGTGAACGTTCCCATTGTCAGGAAGAAAGGCAGAAAAATAATCTGGGTAAAGTAATAAATGAGCACCTGCACTCTCCTCTGTTTTGAATGTGCCTGTCTTTTCACTGGAGTGTGACAGAGTGTCAGTGAGAGTTTCTCATCTCCTTTCAAGTTGGATGAACCTGATTTAATGGAAGATACGGGAGGAGGCAGCATTTTCAGACACTGCTGCTGAAAATATTTCTTCTGATGAATTTTAATTAAAGTCCTTGTGGAATAAAAAAGAAAGAAAAAGAAAAAAATCCCCATAACTAAAAAGAGAACTCAGAAATACTGTGTCTTCTGTGTAGCAGTGTGAAGGGCATGACCACAACAGCCACTTGTTTTGCTTACTGTGCAGGAGGGGTGTTGAGACAGGAGAGCAACACACTTAATGAGCTTCTTCTGACCTGTTCTGAGATGTATGTTTCCACTCTTTCCATGTCCTCTTTCTTTCTCCACTTTTCCAGCATGTTTTTTGTGCAGCCAGTCAACCATGGCATCACCATCCGTTCGTGAGGCTACTGATGTAGCCACTTGAAAGTGCTCATGGCCAGAAACTGTCCAAAGGACAGACAGGCCCTCCACCATATATGTCTGTGGGATGTGTCTGTTTTTGTAATGTGGATGTTGCTCTGTGAAAGGACTTTCATAACCATGGATCTCTCGACAGTCTGTATTTTCCAGCCCCTCAAGGTGTCTTGTAAAACTCTCATGCTTGGTTTCTGCTTTCCAGTGAGAGGGCTCGTTGATATGCTGTTGGTTTGATAAAGGTTGCTTCACTGCTGTCCTTTAAGTGATAGTGGTGTTTTGTTGGGGTTTTTTTAGTGGCAATCAAAGTTCTGGTTATCTTTATTTCCTCTATATTGAAGCTTATCCATGTGTTTTAGATTTGTTTGCATTTTTGGTGTTTGTTCTCCTAAAGTCCGTGGTGTCAGGTTCAGTGTGTCTTTCTGATCTCATATCCTTTGAGAATTGATGGCAGCAGTGGGAGAGCAGAGCCAGTTGCTGTCTTACATGTGCAGAGAGTGGAGATGGAAGTTCTGTGACTGGCATGTGGTTTCTACTCCTTAGGAGTCACCCACTTTTGAGGGTAGATGGAGACATGCTGTTCATGTTCTGACATTTGTGTAGCAGAAATGTTTCTGTAACCTTTCTCTTGAAGGTGTCACGCAGATAACGTTCTGCTCTGTTTGAGAAATACATTGTCCTAAAGCTTTGCTGAAAGGACACAATACCAGCTACGCTTAACAACCCCCTCCCAAACCAAGAATAACCTGGGCACTGCTTCCAGCTGATGGCAAAAACCTTAGCGCATGCCTGCAATTTCTATGCAAGGGGAAGTGGCAGGCCAACTTTGGTGGCAAAGCTATTGAATGTTATCAGCACGAAAACAAAAATGTCATTGTGTTCAGCTGCTAGACTTTCTCATACCATTCCAAACAAGCATCGACAAGAACTCTGTGCTATGCAGCATGCAGTGTCCTTCATTCCAAGTATTTGGTAACTTCCCAGAATTATTTGTGTGACAAGTGCTGCTACTAGATTTGTGTGCAAAACTGCAAAGGCTTTAATTTTCCTTAAAGATGTTCTCCAGAGAAGGAATTTCTTAGAATCGTTGCAACTACGTCAGAGGTTTTTATATTTGCCTCATTATAGACAGAGACAGGAAAGATGGAATGTTTTCAGCCTAATTTTTAAAAGATGTTGATCTGACGGAGATCTAAAAAGGTTTTCTCTGTCTTGGGCATGTATTTTCTGTGTCCCCATCATGACCTCTAGGGAACATGGAGACCTCTGGATTCTGGTTCTCTTGGAAGGTACCTAGCCACAGCTCTAGAGGCAAGCCTAAATAAAACAATGAAGGCAATAGCAATGTGGAATTATAGGACCTAGTCTGAAATAAGATTTCTGCCAACAGACACCCAAACCCATGGAAGCTTCATGGAAGCACAGCAGTCTGTTCAAATAGCAGTTATTGCAGGATCACAGGCATGTTATTGTTTCAGTGTAATACAGGTAATAAGTGAAGCATTTATGGCTATTACTGCCTGGTGATCACATTAAAAAAAAAGAAAACAGACATGCTTTCCTTACTGCAGCTTCCCAGTTCAGCATTTCCATATTCTCCTGGGGTTATAATCCAATTATGAAACTTCAATTATTTTCTGTAATTCATTGATTCAAGAAGAACATTAACTTTTTAACTTCTTTATAGTAGGAAACTAATAATTAAAAGGGATAAAATTATTCACAAAGTCATAGAATTTAAGATCCAGAAGAGACCAAGGGGCGGTCTACCATAATTTTCCAGTTGATTCAGATCTTTAAATTTCCCTTATTTGCTCGTGGACTAAACATAGCAATTTCTTTTGATGTAAAGAATGTGTTCCAGAAAAGCACCCACTCTGGAACTGAAGATATGAAAACACCAGCAAACCTACCACTGTTGCTAAGAGTTTGTTCCCGTTAACCACGTTCCCTGGTCAGAGTTTCTAACCCACTTGCAAATCAAGTTTCTGGTCTCAATTTTTCGGTGTTTGTTCTTGGTGTAATGAGATTAAGGATCTCTCTGATTCTCTTGCTCCATTCTTCTCCCAGATGCACTCATGCAGTCCCTTCTCAGATTTTTTTCTTTGAGAATCTAAACTGATGGAGCAGTTTCAGTCTCTGATTGTAAGACAGTTTTCTCCAGCCTTTGGGTAATTTCTTCAAGGACTGCAGGCATCATTTAAATGTTTTTAAAACTACTTATTTCATGTTTATGGACATTTGTTATTATATTTAGTTTATGTATGTTTGTATGTGTCCTTAAGTGGATGAAATGTATTACAGGAACATCTGTGTTCCTAAGCAGGAGAAATGATACTCAAAAGCTGCTGTAGTGTCTTAGCAGGGGTGTCAGGAGTGTCCCCCCCTTTCTTCTTTAATGCAATCCTCCTCTAAAGAGGGATGTGTCTGCAGAGTAGTCAGGCTCATGATTTCATTAGTAGGTGCTGGTTAGCAGTGCAAGGGTATTGATGAGAAACTCATGTTAAATCTCCCTTTGGAGGCTGCTGTGAAGTTTTTACAACTCACGTACTTGTGGCATTTTAATCTCTCCACAAAGACTTCTGAGAGGGATTTTTAAAGCACTGTGCCACTAGTTAGTAGCTGTCACCAGTGTGTGAGGCATGCTCTCAGTGGAGAGTTTAGCAGCCCTCTGTTGCACCCGGAGCCGAAAGATCGCCAAGTAAATACATCTTTATCTTTTCAAGCTGCCAAGTCACAGCAGCATCTTGTAGGACTCGGGATGTTGAACCTGTGAGAGAGATCTCTGCACCTCAGCAGACTTACAGACCTGGGGACCTTTTTTGGCTGGGGGATATGCTGCAGCAGGCTGTCTGGTGGGAACGTCGAGACAAATTGGACATGCTGAGGGCTCGTGGGATTCAGGCTATGTGCCAGCAGTAAAGTGCTTGTCCCCTCCTAATGAGGTAGCCCTCCAGTCCTGATATCAGGAGGGCTGCAGCTGCTCTGCTTAATGGTATTTAGTAACAGTATGAGCAGTAAAGCGTGCTCCCCTGTTACACAGAAATGCACTAATGCTGGCATCAGGAGTGGCGGGTAATTCAATCACACTCACAAAAATGATCGTAACATAACATTAAAGAGCTGCGTAGACCAGCAAAAGTTAGGAAACTATGGAGTTCAGGCTTGAAACTTTATCCTTAACTCACCCATATTGTGTTGCAGTATTTGGAAATTTCCACAGATTATGTGATTTTATGGGACCTGCAGTGGGGTGGATTGTCCTGTTTGTATGCAGAGGATTTCCTTGGTTAATATCAGCCAGCATTTGTGAGAGTTATATAAAGAAATAATGGCACAATGTACAAAGCATAGCTGGACACTGTGAGATTTAAATATGAATTTCTTGGTTTGGGCAGTTTCCCCAACTCAGCTTTTCTGAAGTGCTGCATCAGGCATTTACTGTGTTGACATTTTTCGTTAGGACCCTCTTCCAGTTTCAGAACTAATTTTTAGAGTTGTTTTTTTGTCTGATCAACAGTCACTGAAAAGGTTTTCTTTTGTTTAGAATTTACCTTTTGATTTAAAGACACTGCTCCTGTTTATTTAATGTAAACTCACTGGAACTAAGCTAAATACTAAACAAAACCCACAAAAGCCAACTCTATATCCATCTTCAGGCTTTATTAATATTTTTCCTTATTTTTGGTCCTGCTGAAACTAGTAATGTAGCTTGTGGCTTCTAACCCTCCATTGTACCTCCCTGTAGCAGCAGGGACAAGGGGAAGTTCTTGCAAGAACCCCATGGCTCAATGGTCAATGAGGAGACAGGCAGTCAATTTAGAGTCTATCCACAAGATGTTTATAGAGAAAGCTTAAGCTATTTTGTGAGTACAGTCGTTTTCTTTTACCCATTGTTGTCAGAGACACCAAGAGTTAAGTGGAGAATTGTCTGTCACTCCAAGGATGGGACTTCACTGCAGTCAGATGTGAGGTTGCAGATCTCCCAGGGACAGTGAAGCCAGTGGGTACACTGCTTGCAAAGCAGCTAAAATGGCAAGAAGTGCAGCACCCAGGTATTTTCTCGCATCTTCAGGCAGGTTGTGCAATCTGTGTTGAAGTGCATTGTGCCCTTGGATGGCCTTGTGCCAGTACCCAAGTAAAACCTATATGAGCCCAAGTAACATCTGATTAGGGTTTGTTCCCATGTGGGGGAGGAAGGGAACTAACTCCTCTGTGAGAGAGAAAACTACATAATGGTAGTTACCTGGGAGAGATTAAAAAAAATTCAATCTAGTGCAGTTGAAGTAAAGAGTGACAGAAACCAGCAAGAATCATTTTATTCCTGTAATAGCTCATTTGGGGATTTTGTATGGTGTTTTCTGGGGACGATGAACTCTTGGTATGGTTGAGCTCTGAGGCTGTTACAATTTTTCCCTGTGTGCTTTCTGTGCTAAGGAGCTGGGGAGGAGTGCCACTGTGTCTGTCTGTCTCTGTGGCGAACAGGATGGTCATTAATGACCATGCATAGAACAGTAGGATGGCTGTATCCTAGGGGAAATCAATTTTCTGCAGAGAGCCAGGCTTGTAAAGGGTAGAAAATTTCCACTGAAGGAGGAGGAGGGGAAAGGGAGACAAAACTGGCAGAGCAGGGATTAAAAAATACAAAGGCTTCAAAAGTAAGGGAAGACTCAAAAGGCTTTCTGATCAAGGTGGCTTTTTTTTTTTCCCCTGTCAAAATTGAGCAGGTCTTGAACATACTAATCTTAGAGGTGGGAGAGAAAACAGCCTTTGGGAGAAGGTCGGGGATGGGGGACGTGAGGAGGCTGGGGTGAGCACTGCCAGGGCTTTAAACAAATGGTGATTCTTTCTTCTTTTTTAAAGTACATTTTTCTTTTAGATGGAGAACAAACATGCAGAACTGAGTTGATAGTGTGCATTTCACTTCCTGAAGGAGCCTCTGTTGCAGATGCTTCTAGGTGTTAGAGCCATGCAGTGAAACTTGGGACCAGGTTAAAGCCAGCTGAGGTAGCTCCATGCTCTCCAGCAAAACTGGCATGACTGTGGTGTGGGCGGGTCCTTGTGTTCCTCAACATGTGCAGGTGCAATTTGGAATTCAGACTAGGGCCTGAATTTTTCTGCCATTCTCCACTGTTACGCTTTTGTGTTTCTTCTCTGAATCAGTTTTGCTGCAACATTGAGTGTCTCTCTTAACTTTGGGTGGCCCTGTGGCTATGAAAATTCTCCCCCATACTGTAATAGTTTGCTTCACTCTCACTTCTGTGAACTGCTTTCTAATCCAACCTTGCTCTTCCTTTTGCAGAGCTGGAGAAAGTTTTTCCAAGCTCTGTTATGAGAGTAAAATGACAGCATCCTAGGGAAAAAAAAAAGCTATTTCACAGAGGAGATAAGGGAACTAAGCTGTAACTGGTGTTAAATATCATCATTCAGATAACAGCATTAATAAGAGTATATTTGCTTAGACTTTTTAAACTGTTTGTATGTTTGTGTATCTTAAAAATGTAAGCAGACATAAATCTTTGCATCTCAAACAAGAGGATGATTCTTTTCTGACTCTGCTCAATACTAAAGGCTAAACCAGAGATAAGATAACATGCCATAAAAATGGAAGCTTGAACAAAGAAACTGTTGTCCTGAGAATGTGGGAATCAAAAAGAAACTGAAGTCTGAACATAGGAAATTGTGTTACAGAATGGAATTTTGCATGTAGAGTAACATTTAATGGCTCTTGAAATTGCAAAACAGGGCAAATCCACAGGTTTTTCTCTTGATCCCTGTGGTTTCTGGAGCAAGCCCAAGTAAAGGGCAAAGGCATATGGGAAATGAGTAGCTAGAGCAGATCTTTTCTTTTGCCTGGGCTTCTTATTCGAGATGTTGGTCTTTTGAGAACTTCCTTTCTTGAACAGCAGAAAGGGAAAGGGTCAGAAACTCCCAAGGTCTGAGTAAGTGGGAGGAAAGAGTGCAAATGCTGTTGATGAATAAGATGTTTCAGGAATGTGTAAATATATGGTCTGATACTGCAAGTGCTAGGTTGATGAAAGCTGGCCATTGGGTGCATTCAGGACTGTCCAGGATATGAATTCAGTCTTTCATAGTCATAAATATTTGCAGAATATTTGCCAGTTTCTTGTAGAATGTATCTTTGACTCCATGAAGAATGACTGTGACCTTTTTACGTAGGTTTTGTGCTTTCGCCGCTTCTGATGGGATGTTCAAAAAGCAGGCAGCTTGCTGCTATAGGTGATCATTGTAAGTTTTGTGTTACTTATTTTTAAACGCAGCACCTTTGGCAGATTGTATTTGGCAGATTATATATGCTGGAATATAATTTATCTGTATAGGATATACTTCTTATTTATGTGTGTGATAGCAGTAAGTGAGGGGTGTCAGCACAGGGGTTTTGATCTATCTTTAAATCCAGCTCTTTTCGTAAAGTGGGGAATAGATCACAGGCTGGATTTGTTCCTTGCTATAATTTTTTTTTTTACCTTGGGATTGTTTTCTGGGATCCAAACCATGCAACTGTCAATCAGTGTTTTTATCCTAGCTGAGGTTGTTCACTAATGTTTGATGAAGATGTAGCCCTTGGTGTTGCCATACCTCAAAATTTTATTACAAGGTTCACAGTGTTTGTTTCTTAAACCCTTAGTTCCTTAGGCATGTGATAAGGTAGAGAACTCAGCTTTCAATTCTTATAAAAATGTAGGTTTCTTTCCCTCGTGGCTCTAAAGAGAAGCATGAAAATACTCACAAGGCTCGAAATAGATAAGGAAAAGAAAAGGACATCTCATATTTATTTGTAATTTTTAATACCAAAATTAATTTCATAACCTCTTCTTGTGCATTACAGAGCAATTGACAGTGCTATGCTCTTGACCAGTTTCAGGAAGACATGGATTGATTCCAGTGAATCACAGTTCTCTCTCTCTCTAAGTATGCCCAATTCTCAGAATGAGGTCTCATATTTTCCATGTGCATCTTTATATGGTTTGAGGATTGTATCTTATTTAATTAGTTTATTTGAAGATGCCTGAAGCCAGTAATATACAAAAGTCTTTTCTTGAGGGCTCCCAAGCCACTGAAGCTAATTTGCTTCCAAATTCAGCATTGCTGGTCAGATTTCAAAATGGGCTCACTGTGTTTTTTTCAGTGAGTCTTTTGTTCCTGGGGTAAAAATTTTCAGCAGAAACATAATATATTTAAATTCTTGTGCCTTTCTGTAGATCTGTCCATGGATATTTCAGAAAAGGATGGGCTACAATACATCTCTTCATTGCTTTCCATCTACGGTTCTGCCTAACAGGATCAACCAAGTGCCCTTTTAAGGACAGAATACTCTATGGATATAAAGAGTTTATTTCTTTAGTGAATCCCATGGCTTGTCACATCCCTTCCTGGTCCTTGTTGGGTGTTTTGGGTACAAACTGAACCACAGCAGAGCACAGCAATTGCCAGTGTTGGCTTTTCTTCTGTGGAAGACTCATAGCCAAGGTGTCCAGTGAGAGCAGCTGGCACAAAGTCTGGGATTTTGGTTAACTAAAATTTTGTTTTTCTTAGGCTCAGAAGTGCTGACTAATGAGCAGAGAGCTACAGGACGTGCTAGTTGTGCTGCACGACCTGCCCCTTGATGTTTTCTTAAAGTAGAACTTGAACACTTAAAGACATGAGGCAATTGCTTCATCAGTGTAAATTAGGGCAGCCCTTGGACCCAGCAGAAGGGTACCACGTTTCTAGAAAGCAGGAGTCTGATCCAAAGTGCAGTTTTTAATAAGCTTTCCCTCTCCAAAGATATTTATCCACCTGACATAGTGAGGCTAATATGTTCAAATATGTCCATCTGTCTTTGGATAATTAAGAGTGAAGAATTATTTATACAATAGACTCGGAACTAAATATATTTTTAAACCTGTAAATGTGTTTTTTTAATCAGGTGACTGTTCATTTAATGCTGCATTCACTTACAAGTTTTTAGTGGGTTTGAAAACACAAAATAAATATTACATGATTCATAAATTGTGCATCTATATTGCACGTGGGGCGGCTTCACCTAGTTTGAATTTAATTGTTGACACAACTATCACTCAAAGGAAGGTTTTGGTGAATACCTGGGAGTTGTGGTGAGTTACCAGCCAGAGCAGATTTGTGTTCTTAAAACTAATTACTGTGGTAGTTACAGGCCTTGCACTGAGCAAAGCAAAGCCCTGTCTGACTGGGAACATGCACTTGTATGTCCTGTGCACATCTGTTTGCTGGGTTGTAGGGAGGTTGTAGGGAGGACTTTCCACACCAAACAAGCACATTAATTTATGAGCCTACAAACATAATTTAACCTTGAGAAATGTGGTTCATCCTGTTTAAGTTCTACATGCCTGAAATTGTGCACATGCATGAGCATTTAAACATATCATGAAGAAATAGCTTATCAAATCTGTTTTCACACACTCTCCCGAGCTGTCTTTATGTTAGAGTTGTACAAATAAATGGACTAAAAAATCTTTGCTTTTATAAATACACTTGATGGAATTAAAATTCAAAGGAACTCAAACCCAGAGGTATTCTGTCCCAGTTCTGGGTAAGCAGTGTGAACTTTTGCCCGCATAATTGTAGAAATCCAAATCCAAGTGCTTGTTGTTTCTTCTTGAAAATTTCAGGCAGAAAAAAATATGCTTCTCTGTGCCATTTTTGTCAAAGTTCGGCCTTTGGAAAATGAATACAACTGTGACATTCCAGCCCTGGAAATAAAAGGATTAAAATAAATATATTGAAGAAAAAGAATAATTTCTGTGATGTAGTTCCTGAATTATGTATTTTGCAATGTAAAAATCTGAAGAGACAGTTCCTCTCAAAACTGTATTGTTTCTAAAGACAGCCCAAGTACCTGGATTTTTCTAACTTGTAAATAATGAAATGGGAGCCCTGTGAACTCATGAAGTCTCACTCACACATTTGACTCAAGTGGCCTCTGTGTGAACCCTATAAAATGCTTTAGTTTTAAATTATCAGTTTGAGTTCACAGTCCCTGGTGGTAGCTGGAGTTCTTGCTTTTATCTGTAATTCCTTTTCTTGTTAATTCCTCTTCTTTTTCTTGTCTGTTATTAGAGAGGAACCATCTGATTGAGGCATGTGTATGTATACATATATTTTACAATATGTTGCAGTCATTGAATTCTTTTAAGAGTAAATTGTTTTAGTGAAATGTCAGAAAATCTTCACAAACTGAATGCTCAGAGTTCCCTTGAATAATGAGGCTATTGTTAAATGATTGAACACTTCAGAGATTATATCATGGTATGCTGGCATGCTGGTTTGTACCAACTGTAATTTAACAATGAATCTTCCGTAAGTAAGCAAGACTGTGAATGAGAAATCAGATACAAGACAGCACAGCATGCTAGAACATACAAAGTAAATAAATTCTGCACATTGGAATGATATGTTTGGGGGGAGGGGTATTTCCACAATATCTAAAATAATTGAATTGTTGGATAGAGGAAATTCTTCAAGTTTGAAGAACTGCTTCATTTTTTTTTTTCCAATGCCCATGAGCAGTGTCGTTATAGTAGAAAAGGTTTGGACTTTTCATAAATCCACTGCCCTTTGAAAATTATGGTATGCCTGGCATTATCATTTGTGACAGGCTACAGTAGACCATATCTCATTCTGTGAAGGGTTTCAGATTCCTAAACAGTCTTCCCAATAGTGCCTCCTATAATACAGAAAATTTAGAGGCACTGCTAAGTGTCTGCAAACAAAAGTCACATTTTATTTTTTAAGACATCTGAATTCTTGAAAATATGGAATAATTAGTAATTGAAGATTTAATGATGGCCCAGAAAAGAACTGAACTGTACTGCATGAAATCATAGTTGTTAATTTGTGCATCAATTTCGTTTTCCATACTTAATTTAGCAACTGTAGAATATTTTGCTAATTAATTTTTAACACTGGTTATTTGTCATGGCAGAACTGTGAGGGAAAAACATAGCTTTCTGTCAAAGTAAAAACATAAATGTCATAATTTTAATATGATATACAACAATGTAATCAATTTTTAAATAGTCTTAAGTAGCTTCAATATTTAAATATACAGATTTAATATGAATATAATACATAGCACTAATTAGGAATAAACAGCATTTAGAATAGAAACTGCAGCTAATAGCCAAGTGTCTTACTTGCAACAAACTGAGGAAAAACTGTAAAATGTCAGGCTTTTGTGGGGAGTGCCACATTAGTAAGTGGCGTTTTATTCTGTCTTGGCTAACAAGGGTGTGACAAATCTGTAGCCTTATAACCTCTGTGAATAGGATTTGAGGTTGTACCTACTGAAGGCAATGTAAAAACTACCTTTGATTTCTGCAAGTGTTGGATTAAACCACTTAATTTCATTTACACGCTGACAAAAAGTTCTTCTGATTTTGGCAAGGAAAGGAGCAAGGCTACAGGGAAGGTTACCTGTGAACTACTAAAATGATACACGTCTTGCAGGTCTGAAAGTTCAAGGTCTTACTATTCCAATGAATGTTGTGTCTGTTTAAATTTCATTTACTTTAACTTCTATTTTACCTGGTTTAATTTCCCAAGTACTTAAAGCAATTGCAATAAGTCTTCAAGCCTGTATGCTTTCATATGGAATTGGTTTTTCCAGAGGTCGAGGTTGATATTTAGTAGAAATATATAAATGCAGATTAGTTTGAACACAAAGTATGACTGAGTCTTTCTTGGTAAATATATGTGTTGTCTTGTAAATGCATTTGTAATTTGAATGTGAGACACATCTTTCATTTCAGTGAAGGTGAAGGCAAGATGCATTCCTGGGCTTTAATAGCAGTAGATTTTCCTTTGGAAAGGAAAGCTAGAATTTTAACAGCAGAGGAAATTTTTAGTTATAGATTTTTCTTCACATGCCTGTTTATTTACAGGATTATCTTTCTGAGGTTGTTGAAATTTTACAAGAAGCAAGCTTTACTAAAACTACCAAGTTTTCCCTATTTTTCAATAAAAGAGCACCAAAGGACTTAACACAGACTTCCAGGGCTACATTAGAGCCCTGTGATTTGAGATAAATGGTGCTTGCATCTTCTGAAAAGCGGGATTTCTGAATATGATCTGTAAATACAGTGTTAAAGTAAATGGCATGATCCATAATCTGAAATAACCTTTTAGGTTCTTTCTTCCTAACATGGAACTGTTCTTCAATAGAATGGTAAGATCTTGGATTTTATTTGTCTAAAGCAATAATAGTGGTTATAGACGTTATTTACTGTCGTTATTTTATGGATTTCGTAGCTTTTTCTCTCTCCTAGTTCTGAAAAATGTATTTTCAGTGGATGTGGGATGATGGTGACTAACAGGACCATGTATGAGTGAAATCACTACACCCTTAGTAGTAAATATCTGTACCAGAAGATACTATTGAATATGTATATGTTGTTTTAGTGACTCATCAGCTTGCATGCTCTTGAAAATTGACTCTTCACCCATGCTACAATGTTCATTACTGTCTGCTTAAAACTGGGCTTCTGACTGTGCTGTTAGGAACAGAAATAGAAGGTCTGAGTTTCAGAATTGCTGAGCTGTCCTTTCTGAATTTGGTGCTAATGGCTCAGGATCCCTTCTGAAAGTCCAGGGCTCATTTAGATGTACAAACAAAAGATTTAAGAGGTCCCTCTCCCTTTTTTTGTGGTGTTTCTGAAACTCTTGGACAGGTTGCTAGTCTAAATTGTTTTACCAACTTCTCAGAATATTGGTAATTGGAAAAGACTCACTAGGGTCATCAAAGTCACCCTCTGGGTGAAGAACCTTTAAACCTCTCCTGACACAACATCAGGCTATTCCCTTGGGTCCTGTCACTGGTCACTAGAGAGAAGAGATCAGTGCCTGCCCCTCCTCTTCCTCACGAGGAAGTTGTAACTGCAATGAGGTCTCCCCTCTGTCTCCTCTTCTCCAGGCTGAACAAATCAAGGGACCTCAGCCACTCCTCATATAGCTTTCACTCTAGACCCCTCACCATCTTCACAGGCCTCCTTTGGATACTCTCTGATAGCTTTATACCTTTCTTGCCTTGGTGCATCCAAAAGTGCCTCCAGCACTCGAGGTGTGGCCGCCCCAGTGCAGAGCAGAGCAGGACAATCCCCTCCCTTGCCCAGCTGGCAATGCTGTGCCTGATGCCCCCCTGGACATGCTTGGCCCTCCTGGCTGCCAGGACACTGCTGACTCACATTCAACTTTTTGTCAACCAGGACCCCCAGGTCCTTTTCCACAGTGCTGCTCTCCAGCCTCTCATTCCCCAGTCTTTCCGTACATCCAGGGTTGCCCTGTCCCAAGTACAGAATCCGTCACTTTCCTTTGTTAGGCTTCATACTGTTGGTGATTACACAGTCCTCTGATTTGTTGAGGTCTCTCTGCCCTTGAGGGAGACAACAGCTCCTCCCAATATTGTATTGTCTGCAAACTTAGTATCCCTTCCAGTCCTGTGTCCAAGTAACTTATGAAGATTTTGAGCACTGGGCTGAGGATGGAGGCCTGTGGAACCCCACTAGTGACCATGCCCAGCCTAATGTCCCCCCATTCACTGTAACCCTTGGTGCCCGACCCATGAGCCAGTTGCTCACCCATTGCATGATATGTTTATCCAGCTGTGCACTGGACATTTTGTCCATCAGGATGTTGTGAGAGACATTGTCAAAAGCTTGTATTTTACTGAGTGAAGGAGTGATTTTTGTAAATGTGACAGCCAGACTGAAGTAAGTAGAAAAGACAGAGCATCCAAACATTAATCTCTTATGGAAGTATGGTCTTGTCAGTCCAGTACACCATCGGTTCCCTGCAAGTAGCTCCTTCTGTTTGTTCCCCAAGCAATGCACTGATCTGTGTGAGGTGCTCTGAATGGCATGTATTTTGTTGTTGGTTTTTTTTGTGTGAATATAATAATTTTATCTTAACTTTTCAAGTTTTCTGTTTTGTTTTGTTTTAATTAAAAATAATGTGCAGAGAAAGGGCAACAAAGCAACTCTTTCTTAAGGGACGGAATAGTTATGTCTTATATTCAGGGGAAAAAATGCAAGCATTTAAAATGCCATGCAGTAGATGGAATGCCCAGAACTTATCATGCAAATAAAAAAAAAAAAATTGGAGTGAATTCCCCTTTTGTGTGTATTTGGATGTTGTAAGTTCACGTTGCAGTGTATTATAGGAAAAATGTCTCTCCAAGAAATTCAACAGCAGTTCTTTCCATACTTTAGGTCTTCATAATGTGGGCTTTATTTTCTCCCAAAATCCATGATCTGCCTTATAGAGTCTGCTTTAAACAAAATAAACCTGGTTATGCTATTTAGATATTAATTCACAAGAATGAAAGAGCCTCAGAGTTGCTTATCTAAATCCAATTACTGCTGGTCAAATTCATCCCAGTACAAAAGTTCCCAAGATAAAAGCATACATTACTTAAATGCCCAGAAATGCAGACTGTTTTCAGTTGGGTGGATTGTGCTCTGAGCAATGCTTGAGGCCTTGAGTGAACTCACATTCTGGGGATATAATTATTAAGCTCTGAACTCGGAAATTACACGATAACTCCATTGGTTTTTACTAAGTAAGGAAGAGTTCCGTACACTGGTTACTTGAGTTTCAGTTCGAAGCTTCACTTTTTTTTGAAGCATACAAGCAGTAGTTGGAATTGGGTAAAAGCTGTATTTTGTACATGCCTGTGCACCCGTTGCCTTTTACGTGAGGATGGCAGCACATGTGCAGGACAGAGTTGGGTGAGTGGTGAGAGACTCATCCTGCCTGGTCCCACAGACATCTTGTGTTACAGGACTAGCTGTGGCCAGCCTGAAGGTTGGCTTGAAAGACAGAATATGATGTCCCTACCCCAGAGGTTTTGTTTGCCATAACAATATGGAAAGGCTAAAAAGTTTGAGTGGCCCCCACCAGCGTGGCCTCCTAGGAAACCCATTCTTTGATGCAGCAACTCCAGGTCACAGCTGTCACTCAGCCAGTTTCCTCTCTTGGCATGTTGCCTGCCAGCAGTGGGGTGGGTGGCTGGCTCCTCTGCCCTGAGACAGTCCTTAGCTAAATCTCACTTGTCTCCTAACCCTAGCTGTCCACTTACCTTCGCTGCACCCTAGCTTCCCACAGGCAGGAGGAGAAATGGCTCAAATTCTTTTTGTGCTTTGAGACAGCAAATTCTCCTCTGTTTGGGGTCAGCTGTGGTTAAGGTTCATGCATCTTACAAGGGGTATCACTCACAGCTGAATGGTTTCCTTCAGGAACTATCTCCATTTTAACAGCAGTTATCAAATAACTTCCTGGAAATGATCGCATTGAGCTTTGTCTGCAGTGTAAGTGCTGATCGACTGCCTGCCTGAAAGCTCTTAAAGTGATCTGCTTTGATGTACATACATTAACGGCTTATTTTGCATTGTTTGCATCTTTCCTGAGTCTGCTGAGTAGGGTGAAAATGAGGGGTGCAATGGGATGGGGCTCTCGAGAGTGATTTTTGACATAGCTCTATAGCCAGGGCTGAACAGGGAGATTGTTTCTCTGTGCACAACTCTGTGGGCTCTTCCCTTGGTTCTGCCTCTTGTGTGACATGGTGTGAGTTGGTGAGTGAAGAGTTTTTAAGTGACCTTTGTAACTTTAATAGTGTCTGTCAGATGACTTCAACAGTTTCACCCCATACAGATATATACAAGAGAAAGTAAAATTGGTTATGGTTGTAAGAAGGTATTTCCACCCCCAACTGAATGTTTTCTTGGAATGTAAGAGTGTCTGGGCTGGGCCAGATAGGAATTTGTTTCAGCAGCTGTGGACGTGCCTTATGTTAAAATAGGGACAACATGCGATGATGCTACTCTGATATCCTCTCACAGTTTCTGGTGGTATGTGACTTCCAGGGCACAAATGTGTCTTTGCTTTTAATTTCATGACAGATTTTCCCTCCTAGAAGCTGTCCAATAGCTTTTTGTAGTTATGTCTCTGTAGGGTATCAGTGTGGGCTGTGGCAATGAGTTCCCCAAGTAACTCTCCATTCTGGAACCTGCGGGTTTTAAATTTTATAGTTTTCTGGGCAGTCCTTATATATTATGAGAAACAACGAAGACAACTAGTCACTATTTCACTGCATGGGCTCTTCATTAATGTGGTGAAGTCCTAGTCTGTGCAGTTGTTCCTGATGTGGAAGCTCTTTCAAAATCTGACCACCTGGCTTTAAATGAAAATTATTACATAAAAAAGAATTAAAAGCATAATTGAATACAAGCAATTAGAAGGATTTTTAAGAGCACTTCAAGAATTTTGTTTGTGGTTACTATGCATTTAGATAACACTTCAGGAAGAGTGCCTGGAAACCTTTTGAACAGCAATTTCAGCTCAGATGCTCAATAGACACATTCTTGAGCCATCTCTCAGATTCATTACGTCTATTTCCTTGGACAGCGTGATGCAGTAGGTTATCCTTAATGATGCAACCATTATTTTGAAGGGTTGGTAATATGGCATTGAGGTGAACTCAATTCTACAGTCATCCTTTTAGGACCAGAATTTTTGATTTGGTATCTTTGAAAGAGTACTTCCATGAACTGTACACAAGAGAAAATTAAACAGGGCTCACATTTTCTCATGACAAGCAGACCATACCTTTTATTTTTTTACATTAATGGTATCAGTAGTTTGTAGAACACAGGTGTGCAGGCTGTTGAATCTTATAATAATTTCCATTTACATATAAGAAAACAAGAGGTATTTTATCCTTATTTTTGTGAGCATTCCCATTGAAGAATACATTTTTTTGTACTTCAGGGTGAATCAAACTGTGATTAAAGGTAAAACAAACAGAAAGCCAGACAAAATCTCTTTGGAGATAAGACATAGCTTAATACCACTCTTCACACATGAGAGAAAGAAATATGACTGCATTTGTAGGAACAAAATACCTTCCTGATTTCATGCAGCACACAAACTAACATTCTTCATCAGAACTGATGTTCTGATTACTGTAGAATAATTACGTGAAATATTTAGTAAAACAGTGTCCAAATTAATTCCAATTACTTTCTTGTGGTAGCACTCAGGGTTTATAGCAGTAGATTAAATCACCGACATATGGCTAATTGCCTATAACAGTGTTTGTTATTGTGGTGCCTCTTACCACTCTGATGTCTGTTTTTGGAAATGTGAAGGTGTGCACATAACTCTGAATGTGGAGGGAAGCATTTCCTGAGCTGAACAGAATTCTGTAAGTAAAATCTTTAGTGTAACTAAGTGTTTGCAGGATCGCAGTACGTAGCAAATAACTGTGAAATCTGTAATAAAAGCAGTGGAACCACAAATGCCTGTCTCTGCTGGCAAGAAATGTAAACTTTTACTTCTCACATGACTTGGATGAAACAACATATCAATTCATTAGGAGTGGCTGGACTGAAATGGAGGCTCGGTTTTAGTTTTTGTTGCCGGAAGTTTAGGTAGGGGTTGTATTTTATTTGAGGTTGTTGTGGGTTAGCTGCTGATTTTTGTTGGATTCTTTTTCCATATATCTGTCAGAGGCCCATTACTGTACAAGATAGATGTGGTTTTGCATGTTTTTTCATGTATTTGATATTAAATCTAAATAAATCAAATAAATGAAGATGCACCACACGGGCCAAATTTCCTGGTGGGTAGGTTGACCCACTGAACAACCATAAATCACTGAATTGAATTTGGCTTTGCCTTCTTAAGACGTGCTGTAATATCTTAGAGGCCAAAGTCAACTTCAGGTACTACCATGAAGAATTATAAAATTAAGTGGAATGTAAGTGAGTATAAAGGCCCCAATTCTGGAAACACCTGAGGTTAGAAAAGCATGTGATGTCATGGTTAGCGTTAAATCTGTTATGTATTTGTTTGGAGTGGAGCCAGCTATGGCAAAATAAATTCTCAACTGCCTGCGCATGTACCCATCATAGTGCAGTGACCAATGGATTGAACCTGCCTTCAGAGCCCAAAATCTTTCTGCTCTACAGAGTCAGGAAGCAAAAGGGGGTGGAGAGAGGTGAAGGGGAGGAAGGCTTGTATGACTTTTTTTGGTTCCTAAAAGAAAGCTGAATTGCGGCTTGACTTAGTTTACACAAATTGTTAATGCCCTTAGGTCAGTTTTTCCTCCTCCTGGCTGGTTTCAGACTGAAACAAAATGAAGTAAAACATTCTTTTTCCTCCCCAAATGAAAGTCAAATGGAAACAAATGCTTTTGCGGGTTCTTAGGGAAAGGAAAAACACTGAAATGGAAAGTCTCGCTTTGCGTCACTCATGAAAGCAGAGTAAAGAGAGAGGGAGAGACAGTGCCCTTTATCGTAAGCTGAGTGGCTACATGCCACTCACAGTATGGAAGCTTCAGCTGAGAACTTTCTGTCAGGCACAAAATTGCCTCAAATTTTTGATGGTATTAAAGAGTATGTTTAGGCAGGCTATTCCCAGTCTTTCCCATTGGTGCTAGTCCCCTTCATGATACTTCATGAAGTATTTAAATGTTTTCTGGGTCCCAGACTGAAACCCAAGAGTCCCTTTTACACTCTGTGTTATGGTACCATTCCCTCTTTGTCTCCCTGTGGTGTTTTTTTGTTGTTTGGTTTGGTTTTTTTTAATCCCGTGTGTGTTTTTTTCTTTTTTATTTTTGACTGATTTCTGGAGTATGTTCACAGGCCCATAGGACAGAGAAGAGTGTGGCCTTCCTCTTGAGGCAGAGAATGGAATAGCAGCAAGGTTTCCCACATCCCAGTTTCTGGATTTCAAGCAGAAGTCACTAACACCAAATCTATATTGCTGTTAATAAAGATTAAGCAAATAGGGATTTATCTATCATACATTTCTATGGTTTATAATTGATGCTGGTTATTTTCCATGGGTGTCGCTTTGCAATTAGAAGATATAATTTTATTAAATCTTTCATAGTAATATGTCCTTTGTGGATTTAGAAACTTGTGTTTCATGGAAAAGTCCTCCAAATGAAAGCCCAATATATCAGAGTATCAATAATGCTTTTTAAAAAAAAATGTGGGAAAGGGCATTTTAAAGGATGTTCTCTTCATTGAAGACCAAGACACATCAGTGCTTTGAGAAATAAAATTATTGTACTTACTCTTCTGATGTCTTATGTTCATCCATAAGTGCCATCTTTTGTGATCTTTTACCAGGATTTTGTGATACTTACTATTAAGTCTGCATTTTCAGTCTTAACCTCTGTGAGGTAAACACAGATACCTATTTTATGGTCTAGTTGTTTTATATAACAAGTTGTAGCTGCCCGAATTCCCTCTTCACCATGCTGAGTCTATCAAATTGCAGTGCAGTGCCATCCATGGGAGGTGATATAAATTCAAATGAGTGTTAACATTCATCTTGGAAAGAGCTGGGAGATGCACACAAACCTCAAAGGTTCTGTTTATCCAGACTAGATAGAGTGCATATACATAGACATGGATGCACACATGAGCACATGTGCGTGCATGCATATAAGAAATCACCATAATTCTCGCATTTTTGTTGATCCTGAAGGAATGTGGTCCATCTGTATTTAAACTAAACAAACTTTTAAAAAATTAATGTAGTCAAAGAAACGTCTTTACTAGTGTCAATGTTCTAAAATCCTTAATATGGCATTTGTGCTGGCAGTGCATGGACCAGAGATGGACAGGATGTGGAAAGTGCTCTTCAGGAGAACTCTAAAGGTGTTTGAACTAATGGCATAAGGAACCCCTCCAGGATTATCAGATGAACATTTTTCAAGAGCTCTAGAAATCTTCCTAGGATATGTGTTATATGCATGCAAAAATCACTATATACTTTACTAAAATATAATAACTTGTACCTCTGATTTTTGTTTTCTCCATAGGTATGGGAAAATTGTATCCACGAAGGCAATTCTTGACAAAAACACAAATCAGTGCAAAGGTACGTGCAAAGTGTCCACCCTGTGAGTTCATTATCAGCTTGAATGATTGACTGATGGCTTGACTGCCAAAGCTTTGGCTCCAACTGTGCAATCAACATAATGCACAGTATATTACAAACATATTTAATAATGCCAAAGGTTTGAGTTGGGCTTCCAGTAACATTGCTCATTAATTTTTTTCATTAACAAACAAAATGAAAATCACAAATCATAACAAGTATCAAATTGCTTTGGCAGAAGAGTAAATTACCTTCTAACCACATAGTGCTGTCTGATTTGAATGATATCATCAGTGATGCAAATTGATTTCCTATATAAAACTGAGAAACCTTTGGGAAAAGTTTCCCAAGGAAAACCTGGTCTAATTTTTATATTTTTGTGAAGTCTTGGCCTATGCTAATGGAAGAAGAAAATATTTTTTATGACACAAATAGATCTACAAGTTGCAATACCAAGATATAAAAATAATTCCTCTTCCAGTTTTATGTTCCTAATTTTTCTGCTAATGTATGAAAATATTTTTAAATGAAGTATAGCATTTTGTGTGTGTATGTGTAGCTATATTTGCCGAGAAAAATATTGACTAGCGTGTGTAGTAGTATCTCAGGACTAGAATTGTTACTCATTCATGAGTCTGCAGTGTCACTGAGTCTATGGGGGAGAAGCTGTGCTTTAAAATGATTCTGTAGCTTTCCACTAGTGGTGTACAGAATAATTTTGGAGTAATAAGACCTACTAGAGTGGGTTCTTCTGAAAAGAAGAACATTTCTGTATATTTCTATATATGTTAGTAATAAGAAAAGGCATTGCAGTTCAGGAGTATCTTGTGAGTGGCCAGATACGGGGTGAAGAGAAGCAGCAGGGAAGCCTTCTGGGGAAATTTTCAGATGGGGGCAAAATCCTGACACTTGTACCAAAGGTGTTTTTGAAGTTTGTAGAAGTGTGTGACTTTATCTATTGCCTGCCAGAAACAGCATTCATTAGCTGCTCAGGAGAAAAGCAAGTTGGAAGACTGCAGTTCTAGTCTTAGAAAACTCTACCAATCCAGTTGGTCATGGGCTATTGTTATAAGGTTCTCTGACATGCATTTGCTTTTGCCTGAACTTGAGTTTTATTTCCTTGGGGCATTCTTCTGGCAGAATTCTGATAACATCACTCTGTATTTCTTTGAATATCACACCAGGAACAAGACCTCATTGTGTTTGGGGTTTGGTGGTTTTCTTGCTTTTTTTCGGTTTGCATTATAAAGGGATACCCTTGTGAGCAGAACTTCCTTTGCTCCCGTTGCCAGTGGTAAACAAGGAAAGGAGTGGATCTGTTTGTGAAACACAAAATGTGAAGTGAAAATATTGTAAAGAACATGAATGGTAGAATTTTGAGAAAGAAAAACATCTGGGTTTGGTGCTCTTTATATTATAGTTAGCTTTAAGATGATTTTAATAGGAGCCATATAACAATGAGTTGGAATTTCTGAAAGTTTGCTTTCATGTTGTTGTATTACACTGTAGGGCAGAGATATCTATTTGTATTTTCAAAGATGGATCTTTATGACATAAGTGGTGCCATTAAAGGATCATAAACATAATTGGATTTACTAACAGTATGCTTTATGGCATAAAAAGAATAGAGGTTTTACTGCTTTAAATGCTGGGTACAATTTCCTTTCCCTTCAGTAAGGCTGCCAAAAAAAAGAAAAAGCTTCCCAGGAATCAGAAGTGGAAGGGACCTGAAGAGGTCAGGACCTGCCTTGGGGCAGGATCAGCTCTAACCCACTGCTGAGGGGTATTTCTGTAACCTTCGCTCAAAGGCCTCCAGTGGTGGAGATTCCTCGAGCTCCTCGGGCAATCTGTGATAACGCTCCCTCTCCTCACTATAATGAGGCATTTCCTAATGTCTAACCCAAATCTCTCTTGATGCAATTTAAGTCTGTTGCTTCTTTTCTTATCCCCAGTGGACATGTAGAGCAGTTTATTCCTTTCCTTTTTGCAGCAAACATATATATTTGAAGACTGATCTGCATCTGCCTTATCTTTTCCTTGGGCTAAACACCAGTCCTTTAACTTTTTCCTTAAAGACAATTTGTTTTAAATTTCTGGATATATTGCACTTTGCTGGTCTCTCTCTAATCAGCTCACTCCTTACTTGAAGAACTTGGAGCTGGGCATAGGACTTTTAGAAAGGCTAAATTCTATCATTTTAAATAGTACAGAGGGGTTTAATTTGTCTTCTCTGTGATCATACAAGTCTCCTCTTTGTTGATGTATATATATTTGAAATACAGCTGCATCTCTGAGGCACAGGGTGTTGCATGAGAAAAATGGTGCTGGTTTGTGCTGAGAGATTCTGTGCAGCCCCTGGTTCTGTTACTCTCTTCCAGTGCTGCTGCCAGCCAGGCATTCCTCATTGTGTGCTCTGCTCTGGATTGTTGATTATTCCCTCCTAGAGCTAGAACTTTTCATTTCTCTGTATTGAATTTTATCCTATTTTTTCCTGGATGCTCGTTAATTTACTAAGATTTGAGTATAATCTTAAGCCTCCAGAGTGCTTGCAGCACTTACCTCTTCAGTATCCTCTTCACAGTTAATAAATGTTTTCTCTAATCCACTGGACAAGATAATGTGAAAAAGAGTGAATAGTAACAGACCTTGGGAAGACTTTTGAGGAAACCCTCTCAGTACACCAGGTAGTGCAATATTGAGCCATTGACAACTTTTTAAAATTGGATCTGCTGATCAGTTTGACACCTACTTCATAGCATTTTCACCTAGACCTTTTTTTTCCTGTCTGCTCAAGTTACTAAAGAGAAGCAAGGTTTAACTAAAAGGTATAATACTGAGCTATTTATAAGACTGGTTACATACTTTTAGACAAAATTATGATGTGACATTTTTTACTCTTTCTGAATCTGTGCTGCACAGGACTAATCACCACCTTTGAAGGTCTGTGAATGGATTTATACAACTGTTTGCTGCAAGATTTTTCCAGAAGTTGAAACTGTCTCTATCACAGTGCAGTCTACATCTATTCCCTCGAAAAACCCAACAAAAAATAACAAACAACAACCACCAAAAAGCCCCACACAACACAACCCCCTTCCCCCCAAACCCAAAAAACCCCAAACCAAACCCAATATTCAAACAACAAACAGGAAAAAAAACCATGCTATTTGTTTGCTCCTTTCCTGTCATTTGGGTCTCACTCACCTTCTGCCAAGTACAAGATTATCTTGTTAAATGAACACATCATCCTATCATGTGTATCCAGTGAAGTAGGGTGGATCAAATTCAAGGAGATGATAAAAATGATCACATGATTAGTGATTTCAGAATTTCAGTGTCGTTTGTGTGTTGACCAAGGTGTAGGGTAAAGCTGAAAGTAGAAATATTTAATTTAGCAAGGAAATTATTTCAAAACCTCCATGTAACAACAGATCTGTTAAAATAGGTTACTGCTTAGCAAGAAATGTTAGGTTTCCTCTTGGAAAAATGAGGAAAACACCTGGTGATGTACTTTAAATCATTCTCCAATATTTCTCAGATTTTTAAAGAGATACCCACAACATTCCTGTCATGATAAGGAGCAGTGTTATCTAAGGATTTCTCCCTGGTATGAATTAAGCAGTTGGACCTAAAGTAATCATATAGGCTGCAAGGGAGTTCGCTAGGGACACCTTTTGACATAACCTCTCATTTTCAGATTGCTCTTTGTTGGTGGCATAACTGCTAAATGAGGCAGAGTTACAATCATCCTGTAATAGAAAAATATATAAAACAAAATAAGCACAGTCATGACAACATGGCCAGAAATCTCAGAACAAAGCAAAGAACAAATACATATGGAGAATAATGAGAAACAGATACATGATTCATTCAGATGTTCAAACACAAAACCCCTAATGAACATGTTGGAGAGTTTTGGCTGCTTTTGCTTTTTCCCTTTCCCTCCCCTCTCTCCCTCTTCCCCTTGCACATTTCCCTTCTGGGCCTACTGTATTTGCTAATTTAAAAAGTAGGGGAAATGAAATAAAAGAAACCATTCAAGAGAAGCGTTAATCTGAAACGTGTAGACTCTTCTCTTCCCAGCTCTCGCCCCCCACCCTCTCCAGCCTGGCTTGCCTTTGATAGACCTACGTGCTCAGAGCTGAGGGAATGGTGTAATGGTTGTTTCACAGTACAGTTTCCATACCTCATAGCAATGGAATACAGAACAGTTAATCTGCCAAATACACAAGCCCATTTCTTAGAGTATGAATTACTGTCATCTGTGTCTGCCCTTGCAGACACTGTAATTGCATGCATGCAGATTTGCTTCCTGGTTTAATCAGAGGCTTGCATGATTTTGAGTATTTTGCTAGTACCTTAGAAAATGAGCACAGAAGAATGACTAAAAGTCTTAAATCCCACCTGTAGGAATTTTTTTTTTTTAATAAGTAAAACCTATGAATCACAGTAATTTGTAGGAGACAAACACTTCAGTGGTGCATTCTTCATTTTATGTATATTTTTTCAAACCATGGGTGACTTGATTTTTTGAATAGCAGTGTTTGCCTTAGGAGAGAAATGTGCCTAACATGACGAGGGGAACTACAGTGACTCTGTTTATAATTTTAATATTTCATTATGACATTTTTCTTGTTGAGAAACGTTAGCAATGATCTATTTCTTTTTTAAAATACGAAAACTGGGGATGCAAATACGCACTCATTAGGATTGTGGTAGGTTTACAGTAAAAAAAAATGCCATGAAGTCATCTTTGTTAATCCACCATATATCACATACAATTTTATTTCTCCAGTTGCCTTGCTGTTTTCAGACCAGGACTTAAAATTTACCATGACCTATTTTATAAATTGAGAGTTTATTTGTGTAACAAAAATGGAATAACTGGAGGCTTACTATAAATGTTGGAGATAATTGGAATGGCATGATAAAGTGGTGTTTCATATCTCCCAAAAGGAGTCTGTCCTGCCTTGTGTCAGTGTTGCTACTCATCTGCTTAAGTTCACCAGCATCCCTAAATACTCTAATGCATTGGTGCTTAATGAGCTGGAGGCTTCTGCTCTGGTGTTCTTATAAACAAAGCTTATAATCATACAGTAGATATACCTTGGTATGTATGTTAGATAAAATACTTTCAAAACTTCAAATTTAACAAAGTATTTTCTGCACATATTCTATGAAGAGTGAAGGTTATTTGTGACTATATGAAATGATGCATTTTTGCTTTATATTTTTTAATTCCTATTCTTATACTTAAGATGGCCCAATTTGGTTGTGACTAGCAATGTGAAGCAAGTCTATGTAAAATAATAAGCTGGTGGGAAAGAGCTCAGCGACATAGAAAGCTATCTAGTTAATAAATTTTATTTATTGGGAATAAGCTCAAATTACAATAACTGTGCTGTGTAATTTATGATTCTCAGAATTGCCATTTTGAAAGGGAAAAAAATCCAGACGAGTAGGTCTGTGCCTGATCACAGGCTGTAAACTGTTCACACTAGGAGGGCATGCACAGTGTGCTTCAAGGGGAAATGGATCTTGTAGAAAGTAAATAATTTGTAAAACAGGCTTATTTAAGTTTGAAACTCTAGACTTGTGTAGCTAATAAATCAGTCCTTTTTTCGATGCCAGAGTAGCAATAGATATGCTGATTTTTTGTGTATTAGTTTTGTTTGTTTGCATTTTTTTAAATTTTTTTTTTTCCTTTTTGATCCACTCCAAAGCATTATGTAATTAGTGGCACAATAGTTCTCAAGTTATTAAAAGTGTAGCAGTATGGAATATTTTAGTTCATCAGCTTTTCTGACAATGAGGCATTTGTGAAAGCCGGACACGTGCTGAGTGTAGCACAGGCGCTCAGCAAGTTTTGTCTGTGGCTCTGCTGATCCATCTCACTATTGACCTGTAGCAGCCACAACTGATCTGGTCCTTCTGTTCCTGGGTCTCCTGAACAGAGTGCACAAACTATGCTGATTGGTACTACTTTTGGTTAGCAAGCCAGCTGATAAAACCAAACCTCCAGAGCTAGAAGGACAAAGTCTTCAACAGTGTCACTGAGTCCCCATTTTGAAACAGTTAAAAGGAAAAAAGCAAACTTCCAATGCTATGTGTTTTGATAAGATACATTATACAACATGAGGCGAGTTGTTTAAAATTTGTGAATATTTTGAGGTTTTTTACTCTGTTTTCTGGGGGTTTTTTTAAACTTCAGGTTTTTTTTTACTTTCACTCCTGTGGTTTTTATAAGTAAAGGCTGAAATAATATTTTTTTCTGTTTAAATTAAAAAGTGATATTACTATGGAACCACATGAGACCAAGAGTCAAGTCTTAAGAAAAAATACCTAAAGGAGACATTTAAACATCATGACGGCAGGCATGCATCACAATGAAGTGAAAGGAATTGCCAGTAAAAAACCACGAGGTTGTTCACTCACGAATGAAGTGTAAATTCACACCCTGGCTTAGCAAATAAAAGCTTGGTTGATCTCTGGGCTCATGAGCTATGATGCTCTGTAAATCTGACCACTTTAAGAAGTTATCAGAAACTAAATGGGAAGTGGGAAAGCTGCATATATGTATTAAAAATAACTACATAGTTGTCTCCTTGAATTTACAGATGATGTGTTCATGGATGTTTAGGTATCATAACAAAGCAATTTTCCTGGCACTTGTTGGGTTGGCCAGCAGGCATTATTATGTCTTGGCAAATGTGCAAGTGTTCTGCAAAATCTCACTTTAGCTTGGAGGTAGAGATTCTCCTGTCTGTATATTCTTGAATGCTTTTCACATCTGCTGAAGTTCATGAAATAGGAAGGGATTCAATGAGTTGTGCCCAGCTGGTCATCATAGCTGGAGCACACCAGCACTGGCCACTGCGTCACCGTGGTGAGGACCTGCCCCAACATCTGCAAAATGCTGCTGCACCTCAACAAACATTCTTGTCTGCATCTAAACAGTGCTCTGTCTCAAGCAAGACCTCTAAAAATTGTTTATTGAGTTTAAAGCCAGGTCCCCTACAGAGGAAACTCCTTCCTAATTAGTTCCCCAGACACTTTCTTAAACGGCTTTTTTGCAATTAAGAAAAAAATTTCCTGGGTCATTATCTTTCCATAAATGAACTCATGGCCTAGCAAATATTTTCTGTAAGGAGACCCATGACGCTCAAGTATTCTGTGACATATCTAATCTGTGATTATTCTTAATTTACTGCTTCCAAAATCTTCAGGCCCATATCGCTGGCAAATAATTGGTTTAACTTTGTTTCCTTCCAGAGAAGTAAAAAAGTAGAATTTCCATTTACACTCAGTGATTAATGTTTTGATTCATTGGTCTGTATAAAACTTTGCCAATAGCTTGGCATGCACTTGAAGTGCATTTTGGGACTGGGTAATGCTAGTAGGCTCTTAGTGGTCTCAGCAGACTTGGAAATATCTATTTCATATCACAGAAATGAATAGAAGAGAATTTTTTTATCTGAACAGTGGCTCATAATCAGCTTTGTTGAAAGCTTCCTTACAATGCCTTGGCTTTTTCAACTGTCTTGAAGAATCACTTTGCTTAAACTTTTTTTTCTGATGCCCTGATACAGCATCCTGTACACCAGTAAACCTGTTCGGCCTCTGGTTGCTTGAAGGCAGGTCATCTCTTCTAAAAGTGACCATACTCTGTTCAGAAGTTACTTTCTCAAAAGTCTCAAGACCTTCAGCACAGCAGCTGACCTGTAGAAACCTGGGGCAGAGAGGAGAACAGTGCCCAGCTCCTTAGTTTTGCTAGAGCTGACTCCGTTAGGCTCTCTCAGAGTATACAGCATATGCAAAACACATGCTGTCTTGATATAGTGACAATTTGATAATGAATCCAATTGACAGGCTCTTATTGAACGTGGGTACTCAAGAGGAACCATTCTGAATCAGATCTCTGAATTACAGCGCAACTTCACTTTTGTGATTTGCCAGCAGAGAGGTCACTGCTCACTTTTCCCCTGTTACTGCACATCCCCCGCTTTGTTTCGAAGAGTAGCGTTCTCTTACCCAAGTGAATTAAATAAATGTTCTGTTTCTTGGTAGAGAGTATACTGTGAAAATGAAACACTAAGAGACCGTGCCATCATTTTTATTGCATCTGTCTTTCTGGGTGTCTGAGGGCTGCCTGTCTGGAGATGGCGTAGGATTGCTCAAACACAAATAGATGTGCAACACAGGAGAAAAATCATAACTGCTGGCAATAAAGATGTAGCTTGCTCAATGCTGATCAAAAAACCCACCCACACCAGTTCTGGGGAAGGAACTGGCAGGCATTATTAGTATTGCTCCATCTATTTAGGCTGTGGTAGCCATATACAATTATGTGAGCACTAAAGCTCTAGGTGCTAATCAACTGTACAGAAAACAATTGTACTCTATAAAAAAATAATTAGAAGGCAACCTTGTCCTATGGACTTTGCAGCCCAGGTCTTTGAAAGACAGCAGGTCCACAATCAATTTAGATACCGTAAGTAATATTAGGATTTTGAATGGAGTTAAATGATGTTTCTTTAAATTACTGAATTCTCCACAAAAAAAAACAACAACAACAAACCAAAACCAAAACACACACCCCGCCCCCCACAACCCAACAAAAAAACCCAAACCAGTCTTTCAGCTCTCCTGAGAATAATCATACATTTGGATAAAATTTAGTGAGTTTTTTCAACCCAGAATGTTTTGAGGAGAGCGAAGTTTATAGATGAGAAAAGGAGGAGGCCATGTTAGGGGTGCTGGAAATGACTCTCCTGCTTGATGAAATAGTTTTTGTCTGACTGGGTCTTCTCCAGGACCAATAATTGGCTGATGTTTTCTTCCATTAGATGGCAGTGGTGTGATATGTGGTTTCTCTGGACCCCCAAACTACAAGTTTTAATAAAAAATTACAAATGGTTAAATTTTCTTAATTTGGTTTCCTATTTCAGAGTCTTCAAGCTGTCAATTTTTTATTTACAATTTATTGTCCAGTTTAAAGCAAAAGACAGCTGGGACTTTCAAATGGAACCAAGTTAAATATATTCAGAAAACGGGCAGCTATGTAGAATGGACACTCAGTGCTTCCACTACAAGAAATGCAGGATGGGTTTAGTTTTGGTCTACCTGAAGTAAATACAATAATTCGCTAGTTGCTCCTCTATGGTGGAACCAGAGCTTTTGCTGGTTTTGGCCAACAAGGCCAAAAAGGTGAGGGAGGTGCAGATATGAGAGTAGGGCATGGAAACAGTAGGGAATGCTTGAAGAGAGGGATGGGAGTCACTGCAGCAAGTTGTAGCGTCACACTTGGGATAGGGCATGGGCAGAGGCAAGAAAGAAGGCGCTTAAATGTATAAAACAACTGGCTTTCTTTGTTTCATTGCTTACAGAATATTCTGTTTTATTCTAAACAAAGGACAAAAAGAGTTGGGTTTTTTTATGTGATCTTTGTAAAGATCTTTCAGGCATGTTCCATTGCTGCTTGTGATATTAGTTGTGCTGTTGTTATTTATTAACTTTTAAATACGGAGCAGTAAACACTATTTATTTTTAAATTAATTGAAATGGACTTGTTGCCCTTCATGGCTTTTTATTAATTGAATATTTTTGCTAAGCTCTCTGCTTTTAGAGCAAAGGTTGCAGTCAGGAGATGGGGGTCAATGGGACCTCCATTTAAATGCATGTTATCTCTATGTTAATTGCCTGCATATTTAACCAACCAAGCATGTCATTCTGCAGAAAGTAAAGGTTTTTGTGGTCAGCCTTTAATCACAAAACAGCAAGAAGAAGTCTGAGTGGCCTGGTTTGCCTGAGGTATCTTGGTTGCTCTTGTCAGTCACTTCAGCTCACAGTAAATTGCAGGGTAAATTCCACATAATTGATGGAAGGTATCTTTAGAAAAGGCCCCAAAACTGAGGCGGGGGGGGGGAATCTGTGCTTAAAATTTTAGTGTTTAATTTTTGTTTATTTGTTGCACATTATTTTAGTAATTTCCTTTATAAATAGAAACAGATTTTATTGCTAGTATAGACAGCTATTAGAGAAGAAGGTCATGGAACAGACATTAAATATGCTTGGAGTTTTGGAGACACATACATATTTATCAAGTTGAGTGAATTTGAGTTCTTACATCAGAAAGAATTGTATAGCTCTGCCTCCCGTGCTCTACTTTCTTGAGTTTCTACTGCAGAAGTGGTAAAATTGTAATGCTTAATGGAGAGGGGTGTATGCTGTGCAACAAATCCTTCTGAGGCTGCTGGGATTAACAAACCTCTGCTGTGTTTTCACCAGTGTCTAGTAATGAGATTGCGGTTTTGGAACTTAAAAGTGTTCAGGATTGCTACCTCTGTCAAATTTGCTTGAATGGGGTCAGTCAGTTCAAAAGTTATGGGAGAGGAGGGGCTGACGGGGAAATATATGTAGATATGTCCGCTGTATATTCTTTGCCTTGCTTTCTGCTTCTTTTGTAATAATTCCTGGAATTCAGTTTGCCTTTTTGAGCAAATAGGAAGTTGACACTTTTATGGACGTTTCAGAGGGCATCATAATGTAAATCCAGAATTTTCTCTCATGTGCATGACTGCATTTATCTACATTTAATTTCTTCTTCTGGTTTATTACCCAGTTGCTTACTTTAATAAGGTCCTTCTGCAGTTCTTCACAGATGCCTCTCCTGTTTTGACTCCTAAATAATCTTATCACCTCACTGCTTAGCCTCTTCTTGTCATTTAGAAGTGAGTTGTGCAGTATGGGTCCTGGCAAAGTTCCATGTGGAAGTCCATTGGTGCTGTTCACCCCTTGTAAGAAAGATCATGCCCTCTACCCTCTGTTTTTTATCTTTTAACCAATTGTTTATCCAAGAGCTTTCCCTCTTAAGCTATGGCTGCTTAGTTTCCTAAGAAGGCTTTTGTGAGGGCCTTGTCAAATGTCTTTTGGAGATTCGAACAGACTATATTAGCCAGATCACCCTTATCCACAGGCTTGTTGACCTTTTCAAAGTACTCCAATAGGTCTGTGAGACAAACCTACAAAAGCCAGGTTAACTCTTTCCACATATTGTATTTCCATTGATTTTACTCTGTTTCTGTAATTTCTGGTGATCTGACATCAAGTTTACAGATCTTTATGTACCTGGATCTTACCTGGGATGTTTTCAGAACACTGGGACCGTATGTGCCACCTCCCAGTCCTCAGGTACAAAGTCAGTTTTAGAAAAAAAACCTGCACACCACTTCTTAGTGTATGTAGTCAGTTACTGCGTCCTGGAGCTCTTTTCAAACTGGGAGGGTGAATACCATCTGTTGTTGCAATTTGTTAGTGTTCACTTTTGTCAGTTTGTCCGATAACCTTCTCTGTGGTCATTTAAAATTAAGAGTTGCATCTGTTCTGGGCTTCCTAAGCAGCTGCTCTCTGAAACAGCACCTAAAAATGTGATCTCTGCATCACATCCCATTTTGCCCAATCTGTGTAGGGGTGATAAAAGTCCTCTATGAGCACTCCACCTACTGCTTTTCTGCATAGTCCTGCATTTCAGTTCTTGCAGGTTTTGTATTGCTCTCTGCCATGCTTTGTCTGATCATTTCTACCCCACCAGCACAGCTTGCTCTGTCTTTGACATGCATGTTAGATCTTGGTGTTACGATCTGCTCATCACCTCACTTTCACAGTTTTTCTGTGACTGTTTTCTGACTGTAGTATGTATTTAAGTTCACCCATCATATTCTTTAAGGCTTGAAACACTTAGGGAGCCACTAATGTTTCAGTTGTGTTGTCAGCACTGCATTTGAGTGACTCCGTGGTTACTTTGCATTACAGCATGTCCACTTAGGTTCTCTGGCCTGTTGTTTTGTTTGCAAGAGGAATAGATCTAGTGACCACCTTCTGATTTTCTCAAAGGTTGCCTATTCTCCCATCTGCTTGCCTGGAGAGAGAGATTGTCATCATTCCAACCTGCTCCTTCGTTCTGGTTAGCTCCAAGTTCTAGAGGGATACTTTCAATGCAAGAAGATGCAACATCAGCAGCTCTTAATGGGAAAGATCCAGCACTGGGTTACATCCTGCCTTACCGCCTGAGTCCTGCCTTGAACTGGCAGCTGCCCTAACAGACCTGGACCTGCTGCACTTGTGTGCAGCTTTCCCATGGAGAAAAAATGATAGTCAGCATAGTAAATTGGTTAATTCTCATTTTAATTTCTTCTCCCAAAATATTTGATAGGGTTGTTCCTACCACTTTTTTCTATCCAGGCAACCTGTTTGACCTCCCCTCCTGTTGCTGCCCTCAGGACAAAAGCTAGCGTTTGTTCCTTCTTTCACGCAATCAAACTCATGCTCCTATGGCCTCAGTTTAGTTCTTGGAAATGCTGAGGCTCTTCTTACTCGAAAGAGTACAGAGAAGGATTGGTGAGGAATGGAAGGTGTAGCATTTAAAAGAACATTCACAATACCAGAGCAAAATAGGAATGTCTACGAAGAAATCAGTATCTGGTATTAGGCAACGGGAAAAAATGTGTGCACAATGGTGGCAGGAAGAATAAGTGAGCGTAAACAGACAGTGATTAAATATGGGTGAGAGTTTCTGACCACCAGAGCAGCCAAGTTTTGGTATGGAGGGTGGAGCAAACTCAGTTTTTATGACACTGGGAGTTGTGTCAGGAGTCTGCTTGAGAGTAGGGTCGGGATTCTTGTCTGAATGCATGCACTTATTTCTAAGAGTTCCCCCAATATTCTGCATCTAGAGTCAGGCAAATATTGTAAGATGTATTTTCATACAACTGCTTTAATAGTCTCAATAGCTGCACCCCAACAAGGAGCACTGGGGTGGGAGCTGGGAGACACATTCCCTTTAGGACTGCTCTCCTTGGGGCCATTGTGGCTGATGTGGGAAGTGGGTTTTGCTGGGTGCCGGCTCAGGGCTCTTGGGACTGTGGTAGTCCACCACACTATCTACAGCCCCTCTGAGCATATCTTTACCTGGAAGACAGCTTCTGGGGCAGCTCTTTGAAGAAAAAGCCTGGCTCTTGAGCTAAAATAGAGGGCAACTGTCTCAGTCATCTTTAGTCAGGCTGACTGGCTGCATTGGGGTGCATGGGAGTGTGTGTGGGAAGCTGTGATGGCTGCCTGAAATGCTTGGGAGTAGGAACTGGAGGAGTGAAGTGTGGCTCTGTTACAGTTCATCTCCTTGCAAATTACCTGTGTGTTTGCCAGTGTGAGGCCTAGGAAATGTCTGCAGGTTTGCACAATAAAGGAAAAAAAAAACAACTCCAAAATGGGTTTTGTCAAATTCACCTTCAAAAGCCCAGCAAGGTGAGCTTGCTGTGTTTTGGAAGTGAGGATAAGGCAGAGGAATGGCTATGAAATGTTCTTCTATTATTTTAAGTGCAAGTTTCGACTGTCACCAAGTCATTTCATATTAATAAGGCTTGTAAGACTTTTAAAGCCCCATGTTCCCACTGTGTTTTAGGGAAGAGTGGAAGCACGTGTTACCCTTAGGACTAAGTGAAACCAGAAATGTCGTTTTAGTTTGGACAGTCTTTACTGACACTCGGCTCCCGGGTTTGGCATTTCTGAAAGGGAGAAGAAAAGTGGAATGCAAAAGGGGAAAAAATTTCCAGTCACTATTTGGTTTGAATTTACATACAACTTTCGAAAAGAATGGGAAAAAGGAAAAAGGTACCATTATAGTTACAGTGTAGGTCCACTTTAACCTCAGAAAAATTAGCTGTTCTGTAAATCTCCTCTATGCCTTTCTTTCTGCATGCTTCATCAGTATCTGTTATTTTATCCTGGTAAATAATGATTTAAATGGACAGAACTTAGCAGTACAGAAATGTTCGGATTGGCATATAGAAAATTGTGCTTCGTTATTTATTTTACTTGTTTTATTTATTTTATAAATTGAATAGCCCCCCCACATTCCTTCAGAGAACAGAAATAAGATCTAATATTATAGGTTATCTCCTCTCTGGTAGAGCTCCACAGATTGAAGGTCTAGTCTATTCTGTTCAAGACATTGTAAGAAAATATCTGAGTTAGGCTAAAGAAGGCCTTCAGTTCTAAGGCCTCGGTTGCCCTTTGCAGAGCAGTGCTATCAAAGAGCTTGTGATATATATGGAGAAATATGTAAATATGAATGTATGTGTGTTGAACTATTTTATGAGAAGTTGATGTCTCAGTCCATCTCATATAACACCTTGAATCATTATGATGCAGGAAGAAACAATTCTGAGAACTTAAGTATAAGTTACACAAGGCTCAATTAATAAATAATAAATAAAACTATAATTTTGAGCTGGTGATAAACTTTCCTAGAAAGAGTAGTTTAATTATCAAGATCGGTGCTGACATTTGAAGTTGACAGTAGGGTTCAACTCATTAATGTTTCCATTTTGTATGTGTCATTTACTCTGCTTTCTGAATTTTCTGAACATAAGTCAGAGCCACCTCAGGATGTGTATACTTGGTATTAGATGCATGCTGAAGCGCAGCGCTGAAGAAGGCTTTGAGTTTCACTAAAATCAATCTTCTTGATGAAAAACATGTCAGCTCTGAGGCATCCTGGTGCTTCAAAGTTCATTTTAGGACAAAGGATGCATAAGCTCCTTGTTACAGAACCCACAAATGCTGCTGTTTATACTGAGCCCTGCCCCTTGGTATTTTGTTTTATAGGACTCTTAGAAATATCACAGGCCTGAGGATATAGTTGAAAAACTTCCTCTCCCTTTCATGATGATGTAAAGGTAGTGTTCACGGGTCTGACGCGCTTGGAATGAATTTGATCATTGCGGCTAAATTGTGTGTCAAAAATGTTATCTCCATTATTTCAGTGAAACCCTGACTACGTGCTTAAGATGGTGGCAGCCTCAGGGAGTACATATCCCACTCACTTGGAGAGGACATTAGATTCCTGGTATTTATGTTGGCTGGCCTGCATGCTTGTTTTAAACATATCCTGTTTGGATCTTTTTGATCACTTTTCAGATTTAGGACTGAATCTAGGTGAAAAAATGAAATGTTTGTCAACTCCTCTCAAAAACGAGGTACTGAGGATGACAGTGTCTCAAAGTCTGTGATACTTTTGGGAAACACATTGCTGCACTTGATAAGTGCTTTCTTGTTCTGCTTGCACAACTACCTCTGAAGCTGCACGTGCATCAATCCCTGTGATTGAAATACGTTTCGTGCATTATTTTGATGCGCGGTCTGTAAACTCATACATCTGTTTGTATGAGTGTGAATATCTCCTTTAATTATTAAATGGGGGCTGCTAGATGAGTATAAACTTCTGGAAAGCTCAGAGTTAATGCAGAAGTTAAGAGAACATTTTTCTTTGCAAACTTCTGGGAGCAAAGAAGGTATTTTACACCAACTGGCAAAGAGCTTATAGGGCACGCTTCCAAACCTTCAGAAAAAGTTTCCCACAAAGACTTTTTTTTTTTTTTTTAAAGTCATGCTGCAGGAATTAAGTTGGAGATATCACTGACCGAAAGGACATTTTTTCTGAATGAGCCGAGAACCAAAGGAAATGACTCCGGGGTTTGAAATCCTTTTATTTCCTCTGTGGAAGATATCTGTGCAGCTGAAATGAACCATTCTGGCTGGCTCCAAGCCAAACTTTATGGGAACTGAGATTAGGAAGTTCTATGGTCAAAATAGCCATTGAACAAATTGCTTCCAGTATAAAGCCTCAAATTTCCTGATAAAGCTACAGCGTTTAACCCTTCTTTTTCACTTGGGTGAACAGCCTGCCTGTTGTTAGGCACAAACTGTTTATCCACTTGTGGTCCCTGCAGTGCTTTCAGAATTGCCTGCAAGGGTTTTGCTGTTTTTTACTTTTATGTGAGGTAGGCAAAGCAAATCCCAGGAAAGAAAAAAAAGTTAGAACAGTTTTGGGTGATGCTTCTCACTTAAGATAGCAGGAAAAGTGCTATAAACAAGACATTAGATTGCCAGCTGCAGTGTACGGTATTTTGGTCTTGCAGCCCTTTCTGAAGGGATGCTTTATTTTGTTTTATGATGGTGTTAGCTGGCTTGCTTGGCCTTCGTGAACTAAACGAAGAGGCAGCAGCAATAGCAGCTGTTCCTCTGAACTGCACTATTGACTCCAGAAAGTGCTCAAAAGCAGAGTGCTCTGACTGGAGCACCAAGCCTGGCCTCTGAATGGTGTGACATGGGCTCACTAATCTCCAAACAAAATTACCTGATTTAGAACAACAAAATGCTACGATTTTGGTTATGGATTTCTTTTGCTGTCACCTTCAAACTGGAAGGCCTGGAAGGGTGGCAAAGAGAGCTAATACTGGAATTGGGAGCAAAAATCAGGTGTGCTGATGTGTCCTTACCCCGCTTTGCTTTGAACTACATTGGGCCAGGCACTTCTGCCAGCTACCTGTGCCCCAGTCCCCTTGTGCACATGCCCATCTCTTTTCCATGTGGGCAGTGCTTCCAAGCAGAGCTTGTGCCACATGTGTGTAGGCTGTGTTTTGGGCAGTTCTTGAAGAGGATGTTGGCAATTGCACTGTAGTCATGGAGCTGAGACAGGATGTGGCCTCATCCGCTCACTCTGTCCCTACCAGCCCCGTTTTGTTCCTCAAAGCATGTACACCATTGTGCATACTTCGTGTTTCATGCATTAATGCCTTTGCACAACCTAAATTTAAAAGTCCTAAATCTTAGACAGGTGTTTCCATCATTTCACCTGAGAGACTAATTCCCGAAATAATAAAACTCATTATTAGTAAGTTCTTTTTCTTTATACTCAGCCTAAATTTTGCTTTTCCTAATTTAATCCCACTACTCTTCATTATCCTTCCTCCCCTACCTCTGGGCACCACACTAATTAATTTATCTCCCTCTTTGGTTTGTGCTTCTTACCCTTCAATATTATAGTTCAATGTTAAAATGCACTCCTCTTTTCTTGTATTTACTCAGCCTAAAAGATATATTTGAGGTCCAGCAATCTTTCCTTGTAAAACTTTCTGCTGGCCTCTATTCAATGTTGTTGTTCATCAGTGAACAAACCCTCTGGTTTGTTTACAAATTGCTGGTATGAAACTGATCAGAACAAGATGCATTACCCCAGGTAAGTGTGTGAGTGACATTGTAAACTGGGATTTTACAAATCAGTGCCTTTAAACCATTTTTGTTTGCTTTTTCTTGGGTGTTTTTTTTGTTGATGTTGTTGTTTTTTAGTTTTTTTTTTAATTTAAAGGCAGATTGATTGTAGTTTTTATGATCTGATATGAAACCAAACCAGAATCTGACATTTCTTAGATGTATTTAGGAAATCCTATTTAATAAGTATTTAGGGCATAGGTGATTTTAATAATTTGATTATTTTTTCCATGTGATATATATGGGGGTGCCCTGGCATGAACCTTTCTAAAGGTCTTGGCTTGCATGTCTCTCCTTTTCCATCACTGCTATTTCTGGGATGGTTTCTTAACATTTTGAGGCCCCTTCTTCACTATTCTACCCTTTCTTGGTTAAATAAGTACTTAGACTCTCTGTTACTTAATGACATTCTATCTTATATTTGTACACAGCTATCACATCTGCCCTCCCTCATTTTTTTTTCTGCTATTGTCATCTGTGTCCTAGATATTACATGCCAGTTGCAGGTAAACTTTTAACGACTCACTAAGGAAAGAAGTGCTTAGTCTGTCATTAGTCATCTGAGCCTTGACAAAAACCATCATTTCTTCTCTTCCTTCCATGGGTATTAATAGATGGGCTTGGACCCTTCAAATGAATCTTTTGGCCTTAAAAATGGGACTTTACACCCTAAAAATATCTTTGGATGCTCCAGATGGGGTATTAAACATGAAGAATATGAGGCTTTGAGCTGTGAGGCGAGTTTACCCTGAAATGAGGCTTTGTCCATACGCAGGAGGCTTTCAAGATGAGGAGCAAAGCTTTGGGCTCTAAAAATAAGGATCTGGGCTGTAATAGAGAGCCTTTGAGGCTCAGAGGGAAGCTTATAACTTTCAAAAACTACCTGAAAGGAGGTTGTAGCAAGGTGGGGTCAGTGTTTTCTCCCAAGTAACAAGCAACAGAATGAGAGGAAACTGCCTCAACTTGTGCCAGGGGAGGTTTAGATTGGATGTTTGGAAAACATTCTTCACTGAAAGGGTGTTCAGGTGTTGGAACAGACTGCCCAGGGTAGTGGTGGAGTCACCATCTCTGGAGCTGTTCAAAAAGCCGTGCGGATGTGGCACTTGCGGACATGATCTAGCAGTGGATGTGACGGTGCTGGGTTAATGATGATCTCAGAGGACTTTTTCAACCTTAATGGTTCTATGAAAAAAGGCACTTTAGATCATTTTTACATTTAAAAGTCTGCACTCCAGTTTCAAAGGGAGCATGGTACCATCACATATTACCAATCACCTTAAAAATAAGAAAAAAAGACTCAACCAAACCTAAGTAGTAAAAAAAATAAAACCAAGCCCATGTCCCAGCTGATGAGCAAATAAAGGTTGGAAAGAGCACGTCCTTGCCATTTGGCAAGTATGATATATTCCACTACAAAAAGTAGGACTGATATGAGCTTTTCCTGAAAAGAATAAATCCTTTATTAGAGATGATGTCTGTTAGGATATGCTGGCCAACTCCTTCTGCAAAAGGTCCTGGAAATTATTGTCTGAAAGTTCTCCAGGACTTAATATTTTGGTAGAATAAATAACAGAAAAATAATCTGTTTTTCTGTCACTTGACAAAGAGGAGACCATGTCTCTCTGGACCATGTTCTATGGCTGATTAGGAAGAAAGGCCAAACTCTGCAAAAGCACTGATGATACTACTTGGCGTGAGGAAAATTTCTGTAGGCCAC
>VZTH01004248.1:415823-472541 GCA_013397815.1 Aleadryas rufinucha | reverse complement strand
TATATATGGGGGTGCCCTGGCATGAACCTTTCTAAAGGTCTTGGCTTGCATGTCTCTCCTTTTCCATCACTGCTATTTCTGGGATGGTTTCTTAACATTTTGAGGCCCCTTCTTCACTATTCTACCCTTTCTTGGTTAAATAAGTACTTAGACTCTCTGTTACTTAATGACATTCTATCTTATATTTGTACACAGCTATCACATCTGCCCTCCCTCATTTTTTTTTCTGCTATTGTCATCTGTGTCCTAGATATTACATGCCAGTTGCAGGTAAACTTTTAACGACTCACTAAGGAAAGAAGTGCTTAGTCTGTCATTAGTCATCTGAGCCTTGACAAAAACCATCATTTCTTCTCTTCCTTCCATGGGTATTAATAGATGGGCTTGGACCCTTCAAATGAATCTTTTGGCCTTAAAAATGGGACTTTACACCCTAAAAATATCTTTGGATGCTCCAGATGGGGTATTAAACATGAAGAATATGAGGCTTTGAGCTGTGAGGCGAGTTTACCCTGAAATGAGGCTTTGTCCATACGCAGGAGGCTTTCAAGATGAGGAGCAAAGCTTTGGGCTCTAAAAATAAGGATCTGGGCTGTAATAGAGAGCCTTTGAGGCTCAGAGGGAAGCTTATAACTTTCAAAAACTACCTGAAAGGAGGTTGTAGCAAGGTGGGGTCAGTGTTTTCTCCCAAGTAACAAGCAACAGAATGAGAGGAAACTGCCTCAACTTGTGCCAGGGGAGGTTTAGATTGGATGTTTGGAAAACATTCTTCACTGAAAGGGTGTTCAGGTGTTGGAACAGACTGCCCAGGGTAGTGGTGGAGTCACCATCTCTGGAGCTGTTCAAAAAGCCGTGCGGATGTGGCACTTGCGGACATGATCTAGCAGTGGATGTGACGGTGCTGGGTTAATGATGATCTCAGAGGACTTTTTCAACCTTAATGGTTCTATGAAAAAAGGCACTTTAGATCATTTTTACATTTAAAAGTCTGCACTCCAGTTTCAAAGGGAGCATGGTACCATCACATATTACCAATCACCTTAAAAATAAGAAAAAAAGACTCAACCAAACCTAAGTAGTAAAAAAAATAAAACCAAGCCCATGTCCCAGCTGATGAGCAAATAAAGGTTGGAAAGAGCACGTCCTTGCCATTTGGCAAGTATGATATATTCCACTACAAAAAGTAGGACTGATATGAGCTTTTCCTGAAAAGAATAAATCCTTTATTAGAGATGATGTCTGTTAGGATATGCTGGCCAACTCCTTCTGCAAAAGGTCCTGGAAATTATTGTCTGAAAGTTCTCCAGGACTTAATATTTTGGTAGAATAAATAACAGAAAAATAATCTGTTTTTCTGTCACTTGACAAAGAGGAGACCATGTCTCTCTGGACCATGTTCTATGGCTGATTAGGAAGAAAGGCCAAACTCTGCAAAAGCACTGATGATACTACTTGGCGTGAGGAAAATTTCTGTAGGCCACGAATAAATGCTAAGCAGGAAAATTAAGAATAACGAGTACTCTGAAAGAATGCTCTAAATTCATGCATTTTAAGTCTTTACCTTAGAGATTATAGAAGAGTCCTAATGGATGCTACAGGAAGTTTGAGTAAGCTCGAACTGGAGAACTGTCACAAATAATGGGCTACTGGTCACTTCAGAGTTAATAGACTTGAGAAGTGGTTTTGCAGTGTTTCTATTTAAATGGATCAGCAATAGGACTAAATTATTAATAGTGAGAAATTTTATTCCTTGTAAGAGTTTAATGAATTTAAGATATCCTCACAGGTGGTCTATTAGTCTATTTTGAGATCCTTTCAAGGAAACTGAAGCTACAGGAGGAGGGTGAGGTTGTCTTTTAACCATAGTCTCAGAGGGAAATGTTGGCAAAGCTAGGATTAAACTTCTGAGTTTTCTATGCTGTCTCATGTGCATCTCACAAAACTCTTTACAACTGTCTCCAGGTGGTAAAGAATTCATAAAACTCATTTAGACCAGAAAAAGACTGCATTAATTGGTGTAGTTAAGAAAACTAAACCAGGGAGTCATGGCAAATGAAATAAAATTACTGAATGATAAATATGAAGTCTGCATTTTAAAATCCTGTGTAGTAAACCTGAGTTTCAAAAAGGAGATGCCCCCCTTTTCATGTTGCGCAGTTGTAGGGAAACATAATGATTTCTGGCCACGTGAAGAGCTATGAAAATTCCAAATATATCCACTAAAAATATGTAGCAGTACACCTCATGCAAATTACAGCTACAGTGACTCAAGAAAATAAAAATATAGAAATGGTGATGGATAAACAGGTGCAGATATGTTCCCACGCATGTGCTTTTGAATTGATAATGAGTTTATTGTGGCTGTACATCCTTGTGGTCCTTTTCCATTACTATTTGAATGCAGTGAGTTTCCCAGTTGTCATTGTATATGGAAAGTACTATTTAAATTAGTGTGAGACACATTGTAGTCTTGGAGGGAGGACAGTATTCCATCAGCATTTGCCATCAGAAAGTAGAAGTGTGTCATGGTACTTTGCTGTTTTAAGTTTAAACTCGACAAGCTCCACACTTTGTTTTTTTTCTAGAGAGAATCAAGTGAACTGCTGAATGTAATGTTACACAATGAAAGGTTTTTGATAGCTAAATAAAAATCAGACACCTGTATTTCCTTTTAAACGATTGACTGAAATCATGTCAGTCAATGTTGTTCCTGGAAAAGCTTAAATATGTAAGTGTATGCGAAGTAAGAACAGACAAAAAATTTTGTATGTAAGTAAGCTGCTTTCTCATGTAATTGTATCATTGAGTTCTGAAGTAGTGTTGCCATAGCAAATTGCTATACATTCTTTCCTAATATTATAAATATATGGGTTTTTATAGCTCCAATTATTCTAAAAAGATGTATTGTTTTAAACTGGACATTTCTGGAGGGCTGAGCTTGAAGAAATTTGTACTAAAATATCTGGTGAAATATTGGTGCTTATTCTTTTACAGACATGGCAGTACATTTTTCTGATTTGTAAACACTTTTGAAAAACATTGAGTTTTCATTTGAACATTTGTTAGTACAACAATAATTCTTTAAAGTGTTGATTTCATGGGTAGTTTAAATCACTACATATGACTGTTTTGCACATGGAAAATACTGTAGGTGTGTGACTTGTGAATGAACACATGGGCAGTATAAACTCTCTTGACCTATGAATATCTTCGTATCAGACCTATATTTCAAAAGTGTGGGATTTGCAGTAATTCTTATCAGTCCATCTTTATTTTCTAGCTTTTTTTTTTTTTTTTGTAACTTGCGATCTGATTTCCTAATCTATTGTTGCAAGCAAAGCTAACACACAAATCCCACGGGTGTCTCTGTCCCCACATTTATGGCTTCTAAATTGCCGTTCTTTAACTGATAACTCTTTTCTTTAAACCACCCAGGGAGAAGTAATGCCAGTGGAAATCAAGAGTAGTTCTTCCAGTGTCATTAGTTAATATATTGCCATGAAACTTGTTTGGTAGTAGCAAGCCCCTCTGTGCTCAGAGGTGTAAGATCCTGCAGAAGGGTTGAGGCAGAGCTGGCACTGCCACCTTTCAAACAAAAGGATTAGAAGTGACAGCAAGCTCTTCTCGTGACTGACTTAAACAATTGCTATCAAAATGATTATAGTCATGCTGCATTCAGTCATTTTGTGCTCTATATGCTAACACCAGTGACGGGATAGAGGAGAGGGTATTTTATATGTACTGGGCTATGTGGTTGGGAATCTGCTAGTCCCTTGTCTCCCATGTTGTTATTTCCAGTAATATTCTTCATGTTGAAGCTTGTTCCAAGTGTCTGAAGTACTGGGGAGAGGGGATGAAATTCTCCTTGCAGCACTCTCCATGTATTTTTTTTTGAGTGATAGGTTGCTTAACTTCTCTCTGCTTCAGTGTTTCCCCATATGGTATAAATGAGGATTATCTGTCTATCTTGGATTCTTCCATGGCTTGCATCACTGAAGTATCTAAGTGCCTCTCAGTCTTGGATGCGTCTGATCTCCCAGCACCCCATGATGTGGGAGACATGCTGTTAATCCCATTTTACAGAATTTTAAAGAAAGTGTGTGGTAGAGCAGATTTTCCAGGACAGTGTTTGTTAGTGTTTTCCCTTTAACCATATATAATACCCAGAGAAGGTGGAGGATCCTGAGAATAACATTTGCTTTTTTTATTATCCTCCTGGGTGAAGGTGTCATTTGGGTTGTTGAATTGGCTAAATAAACAACTATTGCCTCTCTTAGCCAAGGTAGGCCCTGCTTACATTATAACCAAGACAGTCTTTCAGGAAATATGCTGTGACACTGACTACACCACTGGTATTTCTCAGTAAACTGTAGGTATTCCTAATCAGATTAGAGCTGGGTGGCTGAAACTGCTGTTCACACAGAATCACAGAATGGGTCAGGTTGGAAGGGACCACAGTGGGGTCACCTGGTCCAACCTCCCTGCTTGAGCAGGGCCATCCCAGAGCACATGGCACAGGATTGTGTCCAGACAGTTCTGGAATATCTCCAGTGAGGGAGACTCCACACCCTCTCTGGGCAGTCTGTTCTTTACCTGCATGGTGAAGAAGTTCTTCCTCATGTTCAGGTGGAACTTCCTGTGCATCAGATTCTGCTCGTTGCCTCTTGTCCTACTGCTTGGCACCACCGAGCTGAGCCTGGCTCTATCCTCTTGGCACCCTCCCTTTAGATCTTTATATACATTGGTGAGGTCCTCTCTCAGCCATCTATTCTCAAAATTGAACAGGCCCAGCTCCCTCAGACTATTTTCATAAGACAGATGCTGCAGTCCCAAGTAGCTCCAGTAATGTAGCCACTGCTTTTCCTGGGCTAAAGTAGACCAAGACTAGGGAATGAACATAACCTTTCTTTCTATCTGGGAAATGGTGCCCAGTGTAAGGATGGGAATATGAGCAGGTTTTTTGTAATATTTAAAATGTACGCAGTCTTGTGTTCAACATGAATTTAATAATAACATATAACACAAGTAGAATAAAGTAAGTGTCTTGAATTTGTTATGCAATACTGATGTGTTCTGCAGCACCAGACTGCGTCATGTGTCAGTGTTCCAAACTTACAGGAAAGATTGCTGTCTTTGTGGTTGAAGCTGATGCCTTTTTTTCCCAAACAAATTATCTTGGGGATATGTACGTGGGAATGAGCTTGCTTTTTGTAGCAAGCTGTGAAGCTGCTGGGGGGAAGAAGCCTCAAGGAAAGCAAGGACTGTCCTGAGAAGTGTTGGAGATGTTCCCAGTTTTGTGGGGAAACAGGATCCAACATCAAGCTCAGCCTTGCAGCCTTATTTTTTTCCTTTAATCGACAGCTTACCAGGGTAAACACATTTGTTTCAGGGACACTGCAAGATAGGATAAAATTCCAGTGCTAGTTGAGATCAAATGGCTTCCCAAACTCTATGTACAAAACTGTCATTGGGAAGCAGAGATCTTAATTCAGTATCACTGATGTCTTTTATTTCCTTAAAGCATGGGAATATTTCAGAACAACAGCCCTCCACATTTGTTCCTCTTTTCTCCAGCTCTCTCCTCTGCCAGCTGTCTCATCAGGGAACAGGTACTAGGACTTTCTCTTTTTGGGACACGTGTGTTTTCTAAAGATACCTGTACTTTCTTTCCATGCTTCAGATTTGCCCACAAAATTGAAATTGGACAAACTTATTTGTCTGCTTACGGTATACTAACATTTGAGGGGGCTATTTGCTTTGTGTTAGTGCTGAACATTGTGGTATATTTGTTTGTATAAACATACTTATTTTGTTGGTTTGGGTTTTTTTTAAAGCCTAGGGGAGATTTGGAATTGCCCAGCATCTAGTACGCGGGGCTTATGTGTGTTACTGTTGCATTGCCCAAAGTGCATCCAAAAAAAAGTTCAGGGATTGCTGTTTTTGTCCTTTCTCAGGGTGACATGCACACACATCTGCGCCTCCTGTGGTGTCTGTGCGGGGTGATCCCAGGGCATGGAAGGATGAGCTTTTTCAAGGCCCCAATTTGCTCTGGAGGCTTTTCAGTATGTGTCCTGTGAGCTGGTGCTCAGCCATCATTTCCTCCCTCCTGCTAGAGCCAAGGACAAACTCCTATCTCTCAATACATTAAACCTGTCAATGTTTGACATAAGCAACCAAAAGATTGATGAGTGGAATGTGAAGCAGCTGGTTTTGAGGGTGTGTTATTTTGTTATTGATAGGCCACCACTTTTTTAACAACAAAACCTGTTTGAAAGGTGTCTGTTCAGTGGTTATTTAAGATATTTTAAAAAAGAAAAACAAGTTCTGTCGTGAACACCCATAGTGACTTGTTCTGCAAGTGACTAGTTCTGTGCAAACCCATAGATTTCCATCATTAATTACGTCTAATGGAGGTAGAAGGAGATTTGATACATGCATTTCCAGTAGTTTTATAAAAACGTTTTTTCGGCAGTAGTGGAGCATTTGAAGGTCAGGTATCCAGTGTTCTGCTCTGAAGCATGACAGGACACTTGTCGGTATTTACCTGGGATTATAGCCAGAGCTCTGGGCATGGAAGAATCATTCTTAGATACCGTAGAGTTTCTCTGTTGGTCTGGATCCTGCAGAAATGAATACTTGGCCGCCTTCTAGGTGTCTGCCACTGGTTCCCCTCTTTATAACTCCTGCCCTCACTTGTGTCCTTTCCTCTGCCTGCTTTTACAGAGAAGGCAGCCCACTTCAGCTGAAATTCTGCAAAATCTCCTTTCCTTCATAAAAGGCCTTCGTAAATCACAGCCTAGTTTCGGGGGTTTTTTTGTACCTGGAATGATCTTTTCAGCCATCTGCCTTTGTATAAGCCTTATATTTTCTAATGATTTTATGTTCTGTTTTTATCTGAAACAATGCAAAGGGCTGAAATTGTGGGACTACTGATGTACATACCAGAGGAGACTGTTCTTGACTATCATATCTCTTTAAATATCTTCTCTTACAAGTGGCAATAATTAATAATTAGGAAGGGGAAAATCTATTTTCTAATTATTTATTTGGCAGGAAGCTTTTTCTAGGAAGATAAGTAAATACCAAAGGAACAGTGGGTTGAAAAATATTGTGCAAAGTTTATGAAAACAAATTATGTTATGATAAACAAAAAAAAAAAATCCAGAATGTAGGCTTTTGGCTCTTGATTAATGTGCTTTTCCGGTGTTTTGCTGTACAGGATCACTCAGTTACACCATGCTGAGTATAAAACCCTTCTAAGGCTTTGTGCATCTGTTTCTGGAACTCTCTCACCCAAGATATGTTTTTATTTAAAAATCCTGATGTGTATCAGTAAGTGCAATGGGCAAGTAGGTCTTGATGTAACCTTGAGGTCACTGGAAGTATACCAGAGAAGACTTTAGTCCCATCATCTCTTCTCTTGCAGATGGCCACCCAAGTGCAGTAGCAGTGTATTCATAAGCATGGATGTTTGTTTTCATCTATTTTTTAGGGTAAGCTTAACACTTGTTGAACTCACATACCCATTGTGTGACAGGGCAAAAGCTCTGTATTCAAAAGCGGTGTAGGAAATGAAGAAGGATCACATTCTGGTTCATAACATAGGGCAGACCAATTCCTGCTTTCTTTAACATTTAAAGGGAAAGGGAGTTGTTGTTTTTTTAAAGCTTCAGGACTATTATTTGAAACTTACACATAGTTGTGGCCCTTAGAATCATCAGACATGTGGAGTTCATATGGAAGGGTTTCTATATAATTTTGTTTTAATCCACAGATTTGTCATTTTGTCTCTAGAGTGCAACAAGAACCCACATTGTGTCAAAAATAAACAGGATTAAACTTCAGGGAAAGAGACACCAGTGCCTAAATCAGGATGTCATAATTACATATGGCAAGTACATATGTTTAGTAGGTTTTTGGTTTTGGAATCCAGAGTCTGGTGGCAAGGATAACATAGTGGTTATTTATCGGCGCTAGCCCCGAATACTCTGTTAGACTTACATTCCACATTAAAGTAACTTGTGGATTTGCATTTTCAGCGTGCTTTAGTGTTTGTTTCAGTTCTTTAACAGTGCAGTGATTCAGCTGTCCTGAAATAACACATGGATAACAGCTGTAGGAAATCATGCAAAAATTTTATTAAGCACTAGACTCTGAAATTGCCTTTTTCCACTACAAATGCACTGACATCTGGGTCATATCTTCTGGTTAATTCCAATGTGCCTGACAGTGTAACACACGAACAAATGAGGAAAACAACACAGAGTGCACAAAAGAAGGAAATAGCAAATCAGTGTTCCTTGTGTTTCAGATACTGTACTCCAGAATATCCTTCAAGTCTTCCTAATAAATCAATCTGAAGTTCTGAATTCTAGAGGGGATGACTATGGAAAGTTGCTATGACAGAGCTGGCTACCACTATAATGAAGTTTTGAGGTTTATTATTTTCTACCAGTCAAGACTGCAGAAAGTTATGTCCAGAACGTAGAAGCAGGTGTCCTCCACAGGTCTTGTTACTGAGCAGTGAAAATAAAAGGGATCAGAAACCACTGATCAAGTTTTCTTCAAGCTTTTACAGTGAGAGATGATCGTAATTTCAAACAGACTGCAACAGACAGCAACAGAAGTGCCAGCTGTGTAATGATTGACTGTCTGGATAGCCTAAAATTTATATCTGTGCAATTCTTTTTTCTTCGTAAAATTGAGATTTATATATCCACATCATACATAAGCTTTTGAGCACTAGTCTGTCTTTTAATTCACAGAGGTTAACATGAGAAAAATGTCGGTGTCCTTAGAAGTGAAAAAGTACTGCAATGAAATATGCAGTCTTTCTTCAGCTGGTAGTTTAATATGTATAACATTTCATTAGTTACAAAACATATTTATTACAGACTTCAAATTATCAATGACAGCTCAGTAGTATAAACCTGTTGTGAGACATATTCCTTGTAATATTAGCATAAATTCTGCAATTCCAAGTGAGATCAAAGTGAGGCTAGATAAAAATAATACTTATAGAAGATAGAGCTTGGAAGAATTTAGTCCATCTGCCTGTTCTTAAGGCAGGCTGATTTGTTTTCTGCAGTTATTCCTACATCCTGTCCCCAGAAAGTTCCATGATTGGGATTCCCAAACATTACTAGGCAAGGCATACTATGCTTACCCACATGGTTTGGGTTTTTTTTTTTGACACCCAATCTATTTTCTTTACTGTATTTTAGGCTACTGTTCCCAGTGAACAAGGAAACATAGTTTTATCTTTATACATTGCAACAACTATTAATTTGCCAGATGACTGTCATCCTGTCTCTGCTCTACCTTGTCCAGCAACTGGACCTTGAGTTTTTCAGTCTTTCCTCTTAGCTCATACTATCTAAGCTTGTAATTATTTTTCTGTTCTACTCTGGACTTAACCAGTTGGTCAGGAAATGTGGCTTTCAGAAAAGGGCGGGAACCTCCAAACTGAACAGTGGAAAGGTTACTGTAGTTGGTGTCTGCACCACCTTCCTGTTCACTCACTGCAGTAAGATCTGCTCTTTGCTGCTCTGATGGCGTTGGTCACTTTGCTAGCACTATTAAGTCCAGCATATGTTTTTCAAAGCTGTTGCCAGGAAGTCATACCCTTGCTTAGTGAAAAGTATGTCCCTAGTATGACCTAAGCATCGTATTAGATTACTTTTGTTGCAAAATCTCTTCTTACCATGGTTTTTTTTTTTTTTTTTTAATTCTTGCTGTTTATATGGCAAAGTCAACAAAGGAAGGAGAGAGGGAGTGAGTGAAGACTCATATGAGCAAGTTACCGTGAAGCAGCAAGTTCTTGCATGCTCCTCAGGGACTGTTCAGGTCCACACACATCTCAGGACATTGGGGTAAAAGCACATTATTTATCAGAGAGATTACTTTCAGCCAAGGAGCAGCAAGCTGCTCTGCATTTTTTATGGAGTGAGAACTTGCAAAGGGGGTAGCAAAACAGATGATGGATAGCGATTTGTTCCTGTATTGCTACTTTGGCTTAATCCTGAGCTATAAGAAAAAATAATTAACCACATTTTAAATATGAAGGCCTTTATAAGCCTACCTTATAACATAGTGGGAAAGTCTCCTAATTGAAACTAGAAATTGCATCACCAAATTTAAAATTGTGAATTATTTTTATTCTTTCTATTTATTAGTGATACTTTTTGCGCCAACTGACTTCAGAGCACTCAGAAATTTTCTGGCAGTGAGGCAATAGAATCTTTCTATTTTTAATAATTCAGTTGAAATTTTTAGTCATCCAGTTAAAATTACTTGGAGAGGAATACACAGTCCTGTTCTAAAAAGTCATATTTGAGCTAAATCTCATTTTAAGGATTTTTTTCCTTATGTGCAAAAGAAATTCATAACCTTTTTTAAAGAGGGTGAGAGGGGAGAGGAAGAAGAGACATCCCCCAAAGCTGCATACAGTAAAATTGCAGGGATGGCTACAGACAGATCTTCCCACACAAGACACATTTACATGTTCTCAGTATGCACAAAGGCTATTTCAAGTGTGGAAAGGGATTTGGTTTTGAGCATTTGATGTGATCTCTAAAGAGCCTTCGTATTTCTGCTCAAAGTCCTACTTCAGAGATTTTTCAGTGAAAAACGTCTTCTGGTATTTGGAATGCCATCACATTCAGCTGCCTGCAAGCTTCTGCTTCTCACAACAGTTAACTCAGAAGTGCCGTGAAACTCATAGTTTCTACTCATACTTAGTATTTCACAGTATCCGTGCACATACAAACGTTCTGGAAATGCCATTATTTTCTATCCATGTGTGGGTTTAATGGGATTTCCGAATAGTTCAAGAGCTCATTTTTTCCGAGATGCTGAGAGAAACATGAACTCATTCACACAGTGGCTCTGGATTACTTTACCTGAGCTTTTTGTATTGGTTCATCATCTATTGATGTGCAGTATGAAGCAGTGGACAGTATCTAAGGAGAGAATAAGAATATCCTTTAATTGAGTAAAAAGTCAATAAAACACATTTTTAAAATGAACCTGAAGGCACAAGCTATTTTTCATAAGCTCAGCTCTTTCATTTTCAGTCCTCTTTTCTCTCCAGTCAGGTTTTGTTATTAAGCACTGTAGCTTTTTAATCAAGGCCCACAGTTACCCAGAGTACATTTTTATGCTGGCTCTGCTCCAAGTGCAGGCTGCCGAGGCTGGAGGCTGCACATCGACAGAGAGCCCAGAGAAGCGTTCCTCAGCTTGGACCTTTTGTCCCAGCTTGCTTCCTGTTGACCGGCAAGTGGCCCTTTGCCTGGCTTCTTGTCAGGTTGTTCACACAGAAGAGAGTTCAGTGTTTCTAAGGGCAGTGAAATCTTGAAGCAGATTAAAACTAGTATGTGATGCTCTTGGAGCAGGAATACCAGCTTTTCCCTTTGTGGGTTTGCTAAAGGACAAAGGTTGCAAGGACGAGATAGAGCGGATTGGTATGCTGGGGTGTAATTACACTCCTGCCAGGGAAGAATAGCACAAGATATTTACTGGCTGACTGTTCTCCTTAATGGCAGTGTTGAATCTCTGACCATGTGTAAAGCCTCGTGAAAATGTACTATTACTTGTCAGAATACAATTTTGATTCAGTTGCTACAGCTCTGTTGCAATATGTCCAGCCTAAGCACGGCCTTCAGGGGCTGGACGAAAGAACTGTATTTGGACATGTAATGCAAAGCCTGTAGTAGGATGTGTTTGTCATATTATCTGTAACATTTCATTGCCTAGCTCGTTTCCTCTGCTACATGCATGTATCAGTATATGCTTATATGCACATATGAATATGCATTATAACCAGTGTTTATCACAGGAATAAATATATAGCTGTAGCTGCAGCCATGCACTGATCAAACAGGGAGCCCTGAAAAAGTCAGTGGTGCCCCAAAGCTTTTTTCTTCTCTTCCAGCTATGTGAGCTGGATTAGAGGAAGTCACTGCTACTCCCTGTAAGCATTATAGGCTTTGCCTTGCCTATTTAGTGGTTATGGCAGGGAGGAAAAGTATTGTAGTGAAAACCTCTCTGCTCAGGTAATCCCATGTGCATCCCATCCTCCCACCAGTATTTTACTGCTGTCCTGAGCTACTGGGGATTGATATGAATAGGAGATTCCTTAACTACCTGGCCTGGGGGATCATTCAGGGGAGTAAAATGAAGGCTTACAGAATTAAATAAAGAAAAGGAAGACGAGGCTGAACACGCAAACCCCACTTTCGGAGAGCAGGCTTGTGTCACAGACTGCTTAGGGCAGTGGCCGGGCATTGCTGTGAGTCACCTCACTGAACACGACAGGGCATGGGACACAAATGCCTGTTTATGCAGGCAGGGGTGGGAAGAATTAAGCCTGCATTTTCCATGCCAAGAGCTCAGTGTGCTGAATAAAGATCAATCTAGGTCCAAAAAATGTTGAAGAGCTTTTTGTGTATCTGAGTGTGTGATTTTGAAGATTGAAAGCTTAGCTTTTTTAGTAATTTTTGTGGATACATCCAGGTTAAATTTGGTAGGAAGGAGCATGCTTGTATGAGGTTTTAATAGGAAGCTGGCTCAGAGCAATACAGAAGTAGGTTATGAGTCCTAGTGTGTCTCTCTCTCATTCCTCATTTCTGTGCGTGCATTCCTGAGGGACTCCTTCATATCACGAAGCCCATTTGACTTATGACCTAAGACAGATTTCTTTTCCCAGCTCAACAGAGGTGAAAGGCTAGGGCAGTGTCCCACAACCAACCTAGCTTCCCCATTTTTTTCCAATCTGAAACATTTCAGTACTTGCAGATAATTTTTGAGTGCCAACACACTGCTTCCAACGGCTGGAGGATAAGGGGAAACTGCGAGGTTAATTAAACATTTCCAAAAAATTGCAAAAAAAATCATAAATAGTTACTAACAATAAATATTTTAGAAAATTAAGGGGAAAAAATTTCAGTCATATTTCTAATTGGAGAATGCCATTAATTGTTCCTATCATTTATCAATAAAATTTAATTTATTGCTAGCATTCTTCCCATCTATACATTCCTGGTATTGTTGTATTTTTAATAGCATAGTTTTCAAATNTCTTTTTTCTTTTTTTTTAATGGTGTGTTTGTTCCAGAAAACTTTTCCTTTGTAAAATGTTTTTATGTTAATAAATAGCTGAGCTTATTATATGTGGAAAATGCTCCCTCTCCCAGATGCTAGGACTCAAGAACCATCTTTTTTGGAGCCAGACCACCTATCCATGCATTTATGTCTCTGATTTTCATGTTATCTTTATGGTTTTGGCATGGGCAGCCAGACAAATTAGCCTCCTTTAATCCACTTTTTCCTTCAGCTTAGATACTTGCCTTCAGGTTTTAGGTACCTGAGAATCCCTTTGTAACCTACATCTTGGTCTGTAAAGTTATGGAGCTTATGGATCACATGTAGTAAAAAGGACCAAATTGCCCTAGAAATACACAGAGGTTAAAAAAAAAGAGAGGATTGGAGTGTGAAATAGAAGACAAAAGAAGGCAATATATGTATTTGCTGGGAACCTCTTGTGTCTTTGGGCAAGACCAGTGGGCAGCAGTCGTGGCTTCAAACTGAGAACATGGAGGGACTGCTCAGAGTTTGAGTATTAGAGGGCTTCTTTGACATTTGTCCTTTTTTGAAGGACTACAAAGGAAACACAATGGTATCATAAGTGAATGCAGCTACAAGGCAGCCTTTAGCTCAGCCCCAGTGTCACAGTATTGAAAGGTTGATATGAAATGGATGAGCAAAGCATACTCATGCTGCTGGCAGGAGGGGCACCAGGAGCACAAAGCCAGTGGCTCCCAAGTGACTGAAAGGATAAACACTCAATTTGCACACACAAAGAGAACGTTTCCTTGGCAAAGCAAGCTGAATTACACCCAGAGAAAATTCCACATGCTCTTAGAAAAGAAATAAAAATCAATATACTCTTTCAAAATACATTTTTATTCCCTGCTTTCAGTGACTTCTGTATGCAGTAAACTGCATGTCTGCTGCCTGGCTTCCAAGTCCAAGCAGCAATGATACATTAAATAGCTGTGTTTTTTAAAAAACTATCTGTTTTCTTTTTGACTTAAGTGAAATATTGAAGAATCCACTGGCAAGTGTGTTAAATTGTTTTTTTTTCATTGGATGTCATTGGTGAAAGAAGAAATACGCAGTGCAGATGTGTACTTGAGTGCTCAGGGAAACAATTTTGGGTGATAGGATGTTGATCGCATTGCTTGGCCTTTTGGGCCAGTTCAAAACATCTGCACAGCTCAGCTGAGTTGTGTTTTTTACTGGTTGGATAGCAAAGCCCATGTGTCAATACAGAGTTTGAACTAATGAAAGGACTCTTTTCTTGGCTATCATGAAAAAGCCAAGAATGTGGACCATTCCCAAGCATAAGTGTTCCTGTCTATAAATATTTCAGTTACGAGTAGGTGTAGTTACAGATAGTCATCACAAAGAGAAGACCCTCAGACTCAAGCCTCCAAATCTTTGCAACACTTTTTTAATCCAAATAGTCACTTTTTTTGCCAGTTATTTTGTCTTTGAACGTTGTGTATAAGCAGGCAGTGTCAGCTGGAGCAACATTTCTATGACTTTTTTTTTTAAGTTAGAAATAAGCTTTTGCCGAGTACTTTCCTAAATCCTTTTGGTGTTCTGTTTCAGTGGGTTTTTTCCCTTCAAGATCCAAATTTTCTGTCAGCTGCAATCAGCAGTGAATTAATATTCTTGGATGAAACAGGGGTTTCCCATCTGTTAAGGTTTTTTTTGAGGATTTCTTCACCTACTCTGGATTGGGGTGAACCCAAGATTTTAAGAAATGGAGGCAGGGGAGAAGAGCGTGCGGGAAGAAACAGAAGCTTTTTCAAATCTGAAGGAAAGTTTATATGTGCAAATGAATGTTTTCCAACTATCTGTTGGTCTAGTAAAAGGCATTTTGTCTGTACCTGCGTTTCTCCTGTCCTTAACTTGGCACTTTTAATAGTAACCACGGAAAGAGGCACCCCATCCAGAGAGCTGGCTGAGAGGTAAAAAGCTCAGGCTGGAGCTCTGGGTCTGAATCAGCACCCAGCCTGACCCCTTCCACCCCCACTGAGGGTGTCCTGACCCTCAGGCTGCTCTGCCTCCCTTAGCTCTGTCACAACTTTTAGTAGAAATACGATGTGGAGGTGAAAGGTCTATGAAAACCACAATATTGTTTTGTGTTAATTTAAATGGATTGGGGTATTTTTCAGAGGAGAAATATTTGTTTGGCAACTTCCCAGCCCATTCTGCTGCTGAGCCTGCAGTATTTGTATTTGCCTTAGGAACAAGTTGCAGAAGAAAGTATTAACGCCTTGGAGAGTCGAAGTGTTGGGTTATGTAGCCCAAGAGAATGAACACAGCTGTGTCCAGGACTGCTCGCAGGCTGCTCATGGTCAGAGGAAAGTTGAAGCAGTTTGACATAGTTTGCACTGGCACTAAGACTGTAAGACTAGAAATAATTAGAGCAGTGAGAAGTTCACTAGTCTGGCCTAGAAGCCTAGAAGTTAAATTTAATCAGAAGACGAAAGCATCCAACTTTCAGACATGAATTGACCACCAGCACACAGGTGTAACTGTGTGGGGCATTACAAGATATTGACTTCTATGTGGGAAATAGAAGTCAAAACCTTGCAGGCAGGAGCATGTAGAAAGAGGTCGTAGTAAGATGTGGGAAAGCCTTTGATTTAGAAATTAAATAGCTACAGTAAGTAGTATAAACACTGTAAGACATAAGGTTTATGACTGATAAGAGGATTAAAACATTGCTCTGACATTAGATGTTATGCACCTCCCATCCTCCTCCCTCAGATAAAAGTTCCTCTTTAAGCTGAGACATTTTGGTGATTACCAAATGAACATTAAGAGGAACATGCTACATGGAAATGTTAACTCTAAATTAAGATGTTTGTATATTAAGTGATAATCTCTTTAGGCATATGCCCCCAAATGAGTATCTATAGAGAATCTTTTATAAATAATTCTTTCAGAAAATTATTATGATAAAGTGACTTGTGAGGAAGGGAGGACAAGGACTCATTCCCTGTTGTGATGTCTTATTTATTCTGAAACATATAAACAAATAGTGTTATAATTAATTTCTCTGGCATACCAACACACAACATACAGATTCCACCTTCAACATACAGATTTGACCAAGATTTTATCTTTCTTTCTATTTTTGCTAAGTCGATATAAAAAGCCTGCTAATTCTTCCTGCTTATCTAGAAAAGCCATCACAGTATCATAGTTAAAGCTGTATGTAAATGGATCACTAACTGGCATTTCCAGAGACTGGATTTTTTAAAATTTTATTCTAAGTTGTCTTTCATATCCTTCTGTGCAAAGCAGAATGCCATGTTGTGATTGATCGGTCTCTATAAACTACTGCATATTGCGTAATACCTCTGCTTTCTTTGGATCGAAGTCATTAGGCTTTCTAAGAATACCTTCGATGAAATGTTGAAGTGAAACATTCACACGGCCTACACGTGTGCTACGTGTTTTCCTGGGATGAAGGTATGGTAGGGTAGCCGTTGTTATCCATTCCAGCAGTCCTGTTGAAACTGATTCAGTATTTTTGCAGTACCTCATGTCAGTGCTGTCAGAGACACCTCCCTTTGGATACAAAAGAGCTATCAAAGGTCTCCTGTCTGACTTCTAGCCTGACATATCATGGCCACAAGATTGTGATGTACCATTGCTCCATTTAATTTTCTATAAATAAGTGGGAACATAAAGATGTCCCTAAGATTGAGATAAAGGTACTTTTTCTAACAATATCTTAGATGTGCATTCTTAAAACCCTGGGTTTCTAGGACTGAAGACACAAATCCTTAGAATCCAATTTTAGCTGCATCACTCTAAATTAGAATAATCTCTCATATCCTCAGTGTTCTCCAGGTATATATTAAGACCAGAATCTGGTCAGTAGATTTCAATTTGAAGTCTTTAGCCTGGTGACAATTTAATTGCAAGTAGATAAGCTCTGATTACCCATCAAGCTTCAAGCAGAGATCCACAATTTTCATCACTTTTGCTAAGATATCTGCTGGCACTTCGTGTCATTGTCTAGACTCTGTGAACAGTTACAATACAAATAATAATTAATATTGTTAAAAAAAGAAGGAGTGACAAATCTGCTACCTCAAATGAAAATAATTTGAAGGGCATAAGAGGACAAAAGTATCATTAAACCTAAATGCATAGATAACCATAACAGTAGTGTTTAGATAACCATAGTTACGAAATTGCAAAGCTAAACGTGGCAGGTTCATGCAGCCGACTTAAATGGTAAAATAACGTCATATTTTACATAGTTGATGGTAATGCATGAATTTTGGCAATTTCCAGAATGCTTTTTATGATCAGAAAATGTGTTTTGCCTGTCTTACTAGTTGCACAAGATGACTTTAAAGTGCTTCTAGTCTGGTGCAATAACATTAGTCCTTTGTGTAGCACAATGTCCTACAGCGAGCGTAATGACAGTGTAGTTATCATAGCTGTTAACAAATGGGCCTTAATGGTTGCTTCAGTCTTTACGACTCAGGCGAGACCCTTTAAAAATTGTACTGTAAACTCATTAGATGTAATTTGAATTTGGAAGTTCTAGAAATAGATGCTAGCGGATAGACTTTGTTGATGGTCATAGAGCAAAACAATTAATCTCTAGTTTATATATCCTGGTGGGTTGGTTTTTTGTTTGTTGATACCTCACTTGTTCATACTTTGTTCTCTGAAGACTGGTTATGATGTTGTGGGTTTGTTTTGTTGTTTTGTTTGTTTGGCTTTTTTATAAGGGAGGCAGTAAAAAATCTACTTTTTTTGTGTCAGTTCAGGTTTGAGGAGTTTAAAACCTGGTTTTTAGTTCTGCTCCCTACATCCCTCAGCTGTCCTGATAAGTTGTGTTCTTTCACAGATGTGAGGCAGACTGGTATAAACAGCTGTCCTCCTAGTGAAAAATCGAAGCATTAGATCAGTGTTGATGTCATTTTTATTTATTTTTTTCTCTTGAATGCTAGTAAATAGTGGTTGAAGTTCATGTGAACAAGGATGTTTAGAACAGTATGTCTTAACTGCCTGACTCTCAACATGAGGCAATGTGTAATTCACGTAAACTTTCTGCAGAAGTTTCTGGATCACATACCAAATGAAGTGCAGGCCTTGTAGCACAGAGACCCTGATTGAAGTCCAGCTTGCAGACTCCTTTTTTTCCAGGGTAGAGCTCTTTCTAAAATCACAAGTGAGTAGTTAGATGATGTTTGGCTCATCAGCTGTTCAGTCTTATGACAGAAAAATAGTTTATTTCCAGCATTCACTGTTGTTCTGAATGGAGTGGCTCGGCAGAGTCACCCAGCTTTGGTAGCAACCAAATGCATCCCTTGGCCTAGGCCATTAAAATGTTCTTTCTGTAGTAAAAATGTTCTTTCTGCAGGGTATCGCTGGGATGAGTCGGGTACAGGCACATGAGCCAAGGGCTGGGTGTGAGCTACTAACTAGGCAAAACAAAATCAAATGCACATTTGGAGCACTGTATGGGTGAAAGCCAGCAATGTCTCCTGCTCCAGCAGTAATTTATGACACTTCCTCAAATATGAAACATCTGGGGAGAGAGATCAATAAAGTCCCTTCGAGAACGCGCACGCAACAGGATGGCAGAGAAAGGCAGTATGTATGAAAACTGCCAAAATCTTGTGTGAGTTCTTTTTTGCTCTAAAAAAGCAAACAAATAAATAAATGTTGTTTCCGCTCTCCTTACCCAAGCATAGGGTAAGGCTCCTGATGCATAAGTTCATTATTTTATTTTTTCCAGATAACGAGTCTCATTTGGGTTAATCCTATGGCAAAGCAACCTGCCAAATTAGAGCCCCAGCTCCTGCCTGTTCTGTAATGTCATTACTTCTGCACACCCATTGTTTTACCACATAGTACATTTTATTTGGTGTAGTGAGCGTTTCTGTTATGATACTTGCTGATATGGAACATATGATATTGTGACTAGTCCACGTTTTCTGTCATGTTTCGCTAGCATAACCTTGCAAGTGGTATGAAAGGCTTTTACACCTGTCAGAAAGGCTTACTTAACTCATATGTTAGAGCTACTGCAAAACCGTCTTGCAGAAATGAGCTGCAAATTCAGAGCAGCATATTGAATTCTGTAATTTATTTGTTCACAGCACAGGTCAATTAATTTATTTCACAGTGATGTAATATTTAATGTTTGAAAAAAAAATAGATAAAGCATGGGTGAGAGGCTGTTCTCTGTTCAGCTGAGCAAAATAGCAAATGTTTCTCCTGTTTGCAGCAAATACAATGCATGTCATATGCATAACACTATCCAGTGAATAATAGGCATTTATTGGCATAAGGCATGCTTGCTGAAGTGATTTGGACTGTATTGTTTTTCCTGTCAACAGAAGAGTCCTTAACATTCCTTATTAAAAGGCACAGTACAATTAAACAAACAAATGACTCTTTCCCAGACAGGAAAAATAAATAACCTTTCTGGGCCTCCCAAGCTGAAATTGTCGTGCATATTTTATCCACAGTTGATTGAGACATGAAATATATCTCCCGTTTTGCTTTCTACGAGGCTTTGCAATGTGGGGCCCAAGCGTGGTGCGAGCCTTTCTTCTGCAATATAATGCAAATAATCAATGATTGTCACAGTGTCCTATTTTTTTGTCATCTTTTAAAATAGCACTCAAAGAGGTGGCATTGTGTGCTCAGTCAGTTTTGTTTATTCCTGTTCCTCAAGCCTCATCTTTTGCCAAACCCAAACACTACAAAAGAAAACTACCAACAAATCAAAAATTATTAGGAAAATAAACTCTTGAGTTTGACTTTTGGATGAGTCTCCAATACCAAGAAATCTCAGATGAAAGAACTACCAACAGTAAAAACCCAGGGTTTGTTTTTATAGCAAGAAAAACCCAGAATTGCTTGTAGGTCCAGTGATATATCCTGTGGAGAATAGACAATAATAGAGTAAGGGCAATAAATGTATGTAAAGGATGATGTATTTTAACTGGAATACATCCTGTGATCTCAAATAATAACTCACTCTTGGGCACCCCTGGCCTGGTCTCAGTGCATTTTCTCTATCAGGATCCATAGGTTATCTCTTCCTGAAGAAAAGAAATGCCAAAGGAGAGATACCCTTATATGTTCCCCAGTTGCCTGGTGGTTGATGGTAAGGCTTTATTCTTAGCAAATGAACTAGGTATTTTCATTCTGTTTTTAAGATGAATTATAGGGACAATTACAACAAATCTGTCTTTCAAGGGTATTGTTCTATACCGATTTGTTCAGGTGAAGAGTACCTATATTGCAGTCTTGTGTTGGATTTGACAGCCAGATTTTGAGTTTGTTTGAATGAGTAAGTGCTTAACAGCTTGCTAATAGGTCTTTGTGAATATCCCTCTTAACATTGGCCAGTGCCAGTATATATGAATTTTGCCATGTTTTCTGCTTTGCAAATTCATTTGTGATTTGTGTTTTTTGTTAACTTACCATTTGCAGCATCTTCTTTGTGTTATCATTACTGGGTATGAAGTTTTGAGGCATGTATGTGATAGTTGAACTGTGACTTGGCTATTTTGGCATTGAATGGCAGACTTTGGACTCATGCTAAAATGGTACGCTGATTTTAGACGGCATCCATTTATCCGTTCTTCATGTCAAAATCTGTGGCTGTGTCCTGCAGAAGACAACCAACATATTTTGCTCCTGCGCCTTTATTGCTTCACTCTGATAGCTCATGTTATGGCTTGTCATTATTTTTAATGGAGTCCATGGCATATAAAGATGCAGAGGTGCTACAAGTGAGCAAAGTAAACAACAGCCTGGATGATAATAACGGTGGCCCCGATGTGTATGTCACTCATGGCAGAGTCCTGGGAACCTACATTTTTTGGTGCTGTGGCCAACAAGGTGTTGGGATGGGCTGGAAGGGGCTACTGCTGGGGTAGGGCAAAGTGTAAGGGGACTCTTTTCACATTGTCTTTCAAGACATTAAAAACAAATAGTTTATTCTGTTCTTTTCCGGTGAAAAGAACAACCCAGCCATGGCCCCCTATGTATGCGACAACAAAGGTCTGTTTTGCTTCTGATCAACCTTCAGATGCCTCTGTTAGTGTTTAAGTGAGCGGTGATGGAGGCTGTCAGATGCCATAAAAAACTGATTAAGTTAATGAGCTTGTTTTGCCACTTGATGTGCTTCTCAGTAACTGTTCTGAAGGTGAAAATGTGGTAGGCACACAATCTTCTGGACTCTGAAATCCAGTCTGCTCTTCTCTTAGATATCTTAATATGGGTCATCTATTTTCCCTGTCACCAATAATCAGACTCATTTAGATCACTTTTGATTTACACACTATGTTTTTCTGCCTTTTTCTTTGAGGACATATTTTGGAGAAATTAACATTTGGTTTGACTTATTTTCTTTCTCATGCCGGTATCCCCATTTGTGCAGGCTTTCAGATGAGCCTCGCTGGAGCTATTTGCAGCTGTAGCTGCTGCATTGCCTTTCAGTTGTCATATAGACAAAACTGCGGTGTGTCAGTTCCTGAGATCTGATCTAAGAACACTGAAGCCTGTTCTTCTGGTCAGCATAGATTTCTCTAGTGGTATCAAATCTTCTGTTGATTTGATACCCTCTAGCCGTCTGCTTGCTATTACTTTTCCTAAAAGAGTGAGAGCATCAGGTTTTTCCAAGCTAGATTTGTAGTTTTACCTATCAGGAATTACATTGCTCACGATGTTAGTTCCTCTAACATCCTAGGGAGGTGGTGTAATACGTGGATACATTTCAGGTCATTTGGTGGCACTGATTTGGGGAAACAGTTCTCTGGTGATCGGCCTGGTTTTCTACTGAGTAGGTAATGGTTATCAGTGTCTGACTTGCCTGTAGTTTTCTCTACTCAGTTGTCAATATCCCCATTATGCTGAAGTTTCCCATTTTCCCATTCTCTTTTGTGGGAATTTGCCAATAAAAAACCTGTAGATTTAATCTTTGATCTCATCATCATAGTCATCTTCTAGCTAGTAACATTCTATAATTGTTATTTTCACATGTTTTGAAACCTGCCTTGGAGCAATCAGTTGCTAATAAGTTCCTTCAAGATGAGAAATCTTCTTTTAGAAGTCCTAATTAATGATGTTTCCTGTGTGTGGTAACCATCTTCTCTCTTCAACTAAACCGTGTTTTTATTTTCATTTCTCAGTGGCTATCTGCTTCTCATTATTAATATTGCTTATTCCAGGAAGGGTAATTACTCCAGGATGAGATTCTGTTTGTTGACTCTTCTCATAAACTTTTTTTTACCTTTTTGCTAATGCAGCCATGCTCCAAATGTTCCAAACTTCTACTTCAGAAGTTGTTGTACATCCCCACAGATTTTGTTACTTTTCGGCTTTCAACAAGAGTCCATGCTTGCCGGGATAGAGTCTGTTACCTTGGTGTGTTCTGTGCCACGCGTCCATCTTTCTGTGTCCCTGACCACATTACTTTTCTTAGACAGCCAGAAAGGCCCTTTTAAATTGGAATAAATCACTTGGACCTGAGTAATTCAGATATCTTAAACAGGAGTGAAAGCCTAGTGGAGTCATACAATCTTTCTGCAACACCAAGACCCAAGCCCCAAGGAAAAGATCTATTTAAATGAAATGTGTATGATATGTGTTGTATGTGTTTGTATGATATGTGTTGTATGTGTTTGTATGATATGTGTTGTATGTGTTTGTATGCATGTTATATGCATGTATATGTTTCAGCTAAGTATATATACATATACTTAGCTGAAACAAACTCTATGCAAATGCAAGGTTTAGAGATGAGTTTTATTAAGAGAAATTTTGGCCGTGGATACTCTGTGTGTATTTTTTTGTGAGGAAAAAACTTTTTTATTTTCTTGCATTGAGCAGGTTTTTTATTTTGAGTCTGATTAACCAGAGCACCTAAATGCTGGTTTTACACTAAGCATGTGCTGAAGGACTTCTGCTTTTGGGAATCCTGGATCCATGAAAAGAAGCTGATCAGACAGTATTTTGAGCCACAAGGAGCTTTCTGTGAAATAAGCTGACAACAGCTCCTTAACCAGTTGAAGACTGGAAGTAAAAGTTTGCATAATCAGCAATGGTCCTGCTGCCAGTAAGTGCGACTGGATATTCAATCTGCCAGCTGGCATCTTCCCTTTCCCTCTGAATTTTGATTATTTTTACAACAATAACAATAAAACTTTGTGTTACTGTAGTGCTTTTCTTCTGAGGAGCTTACAGTGCTTTACAAATGTGTGATAACTGGTTAATTGGATTAGTTAATCTAGTTGCCAAAAGGTGAATATAAATGTATTACTCCTATTTTACAGAAGAAGAAATTGAGGCAGGAAGAGGTTAAGTTATAGGAAGGTCTGCAGACTGTTTAGCATTGGTGTAATAAGGGGAATAAAAAGGATAAGCTCAACTGATAAACAGGGAGATAAAGTAACATCCCCTCTTTGGTGAGCTAGGCCAATCAGTGAGAACTCTGTCTTTCATTTCACCCTTTTAGTTGTAGCTCTGTGAGCTGGACCAACTCGTCCTTCCTTTCTTAGAGGAAAGAGTAACCCCTGCAAAGACAAAACTGAGATAGAACCACAGAATCATTTAGTTTGGAAAAGACCTTTAAGATCATTGAATCCTACCATTAACCCAGCACTTGAAGTCCACCACTAAACCATATCTCCAAGTGCCACATCTACGCATCTTTTAAATACCTCCAGGGATGGTGACTCAACTACTTCCCTGGGCAGCCTGTTCCAATGCCTTACAACCCTTTCAGTGAAGAAAATTTTCCTGATATCCGATCTAAACTTCACCTGGCAGAACTTGAGGCCATTTCCTCTTGTCTTATCTCTTGTTATTTGGGCAAAGACACCAACATTCACCTCCCTATGACTTCCTTTCAGCTAGTTGGAGAGAGTGATAAGATCTTCCCTGAGCCTCCCCCTTTTCTCCAGGCTAAACAACCCCAACTTCCTCAGCTGCTCCTCATAAGGCTTGCACTTTAAAAGTTTTTTAGTGTTATTATTTTTGATAGGGAGATGGATGTAGCAGGTAAAGCTGTGATGTGAATGCGGCCCAAAGTATTAAAAACAGTCCTGCTTAAGCTGTGGAAGAAGTGAATATATCTCTGAAGCACTTGCTGTGCTAACCTGGGTTGGCACTGACCATTTTCCCTGGCTCCTGCAGCTCTATTGCTTCCAGCAACCAGGCTGGCTTGTTCAGAGCTCTTTCAGGGGTCTCTGCACATTTCTACCCTGGGCATGTACCTCATCAGGCTCAGTTGCTCTGAGGGTAGTAGTGACCTCCAGCAGCAAAACAGCAAAGCTGGTGCCGGTTTCTCTGACCGTAATGCATTCAGCTGTTATTGATCCCCTGCTAGGAAACAGGCTTTGCACACCTGAAGTTACTGTCCTCGTCCTTTTCTCAATTTGCTGCCCTTGCCTGGCACGGAGAGATTTGGAAATTTATGTGTGTTGTGTAGGAAGCAGGTTATTTTATTTTAGATTAAAAACAGTGGAACTGTCCTTGAAAGGTACAGCCTGGGGAAGTAACAATGAAAATGGGCTTAAATTGTTTTGGTTAAGAAGAGATTAAGAAAAATGCTTTGATCTCCCATGGTAATGATGAACTTCAGCAGATGTATCTGAAGTCTGTAATGCTTTTTTCCACTTTCAGTTAAGCTGAAGACCACCACAATCTTGGTTTCTTTTAAAATTTTTATTTCAAAGAGAATCTCATTGAGGGTGAATGAAATGCTCATTAAATTGAGCCAGCTTGGTGGATAGTTGTTTCCACTAGCTAGCTAATCTTTTGGGCATCAGCCATAATCAGAGAATGATTATTATTGTAGTCTGTGCCTATGCAGTGAGTTGTTTGTTCCTTGAGATGTCTGTATCGATCCACATTTGGATTTGAGTGATAGTGCATATGCATTATGCAAATTTAAGGGAGCACTTAAGGATTTATTAGGGAGCTGCATACTTGGTAGGGGTATGTTGTCAATATAGTAAATCATACCAAACTTGACCTCTTATTTTTGTTTAAAAGTTATGCATACATATAATAATATGCATGCTTGTATGCTCTGCCTACTTTGTAAGGAAAAATAATTCAAGAAGAAAGGATTCATTGGTTTTAATATATTCAGCTCCTTAAAAACATACATAGTAGCACATTGCTTTAAAATTATATAAGAGAGCAGAACAATTCGAGGGGGGGAAAAAAAAAAAAAGCTTTCCAGCTAGAACTTGCTTTTCATTGTATCAGCTCGCTGTGGTTTGCCTGCATGACCCAGCTGCAATGAATGGAATCGAGCAAGAGCCTTTTGCTTGAATCTTTCCTATGTGCTAACAGGAAGAAGTAGTGGTGACAGTTGTACCCTTCATCATCGCTGGGAGAGAACAGAGAGGGGAGGGAAAGAGAGACCAAGAGCAAATGAGAACAATATTTGGCCCAAATTACTTTTCCTGACCAAACACTTGGTATTTTTGTTCCAAAGGCCTCTGGCTCACAATGAAAATGAGCTAATCCCTATTAGGAAGTCTTTCTGGATTTTGACTGGGAAGTGTTTGGTGTTGAATGAAAAAGCTTTGAGAGAAGCTTTTATCCATGTTGTGTTCTCATTAGACGTGTTCTCATTAGTGAAGCCTTGTGATAAAAATGGGTGCATTGCCCTAGTTTTTATTTATTAGAACTAAAATCTAATGTGCAAGTATCCCTGATTTTTTTTTTTTGTTTCCTTATCCACCTATGCTATGCCTTGCATGAGTGCCTCGCTACCCTCTCCCTTCCTCTATGTGCAATCCCAACGTGAGAGTCTTACCTTCCTTTCCCTTCCTTTCTTCTCCCTTTGGCCCATGGCATGAGCTGGCAAGATCTTGCCCCACAGTGTAAGCTTGATAAAGGCTGAATAGTGACACTTACAGAGGGAAATGTCCACCCTACCCAGTTTTAGAAACAAACACAAAACTCTCAGTGTAAAAACTGATTTTCCTAGAATCTGTATAAGTCCTGCAGAGAGAAGCTCCTTCAGAGGTGGTTCAGAAAATGAATTTACCTTTGGGGCTCTGAAATGCCTAAATGCTTCTATAAAGGAGCTGCTCTCAATTTCCTCTGACACATGAGGAATGTGGGGCTCCTGTCTCCTAAATCAGTCAACATTACCTGAAGCTGGGCAAAACTGAGGTTCAGAAGCTGAGCTATCTTCTGTTGTCCTTCAGTGAACACATTTTCTCCTGTAGCAAGCATACTTTGAGAAGCAAAATCTGTTAATACATGTTCCTTTGATAAAAAAATAGTTATTTTTAGTGTGTTCAAAACCTTTCCAAGGCCCCAAGTTCATCTTGAATGTTTCCTAGCTGTGTTTATAGGACAGAAGCAAGTGTCTGTGAAGCAAGTTGCTGTAGAGAATCCCTGCAGCAGGCAACCAAAGGCTGTGACAGCATCAGAGTACTGGCTTTCTCAAACTGCCCTAGGAATGTGCTGCAACCTCAAACTGCAGCATCCATCAAGAGAAGGTTTTGGTTTCTCTGTTCTGTGCCCTTTTCCTTTCAGCTAGGATCAAACTGTCCTGTGTATTGTAGGGTGTGGATAACAAAGCCCCTCCTGAGGCGGCTAGACTGAATCTTAGAAAATTGATTATCATGGCAGAGCATTAAAAATGCGAGTACAGCACTTTGTGGGCCTGGTTTTGTTTGAGATACGGGGCTGCGCCCCTTCATGAGAGAAATTTTCCATTCAAATACTTAGTACTTTCTGTTTCTGATTTATCTAGGAACTCTGGCCTTTTCTCTGTCTAAAAGTCTCATTACTAGTAAGACTCTCATGATATTTTGGCAAGTCTACTCCCCATTATGGATAAAATCAGTGAGTACAGAAACATATTGGACAAGAACCTTTTTTTTTTAACTGAAAGAAAGCTTGAATTCCAAGTGAAAACTTGGGTCAGTTTTTCACTTTATTTTTTTCCCTGATTGGTTCCTTTGTTGCACTGTCATTTCGAAACAGACCTTTGTGCTTACTTTTCACTTTTTTCAAAGTCCAGTTTTCCCGTTTCAACTTTATAAGCTGAGGTGTTTTCTTTTTTTTTTTCTTTTTTACTTGTTTCTTTTTTANTTTTTTTTTTTTTTTTTTTTTGTTTTTTTTTTTTTTTTTTTTTTTTTTTTTTTTTTTTTTTAATTTGGGGTTTTTTGTTTGTTTGTTTTTGTTTTGTTTTGGGTTTTTTTGAGAACTACTGTTTCCATCTTAATTGCTGAAATCAGCAGACAAAGGAAATTGGCGGCTGGAGAAGCTAGAAAAACAGGCTAGAAAAGAGGAAATGATGGAAGAAAATGACAGAAATACATAAAACACAGTAAAGATAAAAACGTAGGCAGTATGGGAAAAACGGAAAATATGGGGAGAAAAAGCAAACTTAAAAGGAAAGGAATTGCACTGCTAGAGAATGAGGTCTTCACTCTCTCCTTGCCTGCGTTGGAATGCTTATGTGTTTGCAGGAAGCATACAGGGGTTTATGGAAACATCTTCCCTGTTGTCATGTCTGGGATAGAATGATTCCTTTGAAATTACTTACAAGAGTGGAAAAGTCATTAATCAAGCCATCTTCCTAGCCTATGCGTGAGTCTTTCTCTTTTTAAGTCACCTTAGAGGAGCAGGGAGAGGAGGAAAATGATGAATAGGAGTGATCATCTCAGGGCTGGAAAGAAAATGGACAAGGCTGTCTGGAAAAAAGGAAACAAAAAGAGAGTCTACAACAGAGCTTCCTAGTACCAATGTATCTCTAAAAAAAGGGGGAATATGTGTGTGATTAGCTACAGGAAGTAGAGGAAGGTCAATTTAAAAAAAAAAAAAGCTAGCAACTTTTAAAAATATTATTTTCTACATTATATATTTAAAAATAAAGGGAAAGTGTAAATGAAACACTTAATTTTATTTGTGCTTGTTTGGATGGTATGATGGCCAGGAATTGTTTGTTTCAAGGGGGTCTGCTTCACCTCTTTGTTCCACTATGGGAACAAGTCTCTCATACTGTTTATGTCTCAAGACTCATGCCAGAAGTCTGCAGTTCTTGTCTTCCTGTGCAGAACCATTTTGCTTGGCTGTGAGCATAAAAGCTCTAGGGAGGCACTGTCTATTAAGGCTAATTCTGTTTCAGCCTTATCCAATACTTTTGTGTGGCTCTCTCACACTGTGTAGTTTGGCTGTAGTTATAATCTGTGTGCCTCTGGCTTATGAAATGTTGTGCTGGTTCAAATGCTTTCCAGTGGCCGTGTTCTACATTCTCTTTCTCAGAACTGTGCAGAGCTTAAATGTATGCACTGATCAGTCTGGCCTTCTGCACAGAACCAGCTACAGAACTTTGTGCAGCAGTCCCGGTAAATCCAGGCTGCATCGCAGCACGGCTGGTACTACCTGGAAGATGGGACCAGCGGAGATCTCAAAATAAGTTTTCAGGAACTGGGATTTCCAAAAGCGCAGTGCTGTACTGAGTAAACCTGTCCAAACTAGTACTGAAACCCGTGACACAGTGGTGCTCTGCTAGTTCTTTTTATGCTTGACGAGAAGCAGTCCTAAATATTCCAGGAGGACCACACTGTTTGGGCACTGCTCTTTGCCATGTAGGCAATACTGCTTTGTTCAACGCTGGTGGGAAGGTCTCTGATGGATACTGGTGGGATGCACTGTGGATGTGCCTGTTGCATTTCAGGAATAGAAAATCCCACTAACTTCCAGGGGCAGTTCTAGAAACATTGCTGATTTATTAGAGCATTTCTAATGATGCCCCTCTAACTGGCTTCTTTTGTGGTCCACATGGGTTGTTGCTGTTGTCACTGCTGCAGATGGGTGATTAGTATTAAGTGAAGCACTGGAGAACCCAAAGAAATCCAAAATGCTGTGGTTCTGTAGGATCTCCACACACATAGCGAAGAGATCTTATTGCAACAGGCATGGTTTTGTGATGTTCTGCAGAGAAGCAACATATACTGGGGGAATGATCTTACTCAAATTCTTAAGAGGATACTGTGATGAAGAGCTTCGGTGCTACACGCAGTATCTGGGATAATATCCAAAAAGCCCAGATGTTTACTCTTCAGTGGCTTCATTTTAAGTTATTAAATGTGGAGTTTATTTTTTGGTTGGACTTTTTCTTAATTTTCCTAGCATACAGTAAAATGTTGACTTTCCTGAGGGAAGCTTGATTCTGTTGGTGGCCCATCAAACAAGTGCAATGCACTTGTGCCACATATGTGCGTTAGGATTGGAATCACATGATTTTCTGGACTTCTTTTTTTTTTTTTTCCTTTTTTTAAAAGATTTTAGATTTTGTTTTCTGAGACAACACCTTGATGCAATAAATGCAGGCTTCCTAAGTAACAAAATCCCTGATAGGAAGGTGAAATGGGCATGCTAATTAGATGTAGTGTAGACTAAGGGAGGGAAAGGCTGCCTAATACTGTAGTCTGTCTCCCATCATGTCACACCATCGTGTTTTGCATGAGATCATTCATCTGCTCCATCTACTTGTTTCTAGAAAAAGGCAAGGAAAGGCTACTTCTTTTTCATGTGCAGTGTTTGTCCCAACCATCTGGGAAGAAAAAGGGGAAAAAACCATAATAAAATGAAATGACAGAATGGTATGATTTCTAGAAGACTAGGGAGCTTTTCTCTTTCCAAATGTCTCCCATGTCTGTTGCTGGAACCTCATCTTGTCCTCCAGTGCAGGAGAAAGTGCTAGGGAGGGTGAAGCTGTTGAGCCCCATAAATAGATGAGAGTGGCAATCCCCATTTCTTTCAAAGGTTCCAAGCGTGGCATGTGAGGGAATTTGCACCTCAGGTTCTTGTTACCTCCCACCCTTGCCCCTGAGCAGTGAAAAATATACCTGTTCTCAGCGTCATATAACACAATATCACTCAATGTAATGGAAATACCCAGTACAGGACCTTCTGATTGCATTATACATGGAAATACAGATGGACATGCCATCTTCTGATTGATGTACCACCTGCCTGTGTCACCTCTGGAAGAAAGAGTCCCAGGTCTGCCCCAGAAATACAAAATGGTGCCTCAGAAGGTGTAAGGGTTGAGTGGCAAGTTGCTGCCAAGGTTGCTTAATTGTAATGGAAGTGAGATGGGTTTCCTTTTGTGGGCACACTTTTGGTCATAGGCCCTGAGTAACTCTGTGTACATTTGTTCAGCCAGCTAGTACCTCATCATCTTCCTCCACACACACCCCTCACTGCTTTCAGGGTCTGATGGTGCTGTGAGAAGGTGCTTTCCTTTGTATTTGGTCACAAAAATGGCTTTGAGAGCTACAGACCAGCGATAAAGCAAGCAGCAAATTCTGTTGTACAACATTTGTACTCTTAAGAAAGCACAACTGTGCCTGCCGGATATTTGTCTAGCTAATTCTTGCTGTTGACAGGAAGCAGACATTCAGTCTCAAAACATTTACATATCTCTGCATTGACAACACCAATATGTATTTGGCATCTCCGTGAGAGATGCGCTGCAGTGCCTGTGTCTATTCTCTGTCTCGTCTGCTACAGCAAACATAGGCCAAGTGACTGACCAAGAGCATACACACACAACTGTGGGAGATTCCCCACTGTTTCTTGAAAGGCTGAAAAGTAATTTTTGGTTGCTGCCTCTTTATTTCTTTAATGTGGTGTATGAGGATCCTGCTGGGCATTTCAAATGTCTTTTTCTCTTTTTGTGCATTTTGGCTTCCTAGGCAAAATACGTTTGCTGGGTTTGTGTGTCCCAGCAAAACTCCTTGCTGCTTCCTCCTTCATTTTTATTTATTTGATGTACTACACTGATGCACAACCACTCTCTGCAAACTCACATCCTATTACACACCTGGGCATCTCAGTAATTTTGTCTATAATTAAAAAAAACTGTGATACTTTTAATAATAAAATATCCCTCATTAATAACAGAATATGATTATATCTGAATTGTCCTCACTTTCATTTTTAAAAAGAATATATTACCATATAAAACCCCCCTTCCTCACATTTACCGTCTATTTTTAAGCCTTGAAATTCATATCTTAAACTGGCTTGATATGGTGAAAGTTGTTTTCCATTGTATATTTAGCCTTTCACTGGCAATATATATCAATGAGTTTGCTTTTTAGTTAAATCCTTAAAGGTCTCTGGAGACCGTAAACTAAACAGCTTTACATTCAGAGGATGCCTGAGCATTTAGGAGAAGCTACTGAACATAATACTTGCTGATATTCTCATGATCTGGATTCAGAATAGGACACAGCAATTGCCGCCATCAGCAATGCCCGCCCACCCCCTCCTTCTAAGACATATACCAGATTTCTCATTTATTCTTTGATGATATTGCTGCCAAAGCTCCCTCAATACCTGCTTGTTACACTAAGTTGGGAAAAATTAGGCAATTAACATGGAAAGGTAATTAGATGATCCTGAGGACTGGATTTTGAGAAACAGAGAACAAATCCAATAGTCAAATCAATAACTTAGCAAGTAATAGAAGAAACTCTGAATGGAAAGTTGGAAGATTATCTATAGGGAAAGTATCAGATCATCTTCTAAGTGCCTAAGCCAAAAATGGGCACAATTGTGAAAGCAATCTATATGGTACAAGGATGTATCAGGTGAGATCCTTTCAGTAAGTAAAGAGTAATATTAAAAGAATTATGTAAGTCTCTGGTGTAACTCCACGTGGTCATCTAATGTTGGGTTTTCATCATCCACATTCCAGAAAGACCCAGAATATCTCTTCCAGTCCCCTATTTGTGCCTTTTTTCTCTACAAGCTCTTTGAAGGCTTGTTGTGGCCGTGAATTTCAGTGTGCAGGAAGCTTCCTACATATTGACATTTGTACACAGAGGATTGTCCTCCTGCTGGTTTGAACTTCTGAAGCCTCACAGTCATCATCCAGGTGGCTTCAGCATGGGTTTCAGTGAGCATCTTCATCAGACTTTTGTGGTGTGTGACCTCCCTGTTCTGTACCAGCAGGGAATGTTACACGCAAGCTGGCACTAAACAGCTACCTTAAATTCAAGATAGGAAGGAAGTTGTTTGCTTCAAATTCAAATGTTATATTATTCACTTGATTCTTTCTTATATATTAGAGATATGTGATTTATAATGATAGGAAACTTCTACTAGTTCTGAAATTCATATTTGATTAAAAGCCCACATTTCACCCACTTTATCCATGTCTTCCACTTCCCTAGATTGCAGAGCTATCTCAAATCTGAAAAAAAATGGATTAGAGATCTTGAAAAGAAATTTTCTGATGTGATTTCTTCTCCATTCTTTTTTTTTTTTTTTCTTTTGTCTCAATCTGGAAAACTGATAGCCATTTCTGGCTACCATAATAATAGCATTTTTGAACTTCAGGCTACAGAGAAATGTGGTAGATACATGAAAAAAGGCTCAGAAGGTGCAACAAGTATTTAACCACGAAAGGAAAAGAACACCTTGGGCAATATAGTTATAAAACTATAAGGATGCTTAAATTCTGATTGTCTCAAATACTGCCTAAGTCCAAAATCACTGGGCAATAAATGCACGCTGTGTCTCTAACATGGATTTTGTTCTCACCTGTGTGTTGTGGCTTATCCTGCTCTGTACTGCCCATCTCTGCTGTGCTTCTCCTCCATAGCACAGGTGTAATGCTGGTTGTTACCACCAGTCATTTCTTGAAAGCACATTGACCTCTTGCTCAGAGGCCATCAGTATTTCAGCATTATGATGATGGTGGTATCATGATCCTCTTCTTAGAATTATGAAATATTCAGAAGGTGTTGCTCATCTCTGCCTAAAGCTCCAAGGCATCATGAGTGTTGATAGGTTGGAATAGGAGCTCTTTGCATGCTATCCAAAATGTTTATCACAGCAAATGTTGACATGCCAGAATTGGCCAACTGGCATGAAAAAAACATTGCACTTTCTTGGGAAAGTGTTATCACTTTGCTGCCTTTTAGAAACTACAGTTATTTTCTGAATTACAAGTGGTTTGCATAAAGAACATAAATTGCTGTGCTCTTTATCACTGCTTACTGTATGACAAATATACAGTCCAATTTTTCAAGTGCGGTGTCTTGAAAATGAATGTGTCTTTGAAATGAAAACCATTTCAGTACTTGAGCATCTTCCCTCTGGAACAGACTGGATAATAACATGTTCATCACCTTGGGTTATTTTAATATTTCCTGAAGCCTGCACAAGATGCTTTCTATTTTCTTGTCAAAACATACTGAAAAGAAAATTATTTTTAATGAAGTACAGTAATCACAGTGTGATCACCAAGTGCATCTCTTGTCAGATTGTTTCTTCCTACTTGGAAGGATTTGCAGTTACTTAATGTTAAGATTGCTGAGCAATCCAATGTTGGGAGGAAGAGAATGGAATCTTTCATTTCTGACAAAGAGCCCTAGGTGATACACAACATCTCCTTTTGCCTCCTAAAATAGTATCACTGTTTGAAATGAGCGCTGGAAGAGCTGGCTGCTGAGACATTTCATTTCCCCCCCTTCAGTATTTCACTGATGTCTTCCATAGGTTTGGTGCACTGGAAGTAAAGCATCCATTGATTCTGTTTTGCCTGTCCATAAATGCCTGCTAGAATGCCATGCCAAATACCAACCCTGAGAGATGCAGGACAGTATTAACCTTCCTTTCTAACTAGCCCACAGGAGCTGGAATTAGTGTCATAGTTTCTTAGGTTATGTGCCCTTTTGGTGAACAGCTGGCGGTAACTTGCTTAGCTTTGGGTAAACTGAGGTCCAGTATTTAGAAGAGAAAATTGATTGTCTTACTCAGTCACTGGGAGCTTTCAAAAGTAATGGCTGAATGATTTTTTTCTAAATTGTTTCTCTACACCAGGTTTTTTACTCAAGTTGCTCAGGTCTAAAATAAGTGATGGACAAATCTCAAGAGATTTGGTTTCATATCTTACCCAAACATTATCCAAGTTAAGTAAAGCTCTGGAGTCTGCATAACTGAGCATGAAACCTCAGAAGAACAGACTTTCTCATGAGAGTGTCAGTGTTTCCTGCTGTCTGGAAATACCGAGAAAATAGTCTTTCTTGTGGTATTTTGAAACTTCGGCATCTGGACCCCGCTGTAATCAGAGGAAAGTGAATATGAAAAATAGTGGCTTAAAAAGCAAACCCTTTTTCAGTCTTGGGTGTAAGGGTTCCTTTCAAGTTTTACAGGGAAGCTATTAATTGATACTGTAACTGTGTATCTCAAAGCGGGTGATGTAAATATGAAACTTCAAATTCTGGCTATTTTCTTCTAGGTATTGCAAAATATTACCACTTGTGAGTCACTGAGTGTTTCTTCAGTCAAGGAAAGAAACAGCTTTGTATCCTTCCCGCCCTTTAATGCAAATATGTAACTAAGCACTGCTCTTGGAGTACTTGTTTTTGAGAGAACATTCTGTTTTCTTCAATCACTGCTTCAAGTGTGAAATTTAGCTCAGCTGCAGAGCCACAATGAATGTCTCATGCTAAACAAATCTAGTGAAAATAATCTTAATGATTATATTACACAATTAATATATTGATAAAAATGTTATGATAGTAAATAACTGTAATGTTGAATCATACATTGGTTTATGTGGCAATTGTAGATGTGAGTATCCCTGTATTTAAAAATAGAGTTAATCTTCATTTTGTATTTTGACAGTGAATCAATGGGACTTGCAGAGAGATTTACTTCAAAAGTTAAAGATGGAAAAGTGTGTTTATCTCTTGTCCTTCTGCCACTGCAAGATTTACAATATGTTTTCTTCTTTATTCAGTCCATATTTAGTTACTTGAGCAATGAATTTTCCATCATTGGTTTTGTGTGATTAATCCAAGTTCACGCTGTTAGCGAATACCAGACAATATTTCTCAACGTCCCTCTCAGTTTATTTTCACCAAGATCTCCATTCTTTGACGGGTCCTTAGGTCTCTCTGTTTATTCTGGTCATGTACTGCAATTAGGGTTATCCATAAGTATTCACTCACATGTAGGTTCACTTTTAAGGCCCCGAACATTTGTCCTATTGTTAGAGATAAAAAAATAGAGTTCTGCCATTTGCAAAATCTGGATTTTTATGGCTATGTTTGTGCTTTTTCTAGAATTTTCTTCAGTTTGCCAGTCTCTGGGGTTCTGAATTGCCAGGAATGCAGTGTAAATGGAGAGAGGGTAGTCAAGTGCAATACTGTTTTCTTGATAGGTATATTTGCTAAATTCATAACTTCTTATGCCTCCCCCCCTCACTGTTGTTATTGCAACCATCTTTCACAAAGAGCTTTTGTCAGTTTGGAGATCTGCTTCTGTTCCTTCAGAGACTAAGTTTTTGGAAGCATGAACTTCCAGAAAAATAGACATGAATATGCATATACATATAGTTACTTATTGTATAAGTACTTCTTTCCCACATACCAAAATTTTGTAGGTTTCTTTGTACTGTTGTGTTTACTTTTAGGAGATTGACAAAAATAATTTAGAAGCAGTTTAAAATACATAGAAAGATTGTCATGAGTTCCATACTTCAGTTTTGCATGAAAATATTATCATTAATTACTCAATGCCATTAATAATAACCTGTATTCATATACGCTCTGCTTAAATCAAAGTAACTGAATGTTTAAATTAAGAATGTTTTTGCAAACAGATCTCTAAAAATTCTGTGTTAGTTAGTGCTGTTTTTTCCCCAGTTCTCTTGTTATAAAGGGGATTCAAATAATGCAAGAGGCAAAAGAAATCACTGCAGGAACATAAAGTGACAGTTTTGTGCTGTATGTCCATATCAAGCTAAAGCAAACAAAAAAATCAGCTATATATGCATACTTAACAATGTAGGTGCATCTCTGGGGAGTGATCTGAAATGAAGGGACTATCTTTTCCTTCTTGCATTTAAGATTCTCCACTTCCAATTATTTTTCTAACTATATATTAACTGTTTTAATTAAAAGGTGATGATTCACCTCTTTCTAGCCACTGAGAACATTTTTATAAAGTAGAGATTTAAAAATAGTAATAATGTAGACTATTTTACTATTACTCTCAGCATTTGGAGCTGTAGGAATATTTTAGCACAATTTGAACAATGAAAGCAAAAGCTGGTTTTGGTAATTTTGTGTTCAAGGGTGATTCAACGTCTTTGCTTGCTGACTCTAATTTTCCAAGGCTTATAAAACTTTAATTTGATTCTTTATCTGAGCATAAAACAATGTCTGAAAATTGCATAGTAAATTACTAGATAATCACTTTTTTTGGCGGACTACCTAATTGTCAGAATGAATACTGCCTTTTAAGAGACACTCTAAATAAGTGCTGGGCAAAAGTGAACTTTACAACTCAAATTAACTTAGGTTTTTGTGAAATCCTAGTGGTTTCTTCTAAGCATGAAGGAGAAACATCTCTATGATTATTATATGTTTGCTTAGTTGTGTGTTTATACTAGTGTTTGTGTCAAAACTTTATGCTTGTGTCTTCAAATGTATGCCTATATATGTACAGATATGTGTGGAGGTGATATCACAAAGTTAAAATAAGATATTTGTGATATATTCTATTTCATGATTTCTTAATTCTTCAAGTAATTTTGACTGCTACCTCTTCCCTAGGCTGGTATTCCTTGCCCTCATCACATCTCCTTTTGGGAGTGGTTTTTAATTTCCAATCTCTAAGTAATATTAACACAAACATTGATGGAAAAAGCAAGCATGCTCTTAAAGTTACTTTATCCTCCTTTTTGTCCGAACTACGTCTACACTCCTTGAAGACCAAATCTGTATGATATGCTCAGTCTTCCCTGATCTGATATATTGAATTCTAGATGGTCAGAAACAAGGACTGGGAACTTTCTTACATTGAAAAGGCACTGTGTGCTGGTGGGAAGCACAGTTCCAAATGGTCTGGTACATCAGACCTAGAAAAAAGTTTAGGTATAATGGAGTTGAAATTACACATAAGCAAATTTGTGTTCATCTTCAAAAAGTTTCTCCACTATTAGGTAATATTATGCAAAATTTACACAAATCTTACACTGCCAAAAGGAGTCATTGGGATCAAGTCAAGCTCTGCAAGGTGGGAAACTGTCAGAGTTGGAGTTCCTGCTTTGCCACAGCTTCCCTTAAATGCCCACGTCAGCCCCTTGTACAGAGGGCCTGGCAGGGGTGGAGGCTGCCTGGGACAGTCGGCCTTTTCCATCTGTCAGGAAGGAAGCAAAGATGTTAACTTACAGAAACCAAGCATTAACTCTTTTGATGAAGTGAGTTTGTTGACATCAGTGGAACCAGAAGAGCTCCTCAGTATGTCTGAGCTCCCCATCAGCGTATTTTGGTGCTTTCAAGATTAGTGACCCAGGAACACTGGCTGAATTAGCACTCAGACTCCATGACAGTCTCCTGGCTGGATGGGTCAGGTCTCCTGTTTGTGTCTCTGTGGATGAGTAGGAGCTGGAAAACAGAAAGTACTGGTTGACTTGAATTCAAGTGATTTAAAGAAGCATCTGATCAGAGGTCAGATGTAGTGTTTGGCCTTGTGTCAGGGTGAGGCTCAGAGCTCACCGTCCCCAGCTTATCTTCCCTCGTTTGTCATGGCTTCTCCTTTCTCAGACCCCCGCCAGAGGTTCCTATCTTTGCAGAGCTCCAGCTCATCAGCATGCCAAGGCACTCCACTCCTCACTTCTGGGAAACCACACTTCTCCTGCTCTTTGGCGTTGTTTTTTTCTTTTATTTTGATGCTTGGGGATCAGGTGGCTGCAGAGCTGTGGCTTGGCTGCATGTTGCCCTTTCAAACCCGTGGTGGTTGAGGGGCCATGGGCGAGCCGTTTCTAGGCACAGTGCCAGCAGGAAGGATGGAGCTGCTGTGAGGACCCGAGGGTGTGCAGTCAGGACGGGATGGAGGGCAGAGCAGGCTGGTGTGGTGCAGATTAGTTCAACAGCCGTGACAGCTCCCTTTCCGATGGCGTCAGCACTGACGACTGCCGACCGAGCGTCTTCCATGCAAAAAAGCACCTTGGTGTGCTAGCTGTAAGCACTAACTGAGGGACCAAGCTTCCAGGACATCCTGAAACCTCTGTTCCCATGCATTTTGGGTAACTAATGCTGCTTTCAGCAGTGACTGAGGAGCTGCCTCAATGCTCCAGAAAGGCAGCAAGGCTCTCATTCTTGTCACTACACCAGCGGAGCTCCCCGAAGGTGAAGTGTAAAGCCCATGTGTGCCAGTGGGAGCTCACCTTTCCTCTGTGCCACCTTCCAGCACTTCACAAGAATTCTGGGAACCACGAGTTGCAGGCAGTCTCTTAAATTATTTGGCATTACCGCTAAGTACCCGATCAGTCAGGGCAATTCAGAGTTTGATGTCTAAGAGCTCTACACACCTGCAATTACTTAAATACACAAAATTGCACCCACAGGTATTTGCAGGCACAAAAATGTTGGCATAAAATTAGAGGCCATTTCCTAAAACCTGTGCTGAAATTTTGATGATATACTATATGAGCGGTTGTTATTTTGAAATGGATTTGTGGAAAGCAATTGAAAATCTCCAGGCATCCCATCTGTGTTTAAAGTAACAACAATAGCAAAACTTTAAATTAGCATAGGAGATTTAAGACATTTCAGGAAAACATTGATTAAATCTGCCAATGAAATGAACGTGTTTGGCGAGTGACCTAATTAGTGTATACTTGGTTCTTTTTCACTGCACTGCTTACCACTAATTGCTGTTCTGCTGGTCTTCTCCTGACAAGTGAGAAAAAACAAGGATGAGGGATTTGTTGAGGAAATAGTGACATTCAGTTTTAATTCATTTGAACCTGCTGCCAAGCTTAATTATGGAACTGAGAAACTGAGACCGGGAGGCCCCCAGCCATTTAGGTTATAGGAGACGGAGATGTTTAGTGTCTGCCAGTGTATTTGGGTAGCACTTATTGCAGCTAGCTGTAAACTTGAATTTGCTGATGCTTAGCTATTTTCTTTCCACCACAGGTTAAAAAGCAAACCAAACTGGTTTTATTTCTAAAATTTAATTATTTAGCCCTAATGGCATCAGGACAATACAAAATTACAAGCATTGTATTTCTTAAAGGAAAGGTTTAGCAATTATTCTAGATAGTCTTGTCCTGGGTTTCTTTGTGTGTGTGCTTGCATGTATGAGCTAGTAATATGACATTCTACAAAAAAGACCTTGGGATCCTGGAGTACTTGCAGCATTGGAGTACCAAAGTCACCCTCAGTGTAAGGACACTTGAGGTGAGGGGCTCGTGTTAGTGATAAGTTCAATTCCCATCACTTGAAGCAATAGGGGACAACACAGCTTTCCTTATTTGTGTTTGGAGTTCTTAAAGGAAAATGTCAGGATGCTTCAGGAAAAAAGGGGAAATATTTTTGGTTTTGGTTTCCTGTGGTGGTGATGGATTCTTGTGAGCAGAGTCTGAAGGTCCTGGTTTAGAATCTGAGTTCGTTTTTCAAGATGTTCTGCATAAAAGCTAGGGGGAAAAAATGTATAATCCATTGACCAGAATGTTTACAAGGCAGTGAACATACAATAAAAATGCAGGGGAAAGAAAAGAAAAGAAAAAAAAAAGCTGTGGAATTTGAGTCTAGCAGAGGAAGTGTCTGGTAGGGCTTGCACTTGTTTTTAAAGGAGGAAAAAGAAATGAAGATGTTTTCTTAGAGCAGCGTCTGATTGGCAGACCCTGATCTGAATTCTTCCCGGGGGATGATTCCAACCATTTTCCTACCTTTTCCCAGGAGGAGCCAGGGAACAGTTATCTGAGCAGGGATAGATGCTGGAGCAGCCAAACCCAGCCACAGAGCACCTTCCAGGGGCAGCCACAGCAGCCCAGTTCTGCTGATGGGGAACACAGCCCACTTCGGCCACAGCCTGGGCAAGAAGGAAGGACTCTCAGCACAGGGAGTCTAGGGGTACGTTTACACTTTGGAGAGCACTGGAGGGGATGTTCCAAGATCCAGTTTTAGCTTTTCTGGGGGCTAAACTTCATCCACACAGGCAAGTATATAAAACAAAACAACAAAAAAACCCCACCCACAAAACCCCAAAACCCAAACAGAAAAACCAACACTATTTAGTTAGTGCCTGAGACACAAAAAATGAAGTGAGATTATAAACAAATGAAATATGTTGGTGTAGGTCACTAACATAGACTATAAACATCTACGTGGAAGAACGGAAACTGTACAAAAAGGCAACATGCCTGGTTTTCTGTTATATAGCATTGCAGGGTTCTTGTAAGGATACTTGAATGCTGAAACTGCCTGGGAACTTGGCTTTCCTTGCAGCAGATTGATGTTCTTTGGATGGGTTTTCAGCCATGGAGTGATTTTCTCCTGATGTTCTGTGTGTGGTGGAGAGATGTGTCAGGAGGGGGGAGGGCTAGAAAAAGATACTTGGAATAGAAATGAGCTTGAGGGAAGGAAAAAGAACAGCTTTGCAGTGAGACTGGGAGTAGTAATACTAGAATGCATAATGGGCAGCTAAAGATGGGTTTTTTTTGTCTCAAGACTCTCACTGGATCTCTTATACGGTCATATAGCCCTTGTGCCCACTGAAAAAATGCTTAGAGATATTCATGGTTTTAGATATTATGGACTGCTGTTACTCTTCAATAATTTATTATGGTAGATATAACTGATATCTATAATACAACGCTGAAATATTCTTACACATTCTGGTTTATATTTACAAGCAAAACTAACTTAGATGTGAATATTTACTGTGCTGTTTAGAAGATCATGATAAAAATCATTTCCTTTCTATTACTTCATACATGAAGTCTTCACTGTACACTGATGCTTAATATAAAAATCTAACTCCATTATCTGTTTTTCATGATAATGTTAAAACTTACTTTTGCACTTTCACCTCCTAGTTCTTGGGCATGGAAATGGCGAGAAATTTAAAAAAAAAAAAAAAAAAATTAGTCTCCTGAGAAGACCACCTCACTGTCCTAAAAAGTAATTTTCTCAGTGTTTGATCCAAGCCATCCCATGATTTCCCAAGACATTTCAGATTTCCTGTTTGGCAGCTCTGGCTTCTTGTCAGGATCTCTCACATAGGAAAATGGAAGTTGCATCTAATGGTATCTCCTTCTTCCTTACAGAAGTTGCTCTTCCAAAGAGCAAAGGCATTGGAGAAATCCAGGGAGGATTCTTGCTCTCTTTACCATGTTTTTTAGTTCAAAGCAGCATCAGCTTTGCTCCTGCTCTGCAGTGAGAGGAGAGCTTGGATAGGACTGCAAAGGAAAATGCAATGCAGAACAAGCTGATTTAAAAATGACTTGCAGTAAAAAGGCAAAATCAAATAAGGGAATCAGAGAAGGTCAAACACTCCTCACATCCCCAAGCTGATCAAACTCTAGTGTTTATTAGATTTGTTATCACAGTGTCCCTCAATCTGTCAATGTCTCTATCACAGTGTCTCTCAATCTGTAGTAATGCCCTATCAAGAAAATCTCCCCAGTCCTCCCCACAACAAAAAAACCCCAACCAAACAAACCAAAACAGAAAACTGAGCAAAGAAAAGAACAGAAAGGTTCAGATCTTGACTTTGCTACAAAATAGTGCTTTTCACACTCCTCAAGTCAGCAGCTTCTTTAATAATTGTCTGTTTATTTTTTCTTATTTCTTTTAATTTTCTTAAAACTTTCTGAATGTTTAAGCCAAGAGACAAAAACATCCATGTACACAAAATTCTTTCATGATTGGACTAACCCCTCCGTTGAGTAATGCATGCATACCAAAATAATACTAGAGCTGTTTGTAATTTGAGGGGCAAGGTGATCACAAGCACACACTCTTATACCTAGGTTTGGTGCAGAGAGGATGGCAATGAAGTCTCCCAGGAGTAGGAGGAAAGGCTGGGAAAAGAAATACAAATGGATACAGCAGGAAATCATATCTGTGGTTGCCTCCTGTAGGATGTGTATTGACCTAGTAAATGGAGATGTCTGCAAAGAAGCTATAAATATGCTTGTGCTGATATTATTAAAGCTTTCAGGCAGTTCAGTTTCATCCATATGGCTTTCCAGGGAGATGCCAAAGATGTGGCCCCTGGCCACAGCTTGTCTGAGCAGCACATGCCTACCTGCACTGTAATTGCTTAATAAGATGTAGGGGTTTTCCCTGGATGGAATGTGAAATATATGCAGCTGCCTAAATAGGTGCTTGATGAGATTTTTAGATCTTCCTAATTCAGCTGAAATCTTTATGAGCAAGGCATTTGAATGTTGTTGAAGATCAGAGAGAGCTCAGTGCTTTAAAAGTTATGAAAAGGCCATTCCTTGCCCTCTTACCCCTACTTTATGTCTTAAAGGAAAATAAAAATACTTTCAGCATTGTTGCTATCCAGTAGGGCCTTAACAGCATTGGGCTTGCTTGAACCACTGTTGCTGGTTAAAGGCAGAAAAAAATGGAGAGGGAAGAAGAGAAGATAGGAAGTGACTGGCTGATTAATATACTAAACTAATGCAAATACCAGGAGTAAGAAAGCCTCTTAAAAGCAGATGGTTATCCCTTGCCGATCCCTAAGATCTAACCTCATTAAGATGCTGTTCAGATGATACCCCAAAGCAATTCCTGGCAGGGATCTGTCCCTTGTTCCAGCACAGAGAGCAGTGAGATGAAAGGGATGTGGTTTAACCAAAGCTGAGACTTTGTTATCTCACCATCTTCTAGAGCTATCTGGCAGTTGCCTGTAGAGCACACATTGGGATTTCTCCCTGAATTGGTCCCACCTGCTGGAAGGCTGCTCTCCCTGCCCCAGCACAGATGGCCCCAGCCTGCCGTAGAGGCTTGCTGCCCTCCTCTTCTGAGGCTTAATCCTTGTATGGGTTCAAGGGACAAGGGAAGGAGTGTTGTTTTCTCATGAAACCAGCCATTGCCAGCTGTAGCTTTGTATGCCAGGAAGGTCCATACTGTTTCCTCCTCTTATGGAAGAGACGGGGCAGGACTCCAGAGCACCAGAGTCCCACGAGCTCTCAGGGACCTTTTATCTGTTGGGACAGGCAAAGACCTGCCTACACTCCCCCTCTGCTGCATATCTTCTGACACTTTGAAGCATCAGGTCACTGCATTCCCCTAAACCCCATTAGGTTCAGGAGAAAAGAAGTGACAAATAGAGGTGTGGTGGCAGTGCTGCTGGAAGATTGTGAGACAATGTGAGAGAACGGAAAGATTTTCCTTCTTTTTAAAAATAAAATCTTTATCTGTGCTCATACATATGGATAATAGTGAAAATCTGTATTTATCTGTTTATTTTTCAGGTTATGGTTTTGTAGATTTTGACAGTCCCGCAGCAGCACAGAAAGCAGTAGCATCTCTCAAAGCAAATGGCGTGCAGGCGCAGATGGCAAAGGTAAGAAGAACCATGTTATTACAGGATTTTTTCAGCTGTTGGGTTAAATTTCCAAGGGTTTGTTTTGCTCCTGTTTTTCTTACAGTTTTGGATTGCTTATTCCAAAGATTCTTTAATCCTTTGGCTCCAGTGCCTTGTTCATCCCATGGTTTGTCTATGTTCTTGAGAGCTGTCTCATGTAATGGACTCTGATCTGGTTCTCTCTCTGCCCATCTCTCTGGAGAGGGTTGTAAGACAGAGCACCGGAGTGGAAGAGTGTTAGAAATGCCTTTTGCTAACTGCTGGGTGAAAGAGTTACCTTTTCTTCACCTTGGAGTTGTCTTCATTTGGTTCCTTTGCTTTGGAAAAGTTACCTTTTTCTGACACGACTGGTAGGCTTCTCTGAAGGAGCGATTGACTGAGCATAAGGTTGATCTGCCTAGGTTTGGCTTCTCCTGTTTGTTGAGGTTTTTTTATTTTGAGGACATAAATGGAAGTGTAGCAGGTTGCTGAAAGAATAGTTGCTAAAGGCTATCTGGAGGTGACTGGCATTTGTTCAGAGAGGCTGTAGGAGCTGTAGCAAGTGCAGTGAGCTCAGTCACTCTTGGAATTGTCCTTTGTCCCCTGGCGAAGGGGCTGATGGGGAGACAGACGTTATAATGACCATTGTGTGGTCCAGCTGTTGCCTTTCTGAAGGTGGACTACTGTATCTTGTGCTCTAGAGTGTTTCAGCCAGCAAAAATAGCTGTTGCTTTGTACTTTAAAAATGCCTTTCCTGAGAATCACAAATAGCATTTAATATTGCCTGATTTAGTCTCTGTAGAAATGATGCTGTCCTAGAATCTAAAACAGTGAAAGCAAACAGGTAATTACAAAAAAAGAGGGAAATGAACTAATAAACAACCATCAGATTTGAAGATTTCCTATTATAGGAATGCTGGTGGTTTAAACCTTTGTTTTTCAATGATGCCTTACTGAAAACAGAGCTTTGTTTTGGTTTGTGTTGTTTTGGTTTTGGTGGTTTTCTTTTATTTTACAGAGAAAAATCGTTGCTGGTAAATGAGGTTATTTTGCCTTCTACTGAATTACACTCACTGTACCTGAAAGCAACTGGATGACATCCATGTATTTCTGTTTAACAGCACCCCACAATGTAAGCTAGGCTTTTTTATTGGCTCTTAGTTTTTATTGACACATGGTGATAAAAAATATTTGCTTCAAATGGGTAAAAGATGGCAAGCTGAAGGATGCGAACTTCTACTAAGGACTGTGCTATTTTATTTCTCAGATATACAGCATCTCCTTGTTAAAATAGAGACAATTTGATGCATTAGTCAAGCTGTGGCAAAGAAACCAAAGACAGGAGATATGTTTTGTCCTAATGATTGATATCAAATAGCCATTTCTAGAGAGGAGTAAATCTATACAAATCTATAAAAAATCTAAATCCATATAGAACTGTACAGTTATAGATTTAAAATTATAGATTTAAAGATAGGATTGAAAGATAAATCTATGCTTGGGGTTGTCATGATTCAGAACAATGAACAATTGCAGTGCTTGTGTTCATGGAAATAGAAAAAAGGAAGGTGAGTTAAAACATTATGGCTTGGATTGTCCAGTATTTAGGGACTAAAAGCAAAGCCTGATGTTTTCAGAGTGGGAACGGCTGTCCCAACCCTTGGTTGGTTGGTTTGTTTTCTGGGGAATCTGTGGCAGGAGTAGTTTTTTGCCCTGCGAGATTTTGAGGCAGCTGGGGTGTACACATTTGTTTGCATAAGACTGAATGTATTTTTATTATTTAGCCATGGTGCCTGGAATCTCAGATAGATTCTTTTTAGTGTGTTTGATAGCTCAAGATAAATATACAACTGACTTTTCTTATCTCTGAAAAAATCTAAGTATTTAGAAAAATGGGGTTTCAAAGGAAATTGAGACGATTCTGCACAAAGTACCTCACATTGCTGAGAAGGCAAGAGCCTGGGAAAGCAAATCTATCTGGAGAAACATGTTAGTTCTTGCACATGTTGGAAGCCAAGTTGCATAACAGGACTGAAAGACAGTGTTACCTGCCAGTGTCTGAATTACCAGTGAGGGCTCAGAAGAGGTTTGAGGAAAGGGGCAGAACAATAATTTAGCCTGCATTTCTGGAAGTTTATCCAGAGTAGTTTTATTTCAAGAGCTGCTTTAATTAGCGGTGAATGGTGGCTCTCAAATGAAATCAAAATAAAAATAGTTAAGTCTGAAGAAATTCCCTAAACCTTTTGTGTGCCATACTTTCATAGTGTCAGTGTCCTCTGTCTTTTACTCTGCATTGCAAAGCAGTGAAACTGCCCTGTGTAGAGGCCAGAGAGAAGACACACTGTAACCTGTGTTCAGCGAATGTCAAAAACCTCAGTCCAGCTGTGGACACTTTTGAATAAAGATGAAAGAGGCATTGGCCAACTTTTGCTATGTGCTGGCCTTCTTCAGTAGTGAAAGTATGCTGAAGTGTTGGTATTGTCTGTGATGTTTTCCTGGAGAGAAATCTTGCTCGGAAAGAGTGGTTCTTTCTCAGTTTTAACAGAATATAATTTTTCTCATAGAAATCCAGGAATCTTCTTTGAAAAACAAAAAGCAGAACTGAACCCCTGCCCATGTTGGCTTGCAGAAGTATCTTGTGGAGACTTGGGTAAAATATACTCATTTTATCAATGCTAAAGTACAGCCGCCTCCCTCTTTTTTTATAGCATTTGGACACCATTTTGGCTGATTTTGTTTCAGAGTGCTGCCTCTGGAAGAAGGTTAAACTCTGGTGGATTGATGCTCCAAGTCCCGTCAATACTGGAAAACTTGTTCTGTTGAGGCTAATACACCCCATAAACCCACAAAGGGAAAAAACCCCAACCATTAAACATGTCTGAATCTCTCTTTTTGTTCTGGTTTGAAGCACAGGAGAGGATTCGGCTGAGGGAGAGGAACCAGCAGTAGTGTGCCTGCAGAAGTAGTGGTGGCAGCTGAGGAGATGAGGTCTCATGGGCCCATGGAAGCTGCCCACTTGGTGGGACAGGGACCCACACAACCTCCCACCCACAAGAAAATTGTATGAGGCTCTTGTACATGCTCATGTTGTCACCTGGCTTCTTTAGCATTTCTCTCTCACAGGTACATGAAGCAGGAGTTCTGACTACGGCCACTGCCCTGTGTCAAGTAAAGTTCATCTAAGTTGTCCATCTTTTTCAAAAGTGCTTATTAAGAGTTTCATTTATTGAGAAGAATTAATGCAATGGAGATGCTGAGGGATGTTTTCCTAGCTGGCCTGGCTTATTTTGCTGTGTACTTCCTGCGTGCCTTTGGACATGCAGATTCATTTGTGTGTATGTGGTGCCTGCTTGTTCAGGCTTGTAGAGTCCAGGTGTTTTTTTGGGCTTGTCTTCCTACTAAAAATGGCACAGCTGATATGCCTCTGGATAATCTCATAGGAATTATTGATTTGGTTGTCTCTTTATGCTAGGGACTACAGAAACATGACAGAAAATATATTGCTTATGTGCATGATTTATATATCACTTCAGGTTTTTCCAGATGCTCCTTTCCTGCATTTCCTAGAAAAATATTATAGACAGAATATGGAAAATTAATAAGGAGAATCTTACTAATATGGGAGTTGGCTCAGACAAGTAGGCAAGGAAGCCTAGTACACATGAAAAATGTATCAGTGTTCTAATAAAATCTGTAGCCACATCTATTCTTGGAATTTGCAATAGTCCTTCATCCAGAATTACACATTCATGAGGACACTTCTTAATCTACTTTATATGTAAGTTTTAATGATGCCAAGGAGTCTAAATCACCTGAAAAATCAATAGAAGTCTGCTCTCTAAATAAATCTGAGCATCTGCGCTTGTGTCAGCCTGCAGTTGAACTGTACAATCAGTTTATACCTTCACAGACTTTTGGGGTCTTCTCTGCCATTTTTTATTTCCAGTTCTAGTCTGCTGTAAGATTGCATAATGTGGAAGTTCAGGCAAAGGTGGGTTCTTGCAGAGTATCTAATAGCTTCTTTAATACCTAGCAGCCCATCAAGAGTGTTGAAACAAATGCATTCACAAAAGAAGTGTTTTCAATACTGCTTTTATAAGGATTAAAAATGTATTTGATGATGAGTGTCTTCTCTGGGTTTTTCTTTTGTATGTATAATGCATTTAGACATCCTCAAGACCTGCGTGAAAAATGCAGACATTGAAGGAATATTTAATTAGCCCTGCCACTTGTCTAAGTCCAAGGAACCATTTCTTGACTACTCTGCTGCAGTAATTGCTGTCCAGAGAGTACACTGCAGGAGCTGGTTGTGAAAAAGGGCTGTGCCAGTAGGCTCTGGTGTGTTTTCCTCCGCAAGGGAATTGCAGAAAGTAATTTTGCTTCTTGTGTGATATTTTTCTCATCTCTCCATCATGCAGAAGCTTAAATGGAGTAATCACCATCTAGGTGAAAGATAAAAGGGAGCTGTTTCCCACAGAACAGAGCCAAGCACAAGAGCTTCTAACAAGGAACAGAGAGCTGGTTGCTGTATAGTTAAATAGACAGATTTTCTCCAAGGACCAAGGAAAAGGAAATCCCACAAAAGAATCTTATTTATTTTCCAGACTTTTGCATGGGTTTTAAGCATTGCTCTGGTATGAGTCAGCTGACCAAATAAGTTCATTCTGTCTGCTCAGTTTTCAGCTTAATTTTCTCTTCTTTTTAAATTACTTCCTTTTTTTTTTTTTTTTTTTTAGACATCAATACTCTAAAGGGCTGATCCTTAAAATGGAAAAAACTTTCTTTCCAATATTTATTTAATCTAGATTTTTAATGAAAAGTTTTGTTTGTTTTTACAGTTTAAAAAAACATGAAAATAATAAGAATGCTATCCCTACAAAATATGAAATATGGCTTATACACATGATACACTGGTTTCCTAACTCATGAGTGAAATATCTGCAAATTTTAGCTAACGAAACTTCAGGATACTGGTTGGTTAAATTTTTTGACAATATTTGTGGTTAACAGCCCTACTGACCGCGCTAACCTTCCTTTTGAAATCAGAGTGGGATTCTAGGAGTTTTAGAGGTCAATATTGAAATTGTCAGGCTTTGCTTTACTCCTATGCTTTAATTATTGGATCTCCCATCACTGGTGAACTGTTGTATGAAGTCAAATATTTGTGTCGGCAATTTATAAAACACTGTTTTCGTTTGCTGCTAGAGCAGGAGCTGGTGCCTCTGGAAACCTCGCCATGCTCAGCAGTGTGGGAGAAGCTGAGAACATGGCTGTGCTGGCCACCTTCCACGTCATTTCTGAATGAATTGCACAGCCAGACGTGGGCTGCTGCTGCTGCAACAGTTGTCGGAGACGTTTGGCACACACAGCTCGTGTATGTGTGTGGAGCACTCTCCAGTGAGCTCTCCTCTTGTCTTCCTAAAATGTGCACTATCTCTCCCTGTGCTTTTGCACAGAGCATTACTGAGCTAAATTGACAACAATCCTGGTTAAATGATGATGAAAAGTCATAGCTGGAAGGAAATGAGAGGTAGTTCAGTTTAGATTTGGAAATTACATGTGCAAGTGTCTCTCTCCTTTGATTTCTTTTACCAAGTCTACCATATCAAAGGTGTCCTGCAGAAGCACTAACCGGAAGCTCCAGGTTTCATGTACTGCTACTTATCAAAGTCATGCTGTCCTCATCCTCTCTTGCCTGCTTACCTGTGTTTTGCATAAACTGTCTTTTACTCTTGGAATGGGGAATCATAGTTTCCCAGATGGAGCTGGCCCTTAAGTGAAGGTTTTGTAAATATAGGATATTTTTCCATTCCTTAAAGGATAATAATTGACAAAGAAAGAGCATTGACAAGCTGCTAAATTATTTGTTTGTATTAGGTTTTATCTCAAAATTTCTTAGGAAGATGTGCCTTTCAAAACCTGGAAATTTTTTGGGGGGTTTTATTTTTTTTCCAGATGAAACACTGTCTAAATTCAGGATTCAAATCACAGTTGTGCTAGCAAAGTGCTAGCTTTAAATTTCAGAAAATCTGCAGTAGCAGACAGCAGTGTCCTATGAGCGTCCTAGACAATCAAGACTAAAGCAGTGAGTAGCTTTGCACAAACAGTGATGGATTAGGGTGATAGCAGAGATGTGACATTAATGGAAGGACTTCCTAGTCTTATCTAGCCTTGAAAATTTCATGCTTCTACCTGAGAACTGTATGGTAGCCAATCTGAAATGATCTTATGATCCTTTTCCTGCTTTTAGATGTGCATGCATAAGCCCGTATAGAATGCATCAGCTTGAGCCATTCTTGAAAGAACGTCAGGTAATCCTGGGGGTATTAAAATCCAGCAATCCTTTCACACTTGCATGTGTTGCTCCTAAAAACATGTGGATCAGCATGAAGGAGGGTATGTACATCGACAGCGTTTGAACCACACCTGCCAAATTTATAAACAAAAATTTCTTTGGGGGTTTTCAGAAGTGCTTAACTTGACATAATTCTACTCTCTGAAAGTGAATGGAACTTTACTGTTGGCTAATTGAGAGGAATTAGGTCAGTACTATGTTCTTTTGTTCCCAAAAAGTGTAGCTCAGCATCTTTCTTAACCACTAAGTTAGCTTAGAAAATCTTACAGCACATACAATCATGTTTATTCTCTAGCTATCACCTCAGATAGACCTGGCCATGGTATTTTCCTTCCCTTTTCAAGTGCTGCTTTAGTTTCTAGATTTACTTGGGTTTTTTTCATACTGTAACTTCATCTAACATAAAAACATTCTTCTGCCTTTAAAAATTAAAATACAAACAATCAGTAAATATATCCAACTCCATGCTATTAATGCCTAGCACCACAGAACAGATGCTGAAAATGTAAAGTGTAGCCAACTTTTAGGCTGAAGAATAGTGGAATTACTGGGTTCTTTTCAGGTTATGAACTTCAGCCAAATAACAATTGGCCTTTTTTCATAAATACACATTGTTCTTGACTTTCCTCTGACTTGGAACACATTTGAATTGGTAATAATACAGCTGAAATCCACAGAGCTTTGGCAGTCTAAGCTGGGGAGAAGAATGGGGCTCTCTATCTTTAGCACTCACATAGCTATACATCTTGGAAGCTCTTACACACTCTTTGCAAACCCTTTATGTTTGCAGAACAGGAAATCTGAGTCCTGCAAATGAGTTAAACACTGGAGTCAGGTTAATTCTTTTTTGCCTCCATACTCAGGAAACTCCAAACGCCCCATGGAGGAGTTATCCGACCACAACTATGCAGCTTGGGAATCTGCAGCTCAGACTGAGCAAAAATGTGTTCTAAATTCAGTAAGCACAGCTTTACTCACCAGGAAAAGCCCAGCACACTCTGAAATGACCAGAAAACTGTGGTTTTAGAAAATATTACTGTGGTAGAAGATGGACGAAGCCTTTCTTTCAGTGACAAATCATTTAATTATATTCTTCCGTAGATCAGCCTGAGGACAATGCTTTTGTAAGGTGAGAAGCAAAAATTCATTGTATCTAGCATGGTGATTCATACGATCACCACCATCAGGAGGATATGTGCATGCTTTTTGGGGTACCACTTAGTCTGGACTGTGACACAGCTTCAACAAAGCAATGCAATTTGTGTGAAAACTGGGCCACTTTCAGATTATTTGGTTTGATTTGGAAAGCAGGTGGGCAAACTTCAGTAGCATTTCTTCTGAGCTGATGTGAGTGCCCGTATAACAGCTCATCAGCCTGGAAATACACAGGTGCACACTCTACCAGTAAACACAAATCTACCAGTAATATGCATATATATTCCCTGTGCACCTCTGCATCCCCCTCTGAATATCTAAATGTTACTGTATTAGTAAACACTCTGCTTGTTATTTCTTTATTAATGACTGTCTCCCATTCAACCGACATGTCTGAGTGGTTTGTCTGTAATCTAAATAAATTTAGGTTTAGATGCAGTTTTGTTCACTAATGAATGATATTTTTGTCACTATTAAAGGAACCTCTATTTTTCCTTCGTACAAAAATATGAAATTAGTCTGTCCTCAAGCTACATGCAACATACTGAGTCATGATGGCAGCTCATTGAATTTTTTAGTCCTTTCCCTGTATATATTTGTGCTCAGAAAGGGAGAGTATGATGACATGAATGGTTGAATTCTATTTGTAGTCATGATAAATTAGCTTTGATACGATCAAAATAAATGTAAGCGATATAAGAATGTAAAACTGGCCATGTTAGACCAGAATAAAGTTCCTTCCGATATCAGATTCTCTTTCTGATAATGCACCATAGCACGTGCCAACAGAGGTATACAAGAACCAGACAAGCATCTGAGGATACTTCCCCAGAGTAGTCTCTTAGCCTCCAGCAATTTGCAATTTGGGATTTCTTCAGCTTGTATTGAATAGTCATTTGTAGAACTGCCTCCCCATCCCCAAATAAACAATTTATGCTGCCTGTTTTGCATTTAAAATTTTGGCAGCACAACATCCAGCCATTTGAAATTCTTCAGTTTAACTTCATGTTCTTCAAAGATCCATCTCCTCTGCTTGCTCTAGACCTGCAATGCTGATTTCATTGATTGCTTGCTAATTCTTGTGTCAGAAGAGACAGAAGGCTCTTGTTGCCTATGAATCTTTTTCATGGCACTTATGATTTTATAAAATGCAATCCTAACTTCCCTTAATCCCTGTTCTGCTTCCAGTTTTAAGAAGATGTGCCAGGATGTGCATGCGTCAGTAAGGATGTGGTTCTTAGAAGCAAGGAGCAGTTGCTAAGTAATGAACGTGAAGCCTGTTAAAGTGGCTTTGTAATAAGAGAACAGAGCTGACAGGAAGCTTAGAGGGTCATTTTATATCAATGTGCTGGACATGAGGCGAGTATTGCTAATGCTGTGTAGTGCTGCAGCCTGGGAAATGGGAAAATGGACACATAGGGGAAGGGAACATTTGCCTGGTATCAGGTACTTTGTGAGTCAGTCCTCATTTTGCACAAGGATAAATGCACATATGTGATTAAACCTAGGAAGATCAATTTTTTAAATAAGAACTGTCAGCTTTAGAAAAATGTACTCCAGGAATAATTGAAATGTTAAAAAAAAGTAACAGAACTATTCCTATAAAGCAGCAAGTGAAGAGAAGCACAACCCCAAGTACAAGGACATGTGTTCAATGTGTCAAAAGGAAATATACCCAGCTCCCTCCATCTGTGTATAAATAAGGCATTGTAAGTGCCTGCCTTGAAGTCTGGGATTGTTTGGTCACAGCTTTCCTTAAATCTTAGATCATGTTGATCAAACTGATGATCAAACTGATAATATTGATCAAACTGATGCCTCCAATGGATCAATATCTGGCCAATTCTGTCAGCGGGCTTGAGGACTTTATCTTTGCCAGGGGCTACGGAAGCATCCCTGTGCATTTTGCCTTGCACCCCCTGCTTGGGCATGATGTAACCAGCAATGCTGCAGCACATGCCTTCGTATCTAAAGCAAGGAAAGGACTGCAGCAGATGTTGTGCTGTGCAATGAATCCTTATTTAGGAGAGATGTATATTCATATTCTGCTTTCTCTAGAGCTTATGGAAGAAAATGACCCTTTTATTAGTGATAGTTCAAAATGGTGGACACGTTGAAGAACCTAGGGTCCCTAAATTGCCAGTTCCTCTACCGTGTAGGCAGATGAAGTCTTTCTGTGATTCCCAAAGGTATGTACTGAGTACGTCTGGGAGGTTTACACCTACCAAAGACACCCCTTACACTGCATTAATGGAGGTGCAATGGTTATTTCCTCTACTACGCCTCATAACTTAGCAGTCTCAAGAACCACAGAGAACAATGAAAATGTTGATGAAAGCGGCTGTAAAGGCATTTTTGTAGTTGGAAAAGTTGGACCTCCCTTGTGTAAAAACACAGAATATGGATATGGTATTTGGTAGGAGGTATATTTTGCCCTTGTTAAAATGGATACAGCTTTGCTTTTCTGGGTGCCAGTAAGTAACCAAGTGGGGTGTGTTCAATGATTGCCACTTGTCAGTCATCTACTATCTTGATAGTCTTATGAAGATTCAAAAAGGAAAAGAGATAGTGAAGAAAGATGCTTGTTTCTAGTCGAAAACTTTGGAGTTGGGATAATTAAGGCTTAGTGCTAGAAAGCTTGGCTTCGAATTCCTCAGAACAAGTGGACACTCCTTTCTGGTAGTTGAGATTGGAGTCTGTGTCTCAGATGTCATTTCTTCATGAAATTGAATCATTTTTGGTCTTTAAATGCAGTTGGTAGACAGGTAAAGAAAGAGAAGACAGCTTGAAGAAAGGCTTCCCCATCTTCAAAGGCATCTTTGGCACTTTACTACCCCACTTAGTTGATAGATGATGGTGTTCCAGTGTAGTGTCACAGTTCTGTCTGTCTGTATATGGACATATGGGGTTTTGCTCTGTGCATGTCTAGTTGATAAGTATTCAAGAAACTATATTTATATCAATGTATGTCTACATTTATAGATGATAATTTAGAAATAATCTTGAGAAAATTCTATAATATGAGATTCTCATTAGTAACGAAAAGTATTACAGTGGTATTTTTATAATATGTGCTGTTGGAGTATGACTATTTGCTAGTAATACCTCTAAGCACTGAGAATAAAATACTATGCATTTTTTTAGGAATGTGCTGTAGAAACGGGAAGGAAATTGGAGGTAAATTAAATCTTGGTCATAATCAGCCAGTATTTTTCAATCTGTCAGCAAAAACTGGTAAAAAACTCCAAAACAACAACAAAATTGTAAACTCTGAGATGAGATTTAGTGATTTACTGTCTGCTTTAGCTGTGCCGATGTCTTGCAGTAGAGCTACACAGCCTCAGGGTTTCCCAGATATTTCCATAACTTTTTTTCCATTTTGCATAAAAGGTTATGATCCCACCATTTATCTAAACATTTTCCTAGTCACCTACTCCAATTACAGCTTGTTATGGAAAGCCAGGACTATCATTTATATGTCTGTGTTGCTTTATTACAGGGATGCAGCATAAAGCAGCATGTGGAGTCAGTGAAGTGAGGGGTTTTGCAGCGTCTTAGCTTACAAAAACTCTTTTCCCTTGCTTAAAAACTGTTCATCAGTGAAAGGTCGCCACTCCTAATAGCATGACCTAATTCACTTCAGCCTGCCTTCTTGCTGCACAGCACATTTCACACAGTAAAATCGTGGGTTTGGTAAAGGAGCCAGAACTGATCCAAATCAGGTTGAAGTCTGGCTGTATTGGGGTCACAGCGGTCTCACTGCCTTGCCCTCTCTCCTGGGGCTGCTGAGCCTAGAGTAATGGAAATGCTTCTCATTCAGAATAAAATTTCATTAGCTGAAATGCATAATTGCTCTCTTTTGTATGATCAATCTTCTGAGTCTTATTGAACTCAGGCTTTCTATGTTAAAAATGAGTGTTGGATGCAGATTCTGCTTTGCTTGAAGTTCAAATAAATCGTTTCATGTTGCATGATTACATTGTTGCATGCTATTTACTTCTCTCGAGTATGTAAGTAATTTCCAGATTGGCTTACAGGGGTACCTTGAATAGGCTCAACATTTTATGTCAGTGAGCAATTAGATTAGTTACCAAGGCACCTCTCTGCACTCCTCTAAGCGGCTATTGTGCTGGCTCTCTTTGTTCCCAAGACATCTGGGAAACCTGGTGCAGACTTATCTAAAGGATGTGGTCTGAAAAAGTAGCAACTTAGGCACTTTCCTCCTGGGAGCATCACCTAGTACTTTATCCTTTATACTGGGTTTTACTAAAGGTTTCTCCATTTTTTTGAGAGGTCCTTTGAATGTGTAGTAGCTGAGACCTGAAACACGTTATACTGTGATGGAAACCTCCCACAAAACACTCAAGTCACTCTCAAGTCTCCTGGTCTTAACGGTCCATGGATCAGATCAGGCATTGAATGATACCTCTAAATACTATTTATTGCCTGTTTGCTGATATTTCTTTGATAACCCATTGTGTTGATCTTTCACTTAATATTTTAGAAGTTTTTAGTAGAGGTCTTTGTCTTCAAAAATGTTTTTCCTTCTGTAATGTCCCCCTTTGTTCCCATGTGAGTGGAGTCCTTTCACTTTAGTCTTTTCTACTCTGGTCAATCCATACAAAGCATTGGGAAAGCAGAACGATACCACATTTGCATCCTTCATTTTGCTCTTGTGAATATAACATTTTTTTTTCCTACAAACTTATCACCATCCTGTTGCAGATCTGAGCAGGGTGGATGTTGCATTAGGCAGACAAAGTCTCTCTTCTCGAGTATTCACAGTTCTTCTTGTGATATTCCACTGACTGATAGTGGATATGCCACTGACTGAAGTGTTTTTCTATACCTTTTCTATTTACAATCCATCTTTCTTAAGTCTGGTTGAGTGGAGCTGTATGCTATTTTTCAGAGAGTCTGCAGTGCTGTAATATGTATATTTTACTATCTTTTAGTCAATGATGAGCACGGTAGACTTTGCATTAGAAATTCTTAATTTTAGCAAGTGTATAAACTACATTATTTTGCATGTTCTATTGTTAAATTTCATTTGCTCAATTAAATCTCTGAATGCCTTACCAGGTCTAGATTCAAATGCAGATGTAATATTTTATAAGCTCAAGTTTTAAAATTATGCCACAAGTGTTCGCAAACATTCACAGCTAAAGATCTGTTCTTCAGCTTGTCTTTAGTGAGTATATCAACTGGTTGGCTGTTTAACACCATAAATAAATGTGACAGCTCAAGTGTCTTGAGTTGTGCTAGGAGAGACTTAGTGTCCTAGAGCTTAATTTCTAGTCCTGTATAGTTCCAAAAATACAGTAAGCTAAATAGGAGATATAGAAAGCAAATTATATTTATGTGTTTTTAAACTTTAAATGCTTTTTGAAATGCTGCATTTCACAAAGAAAAGTGGATGTGAGAAAGTAGCAATAGAGGGTAGATGGGTTTCTAACATATTACATCTTGGACTTTTTGCCCTAAGGGAACATTTGCTTCAATTATGATAAAATTTCAAATTTTAAGAAATGAGGATTAGGTTCCATGAAGTTGGCAGATTTTTATTACCTTTAAGATTACTTTAAAAAAAAAAAAAAAGCCACCACAAATTCTATTATCTGTGCAGATACTTCACTGCTAAAAGGTTTACCATGAAGACAGAATGGTGAGAAATATAGGTCTAAGTTATAGAGCTATAAGAAGCAAATTAGTATCTTACTAGTTCTCTTTTCATGGTTTTGGTTGTTTGTGTTGTGGTCTTTTTTTTT
>VZTH01004248.1:250766-415802 GCA_013397815.1 Aleadryas rufinucha | reverse complement strand
TTTTTTTTTTTTTTGTCAGAATTACTGTTCACATAAATATTATGTAGAGGAAAACCTTGAGATGTGCAAAATGTTTCCTAAGAAAATGATCTACTCTGTTCAAGTTGGTAGTCTTGAGAGATGCACTCTTGAGATGTGTCTGTCTCTAATATTTGTTTTAGACAACTGTGAAATCTTGCTGTCCCAATATAAATATCCAGATGACAGATGTACAAATATTTTTCAGGGAATCAGCTTTGGTTGTTTTAAGGCAGAACTTGATTTTTGTGAGTTAGAGCACAAATTTGGAAATTTCGATGACTTAGATGATCCTCAGCCTTGTTGTACTGCCACTTCTAATCATGTTTAAAAATAAGATTGCTCAGAGTCATGTAGCAGTCATTTGTGGTTCTGAAGTTAGCTGGTTTAATATATAGACCTATATTTTGGACCCAAAGTTAACACATATATTCAGCTGGCAATAATAAGTATGAAGTCTTTTGTTAAAAAGGTGTGCTGGATTGTTTCAAGATTTTCACAGTCTGGGTCCCTAGCTAATATTCCACCTATGTAAAATACTTTGCTGTGTCATCTCTGCTTATTATCTTATCTTGCAGCAGAAATGGAATATATTGAAGGTTTTTGTTCAACAAATGATCTTTGTTGATCTTTTAATTCCATTCACACTTTTTTTGTTGTAGAAGAAATAACCCAAGGTAGTATGTATTTGGCAAAAACATCTCAAATATTTGCTATTGTTCTTCTTGGTCATCAGTAATGTAACTGCCCTTCCTTAACATGCTAGCAAAAACAAAAACAACCAAAACCTTTTTTCCTTAGAACTGGAAGAATTTGGGAATGGGGGTCAGGTTTGCCTTTAAAACTCAAGTCCCAAATAGAGGAAAATATCCATATTAAATCATTCCACAAAACTCTTGTGTCTCTCAGTGTGGGCCCTCCATGCCTGCTGTGGATAGTTTGAAGCCTAAAGGCAAAGCTGCGATAACAGAATTTTTCCCAGAGGTCAGCTTGGCCCATCAAGCTGAAACCAAAATCTAAGCATCTGGCCTTCTGGGCAACTCTCACTTTATCAGCCACAGTCAGTGATGTGCACTTTGACCTGCTGAATCCATGAACCGTCTCCTCCCTCACAAATCTGAAGAGCTGAAAGGAGGTGCAACTGAGGCATGTTGGGACCTAAATCATAGGTAAGGTTCCGGCTGTTTCTTCGAAAACTCCTTTCAAAAGAGGATCACAATTTATTTGTATAAGCAGTGTACATAAAGGCAAATATTTTAGGTGTTTTAAGACAGCTTAGAATTTCAAAACCAGTCCTAACAAAGTAAAAATCCACAATTAATCTGCTTGCTAAAAATTAGAAGTCAATAGCTTCTCACAGTTTGCAGAATGTAAGAAAGAAGCCTTTGTAACTGAAGCTTTCCGTCCAGTGCCCTGTTATACCATTACAGTTTGCTATGTCCTGTGTTTTTCAAGCTGAAACTGTAGCATCAAAAGTGTTATTAACTTCTGCTGCTCACTGTATGTGTAAAGATTTTATTTGTAGATGCCGAATGACAGATTGGATCAAGGTCCAACTGTGTAAAACTCTAAAGGTTCTGACACATAAATTATGTCATAGTAATATATTGGTGATTTATCCTTCCTTTACTAAAGGATAAACTAACCTGAAATTGCTACATGTATTTTCAGAGAAAAATATTCATGTGGATGGATTCTGAAAAGTGATTGATGTGTAATAACCTGTTCTTGGACCAAAGTCCTGCAATATGCACAGGTCTGTGATGAGTAGGTCATGAACCCGGCTGAATATCGTGAATTAGTAAATAAGTAATTTACTAAATAGGTGGTTTCAATAAAGGTAATGCACTTATTAAACAAATGTGGTTTTTTAATTTATTGCCTTCTTCTAATTCCATTCAGTGCTCATTACCAGAGCACCAACATTGTCCATAGCTCTGTAAATGTTACAAATTAAATCCAGTGCTTGAAGTGAATAAAATACTTACCAGAGGAGAAAACTATCAGGATGCCCTGGGCAGAAGTTGATTTCAGGCATTATCTCTCGTTTGCTGGTGTGCATGTGCACGCCTGCCTGCCTCACGTGTGCATTCAGGGAGAGAGCAATGAAAAGGTCAGATGCCTGCTATGGATATGATCTCTGTTCATCTTGCTGTGCTGATGAAGTTTTGTTGATTGAATGTAAATATGCCTTAACTCTTCCACGGCATGTGCATCAAAGAGAACATTATTAGAGCAAAGACAGGCATTTGTTGTTACAATGGAAGTAATACTGTCTGTGCAATACTGTTTAGAGGTGGTGTATGGTGGCATCTAGATATATCTGCATCTAAATGAGATGAACATTTCTTTTCATACGGCTTTGATTTACCTTGATCACTACAGGTTTTTATTCCCTCTGGGATTTGGGGAACCGTATCCCCATTATGCACTCATCTTCCCTTCACATACTGTCTGCCACCTTCAGTCAGTGCCGCCAGATAAGTATATATAATAAAGATTTTTTACATCAGATCTGGTTACTATGCTGTCAGGTCAGTTACTGGAGTAACTAACTGGAACTCAGGAGGAGCAATGAGTGATGAGTACAGCATTTATTTAAGTATTGCTTTTTTGTTGTTGCTTTTCTTGTTTTTTATGTTAAGTATTGACTGTATCTGAACCTGCTTCAGCATTATTAATGTTTCTGAAAATAATAGGATGATAATGCATAATTCCAAATTTTTTGTTTTAAAATTGTTTTAAAATCATTGATTTTCCTTTGGTTTCTTTTTGTCTCCAAAGAGCCTCAGTAGTCCATTAACCAGCATCCTAAAAATCTGTGTCAGACTCCCTCACTCAGTGAGTTTGTAGATTGCTGTTAGATGTTTCAGATGTGTCAAGATGCTCTATTTGTTCTATGTGATACTTAGTGTGGGTTAGCTTAGCAAAAGCATTTTTTGGCCCAGCTCTTCTCTTGGTTGCACCAAGTTGCTTTTTCAATCGAAGTCATAGTAATCAATTTAAATCTCAGTATAGTGCTGGTGTGTCTTACTGGGTAGCCAGAGCTATGGCACTTAAGTATAATAATGTAGAAAAACACTTGGGAAGTAAAATTTGTAAATCAACATACATGAGTGAGCCTCTTCTGTTACACATTATAAACTTTGCTTTGAATTAATTCAAGATTTCAAATTCTCCTTTGCATGATATAATCATTCACTGAAATTTTCTTTCCTGTATTCTGCAGACTATAAAAAGCTTTCTGAAGTATTTCAGCATTGGAAAAGGGGAAACTATCATTTGTTGGTCATTGTTGTTTGGATTGGCAGTACCTTTCAAGGTGCACTGGGCACTTAGCAAAGGCAGGGAAAGGTCTATCCCATGCCCCAAGGGACCATGTGATTTTAAAAGGCAAAGGCAATTACACAAGGTAGTAACAGAGTAGCGTGTATGCTTTTCTAATGAGAGAATTATCTCCTCATTAACAAGACTTATCCTCACTGTCTTCACTTTTTCTATCCCTTTTCTCATTTCAGTGAGGGATTTCTGGTTTCTTACCTATTTACCCAGGTTTTGTATGTTCGTGTCTTATGATGTTAAGTACATTTGCCTTCAGTGGAGCATCTCCAATATTTCCCTTTTCATTCCCACTCCAAGTCACTGGGGCAATCCTGTCCTTCTGACATACTTAATGGGATTTGTCAAGTCCTTGGTGTAACCATGTTTTATTTCCATGAGTAATGAGGTACTGTGATAGGGCATCTTGTCCTGCCCTAAACGAGACATGCCAAGCCAAACATGAAATGGAATGCCAAACGCTATGTCCTATATGTTTGTCAAGTGTGTGATCTATTTTTTAGAGACCCAACTCAGTACACTGAAATATTTTACTACTTGTGAACTTTAGCTTCTGTTAATATGATTGAAGCAAGTGGAAATGGAAATTGTCAGGGCAATTTAACAAAGCGAGCCTGTAAAACTCATTACATCCCAGGTAGTAAAATCACTTTAGAAGGCACATTCTTCAAACTTGAGCTTTATTCAGTAAACTGCATTGGTGCCTGACCTTTTAAGAGCTTTCTCTTGCTTGGGAGGGAGGAGGGGGAAAGGCCCTGTTGTTCAGAGCTACCTATCTTAAATTACAAACAGCAGCCAGACTTGACTCTGTGCTTTAGATCACACAGGATGACAAAGTGTGCAACTGCTCCAAACAGACAGTTAAATGGCCAGCTATTTAGATGAGTTTGATGTGTATTTCATGTAATTGTATACTCCATAAAGCAGTAAAAAACCAATGTTGTGTGCTGGCTGTATTTTAGCACAAAGTAAATCAAAGTACCAATCTCATGTTTGTAATTCAACCTAATATTTTCAAGACCTGACGGTTCAAAGAAGCTTCATATTGATACTAGGTAGTGGCTGTGTGAGGGTTAAAGATGCTTTGGAGAAAATAATTCCTGTTAGGTCTATATTGAATTTGTGTAGTGAGTTAAATTAGCTTGCTGAGAACTCTCCAAGACCATGGCTGGGTTTCTCCTGCACTGCAGTGTAAACATGCCCCTCAGTATGCCTCTCTCTGCACTGTCTCCATGCCTGTCTCCAAATTGATGACAGGCTTTTCCTGCCAAAGTTATGAATGAGCTGTCAATCCACTCTAGATAACAAATTTAGGCTCTATATTTTTCTATTTTTTAAAAAAAATACTTTATTCTTCCAATCATACGCCACAAATTTTGATTAGTGGCATACATGAAAAGCAAATGTGTCATGTGTCTTTGTGTCTCACATGAGCTGAGTTTCATTACTTTTCATTTTCCAGCATCTAAACAATTATGAGCTGTAGGGATTGCATTTTCTTGGAGCTATCCTCTGCCAGGCTCATGAGCCCAAGTCAGGTTGCTCATTAGTGAGCCCACGCACTCAGAGTTTCATCCAGTAACCTTTGAAGTAAATGGAAAGCCTCCCACATATTTATTGGGTGTCAGGCATTTAGTTCACATTGTGGCATTAAAAGATTTTGTCTAATTACATAATGAGGCTTTTGCCTTATCTATGTAGTTTGTGAAGTTATGGGAAGTATGTTAGAGCTGATTGTGGAAAACTTTGAAAAGAGAAAGTGTTTGCCTGCTCTGCAATTTTCATGTTGTTTCATGTATTTTTTTGCCATTGGTGCTATGTGCTTTTTTCCTCCTGGATCTGTCACCTTCTTATCTAGAGGTTGCCTGAACATCTTTAAAGATAGTTGGTAAAAGACATAAGTGAAAATAAAAGATGGTTAAGAAAGGATTGATAATGAGGAATAGAAACTCAAAAAAGGGAAGTTTTTGCAAGAACTGATATAAAAAAAAAAGAAATATATGTTTCTTTTGATTTTGTATGGGCAGAAGGATTTGCAAATGCGTGAATGGTAGGTACTGAGTCCTACATGCAGTGAGAATAGTCAGGTCCATAGGTGACAGATAAAAAGCTACGTAAATTCATAGCACTCCTGGTAAGAGTTCTCCTTGTGTATGTAATCCACAAAAAGTTTGCCAGCATAAAGAAATGATGGGAGATGATTGTACATATAGGTAATGGAATTCTGTAGTAGCTGGTTTTTTACCACAGAGAAGTACTGATCTTTGTGTATAAATTGTTTTACATCAAGGGGAAGTTGGTGCTAAGCCAGATGTAAAGCCTAGGATGATTCCTCTTTAAAAATCTGGCCTTTTCCCATGCAGAAAAGAAATGTCCCTTGCTTTCCAAGAGGTGAAATTTATTCCATTACTCTTGAACATTGGTATCATTTCTTCTTCCCTGTTTAAATTTCCTTTTCCAGTGCATGGCAGTGCCTTGGGTTTGAAGCATCAAAAGGGGAGCAATTATAGAAAAAAGGTTAATCTTTCAGGAGATGTTAGAATGTAAATGATCCACCATCCTGAAGAACAGGAATTCAGATGAGCTTTTGATTGTAGATGTATGTGGCATGCTTTATGCTTTCCTTTCATAAATTCTCTCCTTTGCAGGAAACAGAAATAGGGATAGTTGGGAACATGCTCTGTTCTACTAATCAGCCTGCAAACTGTGTGCTGTAATGACACTGCTGTAATACCTTTCTGTAATGCCTAGGTGTTATGCCCAGTGTTTTAAAAAACATACTTTAAATACAACACAGTGTGTTTACTCTCCATAGCCAGGTAATCTATAGATGCTGTTGAGGTAAGAAGCAGTTTTGAAGGTTTACATTTCTGGAAGGAAGGTTGATATTCATTGAAGGCATTTATTTTGATGGTGAAAGAAAGTAATTTTTTAAATATGCAGCTTGCCTTCATTTATTAGAGTTGTTTCTTTCACGTAAAGCAGCGTTTTCCAAAAGTCTTTCTCTAGAACCAGCTACAAACTACCTGTGGTTTCTGCAGACTCCACTCTGGGGCTCATAGAAATAATCATGAATTGCCTTGCTTTAGTCAAACATTTTTAACCATCAGTATATTCCCTTTATTTCTGAAATTTCATATTTTAAGGCACATTATTCATCTTTGAATATAACAGGCAATGCAGCAATCACTCCCTCCCTGCATGCTCCTCTACTTGAAATGCAGGTCAAATGTTGATGAAAAAAGGGAAAAAAAGAAAGAAGAAAATATTGGATTTTGCAAACAGCATTTTGATTGATTAATAAACCTCATTCTCTGTGTATCTTGTCACTGTTTTCTCAGCTTTTGCAATGATATGGTTACATTTCAATTTTTGGCCTTTTCTTCTCCATTTGCATTATTTTACATGTGCTCCCTTTAGTGTCATCATCTTCTTAAGTGCTTTATTGTTGGTAGCAACTGAATTACAAGTCATTTACATTTACACGTCTGCACAGCCTTAGCAGGAAAAGCCTTCCCTCTTTTTACCAGATTCTGAGGTACTGAAACCCGGCCTTAGTTCAGAAAAATACTTTAAAATATGGTTCAATTCTAGTATTGTAATTGATCGTATTATTTTTTTTTTCAGAAGATGAGCTTAACTATGTTTAAAATTAAATATATGAACTGTTCAGCCAGTTTTTCTGTCTGGAGCTCAACTCCCTTCTAACTCACCTCTCTGATTTTCATTTTGCTCTTAACATGGACAGAATGAGTTCCTGGGGAAGTCCCTACAGAATTACCCTATAAACACAGCCTCATTGCTAAGGAAAAGAACAGGCACTGCCCTTGGAGCACAGGGTCACACGCAGTGTGCTTAGTCAGAAGTTTCCAATAAACTGTCTTAGCTTGAATGGTAGTTTTGATTGGTGACTTTGATGTCACTATGTGTAAGCAAGAGGTGGTCACAGCCTTGAATATGTGTTTAGGCTGACTGTGGTTCTTCCACAACTTGTGAGAGGGGAAAATGTGTCGGACTGTATTTAGTTTAACTACCTGGAGTGAAAAGAAAAGATAAATTTTCAGAAAGATGGTGAGGAAATCACATTTACCCAGGGCTTTTCGTACCCAACATAAAGCAGCACTAATCATAATTATTGGAACATTTTTCCCAGGAATATGGTAGCAATGTTTGAAGGTATAAGATTCAGACCTGTTTGTTTTCTCAAAAAGTGTTTGTATTGGAAAACAGATGGCGCTGTTTGGTATATATGTCATTTTGCTGGTAATCTGAATCTATCAGTAGCAAAATAAAATTATGCATAAATTTACTGTTGAAATGATGAGTAGTCACAAGGAGAATACCTACAGTATTGTAGAATAATTGTAGAATACCTACAGTCCTTGCTTGTCATAATTCCCCGCTGCCCCCCCTCAAAAAAAAAGATAGATGTAGGCAGTAAGCATGATCCCCAGTTAAACCATTTTGGGTTTATTAACAAATCACTCATATTTTTGTTAGTCACTGCAATTATTTCTTTTGTCCTAGTGTTTATTCTTCCAAGTCATAGAATAATTCCAGGATACAAATTATTTCCATTTGTATTCCTGTTTTGTTTAGGAGCAATTCTCACCAATTTTAGTGGGATTTGAAAGCTATAAGTTCTTTTCCAGATGTGTGGAGTGAAAATATCTATACTCTGTATATGCATGTGTATACGGGAGGTTAGAGCTGTATTAGATAGTAAACATTATTAAGCATATTATGTACAATTCTATTGAATATAAATCTGTTTTCTGCACCACAATTCCTGTTTTGAATAACCCTTCTTTCTTTTTTTTCAGTATTGCTCATAATTCTTTTCCCGCAATTAAGCAAAAAGGCAAGCAGCAGGAAAGGCACACTGAGAAAATAAAATAGTTGTATTTTTGCAGGCCTCTGTCTTGTTTTCATGCAGTGGTATATTAAGGATTTGTTTAAATTTTAAGCTGCACAAAGATGAAGAATTCAACTCAGAGAAAGAACATTTAGGAATCCTCATAGCAAACACAGTGATGCCTAGAAACAATACTAGTGCTTTCTAGGGACTTGGAGAAAAGAAAATATATTTAACTCGTAACAGCAAGCCGTGATCCCCTTCTCATTTCCCAGAAAAAATTGCCAAATTTTTCACAAAATTTTATCAGTGACAGAGAGAAGGTATGTAAAAAGTTATCTTTGTTTGATTTTACAATTCATTGGTCCAATAACTATTTCTGAAGTAGCAGTATTTTGAAGAAAATTCAGATCAGTATTACAGCAGCTTAACTGGCTACATGGCGTGTCTGCATTAGAGAGGTTTCCCTCTCCAAAACATTGCTGTGTAAGGGTTTGAGTAAGCTAGAGGAGTTTCTGCCTGGTAGGGTATACTTGATACAAACAGACACTGTGCAAAGCAAGTCTCACTGTAGCACTGGCTTAAAATATTCAACCTGCAGTGTTCTGGGGAAAATTTCCAGTCTGGTAACTGTGTCATATTTTCTCTCAAAACACTATTTGTTTTCTATAGACAAAGAGCAGCTTTTGTATAGGTAGTTGAAAGTACAAAGAGGTCTCTTGGCAAATCATTAATCTTGCTTATAATTACTAGTCAGCACTGTAGCTCTTTTCCATAATTTAAAAGAGGAGGGTTAGCCAAACATCTTGTGTTTCCTGAGGCAGGGAGCAAGAAGAGCTGATTGTCAGGGGCAAGGACCCCATTTCAAACTTGTGTTAATGTGTAATACCATTCAGTCGGGGCAAAGGGAGGGAAGACAAAGGGAAAAGGAGAATTAACTTAGTTTGTTTACTTCATTAGAAAGATGGAAGACAGGCTTAACTCATCCTTGGCTTCCACTGTTTAAATGGCTTTCCTTTTGCTCATGAGTAAATGACTCATGATGAGTAAATGCCATGTTTCCTTCATGTTTTACTTCTTGTGAGCGTGTTTACACACGTGTCAGTTGAAAAGTGAGTGGCCCTGGTCTCACACCCCAGAGTGGGCATTCACACCGGGGACTGGCAGGACAAGTACCATGAGAAGCAATGCTTTAGCCAGATCCAGAGGGCATCTTCTAGAAACATCACCACTGAAAAAGGCATTTGAACTGTCTCCTCCTCCTTGATGATGTTCATCTAATCATTATTTTCTCAGGAGCACGGTTTTGTCACCAAGGTGCAGTTTATGGTATGGGGTGAAAGCTGAGGGATCTTCTGAGAGAGGATTCTTCTCATTCCTCCCTGTGTCTGCTGTTTATTTGTTCAGAGAGAGTGTCTGACTTTTCCCACTGTGACAGTCTAGACAGGGTAGGCTGTCACCCTTCTTGCACTGTGTTTTGAGGGGCAGGCTACTTGCTCATGGGATTAGAGCAGGTACAGAGAGAGTGCTGGGGTCCCCACATCCTGGTGCCCTGCAGAGATCATGCAGGTGGAGGGCTGGGCTTTTCATGTCCCTCTGTCCTCCCTTGTGCTTCTGTAATTTGCTCCTAACTTCTCACAACAGAAAGCTCTTAATTAGCCTTTTCTGAGTCAGACTCTGAGTCCAACTCAGCTGCTCATGAAGAGCTCTTTAGGTAAGTCAAGTGTGGGGGGTTCTTCTGTTCTGTGTTATAACACAGCTTGTCAGCCCAGGGATTTCACACACTAGTATGGCAAACACTTTTCTTTGTATGTATCTCAGGACTATTGCTCTTACAAAGTGCTTTAAATGCATTAAAAAAAAACCCACACAAGGCAAAATGCTTGTCTGGGAGAGCTTGCACAGCGCTGGTGCTCGTGGATTAAATATGTACAGCATGCAGCTATACTGCACTAGCAGCTTTTAGTACTGAACCATTCAGCCTTCTCTGATAAAGGTGGGCATATTGCCCACTTCCTTATAAGTTTCGGGATACAGCATAATGATATTGAGGATGTGACCAAGAAAGCATGCAGCTCCAAACAATCACACTGGTGCATGCCAGGCAATATGGTCCTCTTGACATGGGGTCTTTCCCTTTCCCAACATTTATCTGCCTTGTTTAGATTGAAACCTATTCTGGGAGTTTCCTTATGTTTTATTTTTAAACTGTCTGTCAAATCCCAATGCTTAACTACCATAATAGAAGAAAATAAACAACATCAGTTACTCTCAAAAAATAATGGACGTTATACTGAAAGTTGCACATGCAAATTTATAGTATTACTCAGACTTTTTAATACATTGTACAAAATTCCTCTTTAGCAAAGAAAGGCAAAAAGTACTGCTGTCTTCTGGGCAGTAGCACTATGACATTCCTGTACAGTAGATTTTCCCACGCTCCCAACTCTGTTTAAATGCCTGTACAAAGATGCATGCCCCATGGGGACTGCAAAACAGTATCACAAAATGCCTAAAAGCATGGGAGGCCACATTTTGTATAAGAGCAGAAATGCTAATCATCTTGTCCCCTTGATAACCTCTCAAGGGCCACTAAAATGGCAATCCTCTATCTCCAGTTTGAAAACGGCTGTTCTCTAGGCAAGGGATTAACTCAAGCTTCCTGGTACACAAAGTAAAGGTACTATGCGTATTGACTTCTCAGGCAATATAGAAACCTGACTGCATGAAGGTAAGTGTAAAGACAATGTTTACAGAGAAGTTAGTTCTAAATGAGATAATCAGAAACACAAAACTCAGAAAAACATGAACATGGAATGGAGGAGAGGTCGGAGCTTGGAAAACAGTATTTGAATACAGCTCAGATCGCTCGTGTTTTTCCTGTTCATGTAGTTAATAAATTCTCTTTCGTGTTTTATACTGTTTAGTTCTTTGGTTACTTTTCTGTTGGAATTTCAATTTGAAGTATGTGAAGAAGGAGCAGATGGTTATACAGTCAGGATTGGTGGCAGAGAGGTAGAAAATGATTTTATAATATGAACAAACCAGGTTCTAGCTGTTTGATCTCGGCAATTTTTTCCTAGATTGGAAAGCCATCTATTAAATTTCTGTTTCCCATATGGGCACTCATAGGCTGAGATCAAGTCACCTCTAAACCATCTCTTTGATGAGTTAAATAAATTGATCATCTTGCATCTCACACTGTGAAGCAAATGCTTTGATCCTTTCATCATTCTTCTTACTTTTTCCCCTGCAACTGCTCTAGTTTTTCCAAGTCCTTACTGTGAATGTGAGAACTTGGACCTCACAGTTCCTGTGTTGCAAGCACTAGAGCCAAGATGTTGTACTTACTCATCCTATATCCCCCTTTCATCACATCATAGCCTCTTGAAGCAGTGCTACTCTAAGAATTCATGTTCATCTTCTTATTTAGCCTGACCTCGAGGCATTTTCAGAGGCACTGCTCAGGGCTGAGCTCACCACCTAGAAAAATGCTATTTCTTATTCCTAGATGAAAGCCTGTATGCTTTTAAACAGTGCATTGTTTGGATATGTTGATGCCTGAGAGGGCACACTGATGTCAACTTTTGAATCAGTGTGATCTGGAGCTCTAGTGAGAATAAATAGTTTTGCTATTTTCATTGAAAATAGCATGATTGTAAAATGAATGCTTGTATATCTGGAAAAAAAGAAAAAGACTTCAAGATGCAGGTGAAATGGGAAAAGGATCATGCATAGGATTGGTTTGGTTTTGTATGGAGTTTTTTAAACCAATCCAGTAATTCTGTTAGGCTAATTTGACATGCTAGCTTCAAAAGTCAGAATTTAGGCATTATTTAAGATGGTTGTTCTGCATTCCCATGTTTATATAAAAGACCTCATGTAACTGAGTATAGAAGGGGGGGAAGGAAGTCCTTTGATCCTTCAGCAAAATGTTTTTATGTAAGTAGCCTTCTCATGGTGAGCTCTGGAAGTCTGGACAGATCATTGTCCATCTGTTTTTACAACTTTCTGTGATCACCATCCAGCAAATGCTGTTTAATCTACAGAGAATAAACACTTCCAGAGTTGACAATGTGCTTCCCAGGTGCTGAGGAGGAGGGTCATGCAGCCAGGCCGTTGGCTGAAATGTAGGAAAACAGTCTTCCAGAGAAAACAAATACCCATGGAGACTTTAGGGAAGAATCACATCTCTTTCATTTTCCTTTCCTTTTAGGCAGACAACCAGCCCTCATTGCTGTTCATCCCGAGGACTGTGCCTGTCCATGCTATGTTCAGATCAGAAATTCTGTGCTGTTTTTCTCACCCCAAGATAACGTTGCAGAGCTTAGGCTCCCTGGCACAGTATATGAGCGTTGTACATGTGTTTTCATGTTATGGTAACAAAAAGGCATGTGCCACTGTCGGTGGTGCTGCTCTAACTGTAGCATTGCTAGCTTCTTTTTATCTTGCTCTCAGCTTTGTGTGCCTTTGTGAATGCTTGTATTTCTATTCACAGGATATTCCTTCACGGAGATCCAAAGGGCATTACAGAACCGATACACCAAACTTCCTGTGCTGTAAAACCTTTCTTCAAGTACTCTGCGCTTCTGAAATACCCAGAATATTCAGGGTTCTTTCCGTATCTTTCTTAAGAGTTCTTCACTCTGAAGTGTATAAGACCCTGTTTTCCTGGATAATTTATTCCCCAAAATGCTCAGGGTACCTCAGCTCCAGGCCTCTTTTGTGGGTTTTTTGTTTTGGTTTGGTTTGTTTTTTTTTGTTTTTTTTTTTTTTTGTTTGGGTCTCTCTCTCTCTCACTAGGCAGTTAGTCAGAGAGATAATATGTGTATGAACCTAATTTGGGGGCCTAATTAACTTCCCTGGCATCCTTCCATCAGGTGCATCACCTGTGTGTGGCAGGGTTTCAGAAAGGGGAACAGGAGAGGGAGTGAAGCAGTTTGGCTTTTTGACTACTTCTTCATGAGCTGTTTGGAAGGGATATGACAGGGCTTTACTCTTGATCAGTCCCCAAGTACATAAAAATAAATATTGTCCAAACACGTGCCTTTCTCTAGCTGCAGTTGTTTTAAAAGCAAGTTGCCCTCTGAGCTGGGATTCCTTCTGTGTTTTCTCATCCCAAATGTAAGGCTTGGTGGTTTTAAAATGTAAGTAAATGTTTCCCATCTTTTCCTCTAATCCATTAATATCACATATCATCTAAACTGCTGAAATTAATAAGTGTAGTGAAGAAACCACATACACACCCCAACTGGCCTTCTTGTGTGGCTGGACTAGGCCGACAGCACTGCCTGCCAGCAGTATCCATCACTGCCAAATGCGAGTTTACTGGATGTGCAGCAGAAGGTTCATGAAGTATTTTGCCACTACAGGTCAAGCAATTGAATATGAATATTGGCAGGATCACATTGCAAGAGTGTTATTTAATAGAGCTGTTCCTTCTTAGAAAATGGTTTTTTTTAAATGGACTGTGGAACTAGCTCAGGACTGAAAGGTCTTGTGTCTAACTGAAAGGCTGTATAAACTAACAGCAGCCAACATAAGGTGTAAAAGCTGGGGAAACTCCATGCCCTGAATGTGGCTGAATCAAGTTCAGGGTCAGCATCTTCTCCAGTTCTGTTCTGGACAAGAAAAGTCGCACCCATTCCTTGCCACCTGGGAACACCAAACAACTGAGGTAATTATGATTCTATTTGCTAATCAAAGTGGGACCTTTTTGTTTGTCAAGACTTAGGCTACTTCAAATAGCATCAATTGTTTCCATCTTGCTAATTACCTGTAGTAAAGAAGGCTAATGAAAATTTAAGAATAATTTCTGCTCTCGCTTTGTTACCCGTAAGTATTTTTCTAGCCTTTCACGATTTTCTGTTAATCTATTCACCACTGCAAAGTTTAAAAACAGTAATGAAGAAAAATAATTTGTGGATTACATCATTTCAGAACAGACCTCTGAGGTTTAACTGCAAGGCCAGAGTCACAAGGCACTGGTTTTGACACAAGGCGCTTTATCGTCTGCAGAGCTTAAGTTCGGTGGTTCTTTGAAAGCTGGGAGATGCCTGCTGAGAACTCGTTTATGTCAGGTTGACCTTACCAGCAAGAGACACAGTGAGCAAAGATCTTAAAAAGGGGTGTGGATGACACGTTTGTTTATTTACCTATGTGTCACCGATAGTACTTTGAGACATAACAGCCTTGCAGAGCCTCATTAGGTACATGTAAAGGAAAGAATAGGGGAAAACTACTTTTTCTTGTCAGTACATGTTAGATTTAATATCTAAATATGTACATATGTGTGTGTATATATACACACAGAGCTCTAAAAGAAAGAGAACTATTTAACCATTACTTAACTAGATAATTTAGAGCGGAAAAATACTTGCTAGGATTCCGGGGTCTGGCATGGGGTATGTTGTCCCCAAAGTACTCTAAAGCATGGCACATAGTACCAATTGTAAAAACAGTATCTTCACCTGCTACTTCAGATTTTGGTCCTTCATTCTGGGCTGCCAGGGCATGGATGATACAGTAGACAGTACCGATCCTCAAGATTAAGAGGCAACAAATTCAGGATAGCGTGGATGCTCTTCCACGCTCTGTTGATGGTTTACTCTGTGACACTGGTCAAGTCATTTCTTCTCACCATCTTTTTACTCCCTCTAGCTTTTTTCCTTTTGATACCTGTGGTTCTTGGACACTTTCTTACTTTCTGTCTGTGCAGAACATAGCACAGAGCAGCCCTGTTCTTGTCACTGTGGCATAAATAATAGAGAAAATAAGAAGGGAAGCATTTTTCTCTGGTTGTTGTTCAGTGTTTCCATTGCACTCTAGGGAATACTGTGGCCAGGTTGACGTGAAATTTGGAAATGGATAGTAGGAAAAAGGGCTTTTCTCAAAGTATCCCCCTGCTCCCTCAGGATGGTGTGGATTGTTGGGAAACTGGATGTTTGCTTCCTATGTGTGATGGAGCTGGTGGCTCTGCTGGTAATACACCTGCATAAGTGGTTTTTGCTGGATCGCAGCCCGTACAAATTGTGAATTCCTTATCCTCTCGTATCTACATTACTGCATGCTTCAGAGCTGTAGCAAGGCATTTTAGTGTCCAGGATAACACCTTGTACTTGGCAGCTCTCCTGCTCCCCACACGTGGTCTCCTGAGTGTCAGCACCTGGGCAGGGGGAGGCTCAGGAAGCGAGTCCTAGCCGCAAGGCAAATGGCTGCAGCCCACCTGCGTGGCTGCCTGGCTTCCAGCCCCCCTGCTATCGCCGTGGCACTGTTCTCCCTTCCATCTTCATTTGGAGATAATGCTTAGGGAGGGCACTGCTTCTGCCCTTTACAAGGGACTACTCGTGCTCCCTATGAAAAAAGCTTTGGGCAGAGGCCAGAGGCAGGCTGCTGAGTTATTCCCAGCATCCAGATGGGATGCTTCGTCTGTCCCTGGCCCAATCTTCTCCCTGAAGGTTTCCCTGCCCTTCCCCAAGCCATGCTTCTGTCAGCATCAAACACTCTCAATCTGCTTGTATGAAGTCCCTACTTCTGAAGTTTTATGTGGCATCGTCTTATTTATTTAGGCTGGTCCCAAATCCACCATTACAGATGATCCATTTATGCAGCAGCCCTGTAACTCCTATGGTTTTGACAGTAAGCCCTTGTAGGTAGGTCTACCTCCAGGAAAGCCTTTGAGATGATTGAAATGTAATTAAAAAGTGAAGACCAGATGTTTCTTCCCAGATTATGTTTTCAGGATCACAACAGTCCTTTCAAAAGGGAGGAGAGAAAAGGGAAACAAGAGAAAACCTCTACTGCTCTGCTTTAGCAAGGGAATTTCCTGAAGTATATACAAGAAAAATCTGGATTTTGTTAATTCTTTTCTTTTTTTTTTTTTTTCATTCCGCACTGAAGTCTGTAAGCAGCTTGAAATGGTAATAAAACAAACTGGTCTTTCCATTCCATTGTGCAAAGCCAGCAGATTTGTTTTTCCCCAGTGCACCTGCTTTGTTGCTCAGCCTTTCCAGAGGGGAAAAAAAAAACCCAACTTTTTTTTCTGGAACAGTGCTTTACTAGTATTTTTTTTTCTGTAATTTGCCACAATAAAAATGTTTTCTTGGATATACTTTTGAAAATCCTTCATTCCATTCTGTGAAGGCAAATAAAGATGTGGAGGAGTTGGGGGAGAAAATCCACATTCATCAGAAGCAAAAGAGAATGTTTGAATAGGTGCAAATCTTTATAGTAAAATTGCCAGGAAACTTACAACATTAATATAATTATGGCATTGAACTGGCAAATTAGAGGAGATATACTCCTGCTGTCTTTAAACAAGACACTTCTTATACAGACAGAATGATTATTTGATAGGTTGAGATTTCTTCTAAGTATTTAATTTTATTCTGTGGTCTGTGTATTATGTTGTCTTTGTACGGTCCTTGACAAGAAAAAGTCCTGTCAAAAAAAGGACGTTTTTCCCCAGGAGAGTATGATGATGCTTTTTATCTTATAGACAGTAAATATGTGGGTAAATTTACAGGTATTTGTTTACTATCTTTATAAAAGGTTAGATACAGATATGTTTATTTAACTTACCAGTTTAAGCTGACTTTTAAAATTCAAGTACTAGTAAACATCCTACAAACCTCTTCAGGACATACTAAATCTACTTTATGTCCAGGGAATATGTTTCTCCTTGTTCTAGTCAGCATACACATTTGCCATGACCATGAAATAAGGAGATCTTGTTTAATGGTCACTAGGACTACATTGCTTGGAGTTCTGTTGCAAAGTGGGACCTTTTTGTTTTTTCCCAAGGTTTTTGCACTTTTCAGGATATGTTCATGGTAAAAATTATGTCCTCATTAATACAATCAAATTTGGTCATTCCATTTTTTTTTATAAAAACAAATGAATAACCATTTCAGTTTCACACTACCAGAAGAATATAAATACTTGAGTAATTTTTATATGAAAGTAGTGCAAGTACTCCCACAGAAATCATGAAGGAGTTTTTAGGTGTTTTCCTAAATTGATGTTCCCAAGCATTTATCATTTCTGTCCAGACCTGGGGATCGCAGTGGGCAGTCAACCTTCCTAACCTTAACTAGACTCAATGAAGACTGAAGGGTGTTACTGTGTGTTACCTGCTTGGGCATTGCTGCTAAGGACGATGCTGGAGTGACACAAGGGGACCAAAATGATGTCTGATTCTGAGCTCCTCATTCACTTGTTTTATCTTTAGATCAGCATAATCCAGGTATATTATTTAACAGAGAGCAAAGTGGGTTTGTGGTTTCCAGCTGAGCAATTTGCTGAGCTAAGCTGAGAACTGTAGGTCTTTCCCCAAGTCCAGCATTCAGGTTATGTCTGCAGTAAGGAGCAGTATGGACTAATGGGAGCACATCTAGGGAGACAAATAGTGCTGCAGAGCTGACATACACACTGTGCATTTCACTGAGGTTTCATCTCAGATGAGTTCTCGTCAGGCCCTGGAGGCAGCAGGCTTGGTCGTGGTGAAAATACATCAAGAGGAGTTCTGAACTGAACTTCTGGGTAAATTTAATCTGAAAGTACCTGAATTCCCTGTGCTCCACAACTGCTCTGTGATATGAACCAGCACATGTCAAGTGGGAATAATTAGGAAATTTGCATAAAAGATACATTCCTGATTCATACTGAAATGCAAATGTAGATGCAACCTCAGTGAGCTTCATGCCTATTTATATTCAAGCTATTTTGCACCTCTTGGAAAATGTGAAGGAAACAAGTAAGAGCAGATTAGGCTACGGGAATAATTGTAGACTGGCTAAGTGGGAATCAAGGCTAGTAATTGCCTTAATTTATGTTGTAAATAACTTCATACAGCCATTATTGGAAAAAGAGCCTAATAGAGCAAGTAGATTGTTTTATAAGGTTAAAAAGATACACTGGATTGTCTTTTGCCTGTATCTGTTCATAACAGTGCAGACTCTGTTTTTTAGTTACAAGTTTAGTCCCTTGAGCCTTTGTAACAAAATTCCTCCTCAGTATAGAATATTGAAACATGTACTGTCAAGAATAACAGTTATCTAAAAGCTTGGAGAAGAAAAAATGCAATGCCTGCTATCATGTTTCTTCGAATAGAGCCTGTGCTGAGGAGCCGCAGAGTTCAGAAGCATACTGTGGTACAGCCTGAGCTAAGGCACTGAGTGCTCACATTGAAGAGGATTGCAGGCTCGGGGACTCAGGCATACAGGGGATTTAATATACATTTACCAGAGGATTTCTGTAGGGTTGTGTACCGTAGGTTTTAAGGATTTGGGGAGTTTTGTAAAGATGGGTATGTCCAGGTACTCAAAGGCTAGATCATGAAGTGCAGTGATGTGACCTGTGCAGTGGTAGAGAAGTAGGTAGAGTTAAGATGCCCTTTTCCTCTGGCCTCTTTTCTTAAGTAGACTAAGTTCTTTTTCAAATTGTAGCTATTTATAAAAGATTTTCATCAGAACTGTCTCTCCTTAGATTTTTATCATAGCAGTCCCCTGGGTCCTAAAAACCTTGCTCTAATCAACCTCATTGACACCACTATAATTAAATGGAGAGACAGGAGGCTGAAGAAGTGGAAAAGAGATGATAAAATAAAAAGGAAGCCTTCAAAACTGTGCTCAGAAGTCTCTGGAGCCACTCCTGACAGAAGACTGGCAATTCCTGAATCTTCAGGATTTAAAAATGAGGAAGAAAAAAAAAGACTGGATATTTGTTTGTTTTATAATGTTTGGCTGTTACATCTGTTCTTCCCCTGGTGTTTTATATCAGTGTTGTAGATTACTGTAGTGGAGAATATTGCTGTACACCTCCATGTCGTCTGGAGCTTCACAGTCCTATCTTTGAATGTAAAATATTTTGAAATGTGCAAAACCAATCTGAACCTCCTTGCTCTCAACTCTGGTTGTTTCTGCTCTACCTCCTTATCTCTCTCAGTTTGTTCCTTCCTCTGCAGCCTCTTTGAATGCCAGATGCTAAAATACCTGCTGAGTAAATTTTGATTATGGTTTAGAAAAAGAAATGTTTTGCGAAGAGTTGAGGGAGGGGAGAAGGGGTGCCCTTTGTTAAATTTCTGTATGTTTTGAGAAATAACCAGTCTCAGATGCTTAATGAAAAAAAGCTGAGGGCTTCCAAATGTCCTCAGAGCCACTGGTTTCACTGTACGTGGCAGTGCTGGTGTGTGTGTGCATTTTCAGTCCTCTAGATGTCTTAACCCCGCAGCAGGAAACCTAAAAGAAATCAGAGTTGTAAGGAGATCCCTATCTGCCTTAGCAGTAATACCTTATTTATTTGTAGTAGATCCCTCAGAGGGAGGCTCTGGCATCCTCTTTGTACAGAACATGCTGGGGGGTAAGGGACCAAGGGTGTCATGTGAGGGCTCGTGGGTGCAGGTCCTCCCTTCTGGTGCTGCTGCTGAAGGTCATGGTGTTGCTGTGGCTTCTTTTCTCTTGCTTCCCCTGAGACTTGGGCAACTGAACCTCCTTTTCCTACATGGCTGTGCAGGAGTCATGTCTCCAGTGGACCTGTCCATAGGCCACCAGCTCTGCTTCATGGAGGCTTCAAAATACCTCGCTGGTACCATATGAAAAAATAGGAATGTGCCTGACTTTCTGGCCTGATTTGTTTGTTGAACTTTTTTTTCTTTTTTAATGCTTTTGCTGCAAATTGCAGAAGTCTTCAGCAGCTCTTCTGTGAGAAGCTTACCAGAAAAGGGCATAGGTGCATGGATATGGAAGATGCTGTAGAGATTGCCTGGCTTCCCCACTCTGCTCCTGAGGGATTTTTAGGTGCAACTCCAGCTATTTTTAACTGTGTAGCCACCTAGCCTATCCTCCTGGGATGGATGCTGACTTGAGCTTGCCCACGTTGGGCTGTGTTCGTGCCTCTCACCAAAAGCCTGCTGAAACTTTGTTTGCATGGGTATATAGGCACTATCTTCCTACCATTATGTGAAAGCTGATAGAGGTATTTAGGACAAGAGGATTTGTTCTCTAATTTTAAAATCAGGGTTTTAATAGTCTGTGCTACAGGTTGACTTTTGTCACTTCCTGATTTTACCCAGTATCCTTTCCAGCCTTCAGCATCCTTGTTACTGCAAGTCTTGGGACAGGGTTGTGCAATTTTTCTATATTTTATTGGAATACCCTGGGCAGGAACACATGTTGGTGATTATCTCAGTGGGTCTAGTTTTAACTAAGAATGTGCAGCTCCCTGACCTCTGTGAGCACCTTAAAGAGTGACCATCATAAATGGCAAACCCGTTGCTTACACCCAAGTGGTACTCCGAGTACCAAAACACTGGAGAAAGTACAGATCTAAACAAAAAGTGCATGCACGTGTCTTCTCCTTTATGTTTTAGGAGAAGGCCAGATTCCTTCAGACCTTCTGTTGTCTTTGCCATATGTTGTCTTAATACCTGAAAATGGCTTTCTGCTTCCTCTCTCCATTCTACTAAAACATTTTAACTGCTATTCTCCCTCTCAATCTCTAAACTTTCAGTACTCACTTTTGTGAACTTGTGCTTGCTGGAGATGAGATACAGTCCCACAGAGCTGGTCACACTCCACCATGTATCTCAAGATGGCTGGTTTGAACCCTGCCTTATGTTAAACTGAATCAAGGCAGTCAGGAGGTAATTTTAAAATAATTTACTCTGATGTTATGGTCGTCACTGCCCATGTTATGTGTGCTGCTCTCAGCCTTATTCCCCCATATCTCTGTGCCCATTGTGGACCCAAGACTTTGCCTCCCAAAGCTGTGTACTAATTAGTAGATTTTTTTTTTTTCTGATGAGACCCATGTAGTATTGTTTCAGGCTCAACTGGTAACAAGGTTGGTGATTGCCATCCTGAGAGCTGCTAAAGGATGTTTGTAAAAGGAGCATGACCTAATGAATGTACAGCTCTTCTGCAGCCCATGGTCAGACTTTCAGTGTGCTAAAACACAGAACATTTGTGTTTATCTTCAGGTGCTGTGTTCATTACCTGTGTAATATTGATCACAAAGCACTTCACAGAGCTTTCAGAGAAGTAAATTTTGCCAGAACAATGACTCAAAGCTTTAGTCTGCTAAGAAACTTTAATGAGTGGATATTTGTTTACTGTGTTAAATTATTTTTCGGTAATGGAAGAAAATAGGAAATGACTCAGACTGTAATAAAAAGTATTTTTTTTCCAATCACAGCAAATGCATTGCATAGCAGTTTGTGGTTTATAGTAAATAAATAATGAAAGATGCTATTCCAAACAGACCTGCTTTATTTCATGTTGTTTTCAAAATGTCAGTGGATATGCATTAATAGGTAGAAGTAAATGCAGAGACCTTGCAGAGGTAAAACACAGGTAAGCTTTGATAATCTCAAATTTTGTTTCTGATTTTTTCTTTTTCCTATGCTTTGCAGTTTTCCCCTTTCAGAGTTCTTATCCATTCTCCTTGTTTATGAGGGGATTTTTTTTTTTTTAGTCTCTTGCGTTTGCCTGCAAAACATTACCGGTAAGCAGAAACTAATTGTCTGCACTGTACAGCTCTCCTGGGACTTTGAGCTCTGTGAGGTTCACTTGGTTATATTGCTGGGTTTCTTTCCATTTTCAGAAAACTTGCCTGTAATTGCAAAGGAATTTTGTAGTAGCCATAATGCATTTTATATGACAACGAGGATACTAAGGTCTCAAAGCAAAGGAAAAGACTAAATGGTTGCAAAGGACAATGAGTGGCTACTTTCTGAGGTGAAAGATATGAGTATTATGATCAATAGCATATGTCAATGTATTAGCAATTATCTCTGACTTCAGTATAACTGAAGATAATTAGCCTGCTTGATTTATTTTGCAGTGTGTTGTGTGAACAAATTATCTTTATCCTGACTGTATATATTAAATATCTACAGTGTCACCTGGCTAGAAGCTGTGTTCTTTGTTGAACTGTGTTAAGTGAATTTATTTTTCATGAAGAAATTCTATTTATCATGACCTCAAAGATTCTAATTCTATGATGCACGCCTAAGGTCCTTCCAAGTGCAATTTTCTGAATGCAGGGTCAATGAAACTTCAGTTTATGTAGGTTGTTTATCTGTTTTCAATATTTCTACCTTCTTCCTTCTGGACTTAAAAACTTGTACATCTCTCTTATTTTTGTGTAGAACCTTTCATCACGGGTCTCACTGGACCACTTAACCTCACTTTGCTTTGCCACCTACAACAGTAGATAAATACGATGGTGAAAAAGGCAAGGTCTTTTTTGACCTTACCCCCAAAAGAAGAAAAAGAAAAGAGCTGCAGAAGTGTAATGGTGAAAGAATCTCTTTTCTTCAGAACAGTTAATAATTCAGAGCTCAGGGAACTCACTTAGGTTTTGGTGGCTCGGCCTCAGTCCTGAGTCAGTCTAATTTGCAACAGGGGCTCTAGGGAGGGTCTCTTATGGCTCTAAGGAGGGTCTCTTACATGCCAGGTGATTGCCCCTCCATCAAATTACTGGCTGTCTTGAAAACAGGCATTCTCATTCTCTCTCACTCAGACCTTTCTCACCTTGCATGAATAATTGAATAATCATTGGGGCAGGGCAAGAGACTGAAGCTATAGCCTGCTAGGTATCAGCGATATAGGGCCTTGAACCCAGAGCTCTCACATCCTGCTGGAGAAGCCTGGAATCCCTGTGGGGCCTCATGCTGTCAGATTGTGTGCAGCACTTTAGTGTTCTTTTCTGATTTGGGCAAAGGCAGGATAATCTGCCAGCTCTTCTTCCTGACCTGCATTCTCCTCACTCTCAAAAAGACAATGCAATGGGCTGAGTGGCCATCTCTATTTAGATTTTCCTATTAATATTTTGTGTGCTGTAAGACATGCTACTTCCTCCATGGAGACACCCTGTTGCTCTCCCAGCTCTCAGGTTTCCTTCTCTTGTACAAAGCAAAAAATATTGTTTTCCCGTGGTAAATAATGCTTGTTGTTTATCAGTAGCTTTGACTGTCTAAGACTTGTGTAAAAGCCTGCCATCAAGCCCATTTTGTTTACAACTAAACTTAAGTTCATTTGTTGGCCAGGGAGTCTGAGGTTTTGGGTTTTTTCCTTTTTTTGTACTAACTTAGTGATAATGATAGTAATAGTGAGAATTATTATTGTTAATCTGTGCCATCCTCACTGAAATTCACTTAACCAGTGTAGAATGCAGATATGGAGGTTTCAACAATAAAAAGCAGAAATGCTAGAAAGGGAAATATTCATTTCCCACAATGAAAGGCAGGTGTCAGAAGCCCAGTGCAGACTTCTTACTACTCCCCTTGCAACATGAGTTTTGGACCTTCTGGGTTAAGTGGTAGTTTCACTAAAGGTAGTGGCAAAACTCCCCTAGGTTTTGTTGCTATTTTCAGAAAAACTGTCTCTGCACTAGTTTGTATCATTTGATCCTGACCGTAACATGGACACCATGGAGACTTCATTTGTGTTAGAGTTGTAATGGATCAGGCCCATGACTGTACTGGATCCTGAACAAAAGAGAGAGCAGTCCTCGCCCCATGAGTGGAAGAGATTCAGGTGGAAGACAGCAGGTGATGAAAGATGCAGGATAAATACTCATAGTGTATTAGAGGGTGGACATGTACGTCGATGTTGTGGCATCTGTATATAAAGAGAGATAGGGTTGCACAAATCTGAGGCCATGCAAGGTTTAGGCAGGATGTTTTTTCCCCCCACCACTTGAGGAAATGTTTTGCCTGGGGGTCATTGCATTCTAAGAAATGAAGCTACTGGAATAGTTTAGTAGGAAAAGAAAATCCTGGATTTTAGGCTTTGTTAACTAGTGCTTTCACATGGCTGTGGCAAATTACTCAGCACAAAGGCACGAAAGGAAAATGTCAGTAGTTTGATGCTTGTTTACACAGCATGTCTCTGCCAACTCTATTCCTTCCTATACATCCATTAATAAATAAATGTCCCTCAAAGCTGAGGACATAATAGAGATCAAGCCTGTAAGACAAAACCTGCTGATCTCAGCCCACTTTGATTCCACTGGGCCATCTCTTTCCCGTAGCTGGCAAGGGCAGCACAACCCAAAATGTAAAATCAGAAAGTAAAGGGGGCTGTAAGAGAGGTACTGTGAGATCATACCTACTGCCACACTCTAGCTTGGACATACACCTAAGTTCATTGCATGGCAGGATTCAGGTTCCAGTTGGAGGTGGGTCTGAGTGTGGGTGGCTCAGGCTGCCCTGCAGCACTTCCCTGAGCCCAGACTAGCCTGGTCCTCCTGTTTTCACATCAGGACAGCCTCACTATACTCATTTGTTCTTACATTACGGAAAGGGCTATTTATTACCACCAGCTCAGGAAATGACCTAATGTGGCCTTGTAAGGCAGAATTAATTTGCAATGACTCCAGCTGAAAGTTGGCCATCTTTTAACTTAATAACTGCAGAACTGTCAGCTTCCTTTGAAGTTAATAGCAGTTGTGATGTTGAAATAGGAATTTTCATACAGGAAAGCAAACTTGACTTGATTTGAATTGCGGTATGTAGTGTTTTCCTCAGTGGAATAAAGGGTGAGGGAGAGGAGTGTTCAGCTGTAAAACAAAAAGCATTCCTTTTGCATTTAAAGAGAACTCTTACTATGCTGTGTCTTTTGAATACAGACTTAGCAATGATGTTTTTCAGTGAATGTTCAAGCTGGAAATATTTAAAATGTGAATGACTCTTGTAAGTTGTGTGTTTTTTCACAGCAGGGACCACACACTGCAAATAAATGCAAGCCTACTTTGGTTTTACCACGTTTCACCCTGGGATGCAATTTCTGCAAAGGTGTATGAACCCCTGTTTTAATTATTTTTTCCTTAATGATCAGAGGAGCAGCTCAGCTGTCGGATGAACAAAGGATTTATTACTCTAAATGCAGAGGTTGCTGATTATTATTTTTCATCTCTAAGTTATTTAAACTTTAATAAATTGGTCATTTTGGCTTATCAACAAACAGATCATGTATACACATGTGAATGTGCAAAATGTAGCTGTTTCTAATTTAAACTAGAGTTTATTACTGCCACTGGATCTGCTTCATTGCTGCTAACGAGATTTTAGGGGTCCTCATAATGTGACAGCATGAATAACCTTTTGTTAAAAAAGGCCACCCAAAGTATGTGAAGTGGTGGATACTATTCACATTATTGGTTTGCTGCGTTTAGTTCTCACAAAGGGACTGGATGATAGCCTTTCAAAATGGAGAGCACTCCCTCCCCAGTGCATGTAAGAATGTGATTAAAACCCTCCTACTCCTACGATACTGGCTTTAATCATAATCCCAGTCGTTAATAGCCAAAATGTTTTAACATCTGATAGTTGTTAGACACCATGAAGGGTGTCAGGGGTTTCTGTTCAGCTCATGTTGGACAGGTGTCCAGGGAAGACCTCCATCATAGTGAGCATAAACACACCTGCTCCTGAACGAGCCTGAGGATGAAAACCCAGGAAAATGGAGCTCCCCTGTCGCAACTGCATGGGAAGGTTTCCTTCAACTGGCATTATCAAAGCAGCCTCAAAGCATGAAAAGCTATAGTGCAATTAAGCAAAAGCAAAGTATTTCAAATATTAGGCAAGGTTTTATGGGTGCATGACTGCATGGACATGTATCTATCCATCTCATAAAGAGCACAGGTGAATACTGTATTTGTACTTATGGCAGGATTAACGTTATATTAATCCATCTCTCACAGGTCATTTTCTGCCATTCTAAGTCCCTGAGCAACCTTAAACAAGTGCCATTTTACTTCTGTCAAGTAGTCAAAGAAATTTTTCTTTCTCTTACTCAGACAAGGAATTCTTTATTAAAAAATTACTCCAACCCCCTTTCTGTATTGATTTTAATCCCAGCCCCCTGAGTAGTGATCAGAACACGTTTATACCCAGTAGCCCAAAATTATCAGCCCAAGGCTCTGACTCATCAGCAATTTTCTTATGCATAGTTTTTTAAGAAATGTTATAGATGTGGGATCAAAATGGGTGAGGGTGTGTGATAAATCATGGATACAAATCAGCCTGGCTTCAGTGAAGCAAATGGAGTTTTGAAGTTTTACACCAGTTCTCTGTAGGCGCACAAAGGCCCTAATTGTTGGGAACCTCAGTTTTCTGTGGGAACTTAGTTTTTTGTTGCATCCAGAAGACATATGCAAATGTCAAGATTTCTTCAAGGCATTGTCTTGCTAATCTCATTTCTCAAGATAACAATTTAGCATGTATTCACAAATAGAGTTAGTTAATGTAAATATCTGAGCATACATTCCCTTTTATTGTACTTTGATGGAGAGGATCTCACAATGTTTACTGTTCATCTCAATCTGTGAGAGTGGAAAGAGTTAATTTGAACACTTTCGTCAAATTCTAGTTCAAGAAATTCATTGTAATCCCTTTTCTGTTTTCCTTAGGTAAAGTGTCAGTCACTTCTTATCCAAACTTGCTATTTGATGTTGCTGCGCACTGTAAGTCAGCCAGTTCATTTTCCCTCCAAGGTAGTTTTGCTTCAGCCATAAGTGAAAAAGACAAATGATTCTAATCTAGTTTTATAAAAAACAGAACCTGTGGGTGGAAAAAAAAAGGTTCTCTAGATAAGGCTCTCCATATAGTTAACTTGTTTAGTTTTGTTATTCTAACTCTTGTTGCGAGTCCTTGGAACTATTATTCATATCGAATATGATGAACATATATTAGTGTTGTAAATACAAGCCATATAACAGTGACTTACTTTTTAATGCTAGCTTATGCTCTTTACATTTAGAGTTTACTGTTTTAGCTGCTTATCTACTCTCTACTTCATTCCCATTGTTGTTTATAACTCTACCCTTTGCCCATTTCATTGCAAATAATCTCATACAAAAGTGTAAACAACTTTTGCAGTTTAAAATAAAAAACCCAAAAGCCTTTTGAAGGCAAAAAAAAAAAAAAAGAAATGAAGGTATAGATTTACACTTTCTAATGTTTTTGATATTCTGGTGTACATTATCAGAGATGTTTCACCTTTTCTTTGGCTTCAATCTCCTCTTTCTTGAGCAAACTTCAAAAGATACATTTTTCATCACATTGCATAAATTTGCCAGTGCGACCAGGTGAATGGAAAACTTTGCCTTTATTAATTAGCTGTGGAAATACTTCAAATAAGGCGCTATTATGTAATTTAAAGCAAAAAGAAAAAAATACTGGAATGTCAACCTTTGTGCCTTGTTCCATATAGCAGTTTTCTCGAAATCTGCAGGAACAAAACAACAGTGGTGCTGTGATAGCTCATGGGTGCCTCGGCTGGGAGAGTTGATTTGGTTTGGGGGCAGGGTTACAATGGGGCAGCAAAGCTCCATGTGTTAGGAACCCTTTTTCCCAAGGCTGTTACTCTGTGCTCTTCAGGATGATGGGAAGCTCAGTACTGTTTTCAGCTGAGTTAAGATAGTGGCTCAGGTTTGGCATGTGTCTGTTCTTATCTTTCAGAAGACTTTCCCCACCTGCTGATTACTTTGGGAAGAAACATCAAACTTACTGATCCTCATGAGATTTAAATGTGTGGGTTTGAGAATGGTAGTGTTATTTGTGTGTTTTGGGAAGTGGTAATTGAACTTTCCATCCTGGTCAAATCACAGAGTTCATATCAAGCTCTGTTATGGTCTTCATGGAAGGAAGAGAGGAACCAAATTCCATAAATATACTGATTATTCTTTTAACAGCCTGTGGTGCAGTACCAGTTACGGGAATAGAAGAATATGAAGAACGTTCACTTCCCACATTAAGCAGATGTGGAAGATCCAAACATACCTGCCAGCTCCTTTCTTGGTCTGAACAAATCCCCGTTAGGAGCACGTGAACGAGAGACTTGCTTCTCTGTAAGCAGAACTTTGAAATGTTCCTTCTTTATCCCCATTAAAGCATAATTTGATTTTGCCCTTCCATTAAGTAATCTGCCAGATGAGTATTCAAAGCCCTGTGATTCCCATTTATCAAGTCAAATTAAATGTTTCTGACCAGGTTCATCAACTAGGTATGTTTTAATCAAATTTAATGACATTTTCAATGAAATAGTAAGTGCACTGAGCATTTTTCTTTTTGTATGCGTGGGGGTAGAAGAGGCATTTGCTTCCTTTGAACATGAGGAGACTTGGTGTCAGTCCCTGTTTATTATTGTGAAACATGACAGTTATCTGAAGAAAACCAGCAGGATTTAATCTGACAGCCCAGTAAGGGAAGAGTGCCACCAATCTAATTATCCAGTAATCTAGTCAGAATGGGAGTAATTCTAGGCCTTTCTCAAGTCAGTTAATCACATTTCCCATGCATTAGCAGCTGCACATGCAGAGCTTTTGGGGATGAGCTCCTAGCCCAGTGTAGCCCATGGAAGACATAAGAGAGGTATCATGTCGTTGTCTTTGTTTGTTGTCAGGTTGCTTTTTCTAAATTATGATAAAGCATTTGTGTTCAGATTTGCTTTCACTCTTTGAGATAAGATCTTTTGATACTTTCTCAGTTCACCATCAATCACTAACTATGAAAAATACTTATTAATTTTGGATGTCCCAAGATGTAGGAAAAGGGGTATCATCCTGTGGCATTGATAATATTGTCAAAAATCATCATTCCTTCATCCTTTTCTTCCTTTTTTGTAATGTCCTATGGTAAACTGAGGAGCATAACAACAACCAAAACCAAAACCAAACAAAACCTTTGTGCTTAGCCAACAATTGTCAAGTTATCTTCAGGCCAGGTGTCAAACAACATGACATATGGTATAAAAGGTGGGCTGGGGGGGATTTTTCATGGAGAAAAATTAATTCAGTTTGTGGCAAAAGCTCAGATGTTTGGGTTTTCTGCTTTTGTTGTTCTTTTTTATTTAAGAGTGCTTAAGGCTTGATTCTCCTATTTGCTAGTTGTGTGACAAGCACATTTATCCTGCTTGTCATTTCTTCCCCCCCATTTTATTGTCAAGCCAGGGGAGAAATTATTTCATAACTCTGTCCTCAGAGGTATAACTTGCCAGCCTGAAATATCTACTTTAGATTGTAAGTGGGGTGAAAAATGCTGATCCCTGAATGTTTCAGCATTTTTTGCAAGGGCAGCAGACCTTGTGCTGTCATATATTTATTTCTGCAGTCCAACCCACTGTTCTTGTAAGTGGGCAAGATAACGTCTTGCTCTCACTTCAGGAGAAGAAAGATGTATTCTAAATGTGGGCCTTTCCTACACTTGCATTTAAAAGAGGATTCTTGTGGGCTGCCAGGAGATATTTAGATGTTTGCTTCTCAACTTTCCCCATGAAAGCAGAGGGTTTGAACTTACTGAAGGGTTAGATATCATCAGGTACCTTGGTTAACTCCCTGCAACGGGACTGCAATCGTTTGTCTCTGGACTGCATCATTGTACATGAAGAAGTTACCCCTACGTAAAGTAGAAATAAATTTCAAATAGAATAATTAAAAAAGAGAAGAAAAATGTCCATTCAGTTCCCCTTTGTAAGCCTTGCTTAACTGGAAGAGCGCTAAAGCAGCTGGCCTGCCTGAAAGACTGCTTGTTCTCACATCAGGCCAGAACATCAACTCTACCTGGAAAGACAGGTATGGAGTTTTCTCCTGTCTCTAGAAAACAACTGATTAATAAAATGTTTGAAGTTTGGTGGTCTTCCTATTCAGTGTGCTTTAAATTTGGTCTTTGCTTCATCTTGCAATTCCTTGTCTCTTCCTCCGACAGTCACATAGGAAGAACACTTTGGATCCAGATGTTGTAATTCAATTTCATTTCTGCTATATCTAAATTCCTTTCATCTTTCTCACCTTGCTCAGATTAAGGGGGTTGAACTGAGCGAAGACAGCTTGTGCAGCAGCAGTAGAGATTGGTTGTGCATTTTTTCAGCTTTCACTTTACTTGTGTAACTCTGGGTGTTGTCATTGACAGCAGGAGCTGATTGAAATGGAAGAGCTGGTTGTTTTCCATTCCAGTTTGACAAGGGAGGTGGTGGAGGTCAGAAAAGGAAGAACTACCTTCAGTGATGTGGATTTTCTCAGAAGGGCAAATGGCTCCAATTAAAAATAACAATAATTCCTTAAGAAGATATACCAATGTCTCCTGTGAAACCCTAGTGACTAGAACTCACCAAGGAGGCATTATGCACCAAAAGGGAGAATGGGAAGAAGTGACCCTGTGAGATGAATTTAGCTAAACGTCATGCCAAGTTCAGCATTTCACTTGCAAATGAGTACCAGATCTGAGCTGATCTTCAAAAATGCGTTTGCAAAGTTTGACAGAAAAAGTATGCAAGAGCTGGCTTTGCAAAAACATGGTTCATTTTTTAATTTTGACTTAGTGGAAACAGCAGTTACTGAGCACTTCTAAGAACTGAAGGTGCTGCCATTCCATACCACGATCTAGTAGAGTCATGTAAGCAATTGTTAATATGCCCAATGTAGTTACATTTTTATATCAAGTATATGATATGCACAGCATATCATATACTTGATATGATGAACATATAATGAACAGCAATGCATTTAATATGTAAATATCGTTCTTCCAAACACTGTTTTATGTTCAGGAGCATCAGATCCTCCCTTTCTAGTTAATTTTGTCTTCCTGGCCAGTAGTCATCTGTAACTTTTGGAAATATTGGTGAGATTCTCCTGAAGTTCTTCAGGAATCCTCTTTCATTGTTATTCTTTAACAAAGTACAAATAAATTAAATTTCTACTCTTGGATGTGCTACTTATGTGCACAATTTACTTATGTGATTGACTTTTTGAGACCATGAAACCTTGTTATTGCATTTAGAGATTTTTGCTTTTTTTTGAGTATTCCTTATGTGGTAAATAAGATACACATGCTTTGCTTGGCTTTTTTCTTAAAATAACTTTTTTAACTAAAATTACCTCAATCTGCAGATGAGGGCCTGTGGAACCAACCTCATTAAGCAGAAAAACCATCATCAAACTTCTGCTCCAAAAGAGATAGGATAGCTGAAAGGCTTCCTTGTCTTTCGAGGTCCATTTTAATTCATTATTTAAATTGCGATTAGTGAGTGAGATGTTGAGTCTCAGAGCACCAGTTTTAAAACTCCCGCTGAGAGGGACAGCAGCAATGCATAGGTATGTACAAATCTGAAGGTCCTTTCACAGCTTTATGCTGTGGGTCTTGCATTTCTCCAGTGATGTTGAGCTGTTTGTCAGCACTTTGATTTCAGTGTTCAAATTAATATCTGCTGAATGAGCAGTGCTTTGCAGAAGTTGAGCTTTGTGTCTTGTTCATTCTTAACAAGAGAGCCTGCTGCTGCCTAAGGAATTTCCTAGTGACAAGAAGGGCTTTGTGTAAAGAGTGAGAGGGAAAAAAGACCTTAACTGATGTAAGGGAATTATCAGCCTGTCTTTCTGTACAAAGAAATAACTGTGGACTTTGAACTCTGGATAATGATGACGGAGTTATCATTTCAAATCTTGATGCAATATATAGGGCCTTCAATTTTTATCCAATTTTTCCCTTGTTTGTTTCACTTTGCTTTTTTTGTACTAATAAACTATGGTCAGGTTCCTGACTGATTTTATCAATGTCGTTGCTATAGTCTTTCAGTCTCTTTACCCCCATCAAGTGGAAATACTCTGGACTGGAAGTACAGCATTTGTATTTAACGAGACCCTGAATTCCAGCCTCATTTGAGTTTAGGTTTTGTCAGTTTTGCTTAATCCTACTGCCAGATCATAAATACTAATGCTACCAATACCATTCCTGTGTGTGAAAATGTTCACTTTCCCTTCTTCTTCCACACCAGCACTGGACCCCTATTTGGCAGCCTGTGTGTCCCTAAAGTGGAACAGCGTGAGCAGGTAATGTTGAGAGACAAAAGTCTTTGTGGTCTGTGTAGTATTTATAAGACCATAAGAGGAGAAAGAGGCACAGAGAACTTAAATCACTTGGTTGAGGCCATTATGTCAGAGCTTGGCATTATAACCCATCGTTTCGCTCCGAGCGTAATACTCAGGTGCCACATCAGTCACAGGCCTACACTTTGCTATATCAATCCTTAAGCTTTTAGTGTCCTAGGAGATGCTGCATATAAAAGTGTTTGTGCTAGACAGCTTTTCCACACCACACTGAAGCTACCCCAGTAAAGCTCACCGGTTAGCTCTGAGGAGGAAGTCTTACACCCATGTCCAGAGCCAAAGATGGAAATATTCTGGAGGGTTATTTTTCATGGGATTTCTTTTTGTTCTGTGTGTAGGGGTTTATTCTTACTGGTGCTCTACCTAACAAGACATTAAATCATTGATTCAAAATGCTTAAAGAAAAATATTGAAGTAAAGGAAAATACTTCAGTAGACAAACCTAAAAGGTCAGCACATACCACAGAAAAGGCTGTGAGTATTGGAAATGTGTGGCAAAGTCAAACTTAAGCAATGAGTAGAAAGAATGACCTTTTAAGGGTACCTTTCCTCTCTGCTCCATGTTCTTAATTTTGACATCTTCTCCTCTTGAGGCTGTCCCCTGCCTGTGGTTTCCTCTGATATTTATCTTATTTTTCATTCTTTTAAAAGGACATTACATTTCTTTCCATCCTGTTTAATAATATGGGGGTTTTAATCAGTGCTCCATTTATTTTGGGGTTTTCTCCCTTCTTCTTTTCCAATTTTTAATAAATAGCTTTCTCCCTGGTGTTTCTAAGTTTCCAAATCTGTAATCAACTTTTATCCTTCCCTTCATTTCACTCTACTTCTACCATCTATAAGACTGCTTTTTTCTTTTGTTCTTGTCCTATCTTAACTCATTCTGAATCTAGAATGAAGGTCGTGCTTGAATTAAAATGCAAATAATGAAAATTTATGAAGTTGAGATATTGAGAAAATGAATTGGCATCTAAACCTTCCAAGAGTGAATGAATAAAGACTTAAGAATTTAGAAATGCAATACTCATAGGCTGGTGGAAAATGACTTTGCTAAATGTACCCATCTGTGCAGTCCTCCTTTATAAGCCCACATATTTTTGTTTGTCAGGTTTCCGTTGGTTGTCTACCATTACATTATTTTAAACGTGACAGATATGTGGAGTGTAGAGCTGTCACATTGTGTTTGTGAGGCAAAATATTTTAACTTGGTCAAAAACTCTGTAAAAGAAATTGGAGAGTCAGTTTAAAGAAATTGTATCTCTCAGTGATGTGAAATCCATGACTTCAAAACTTTAAGAATGAACAGGCCTCAGTAAGAAAGCAGTGATGTAAAAATATGTGGTCTTCTGTGAATAATAAATAAAATAACTTATTTAGAAAGGAGAAATAAGGGTTTATTTTTTTTCCTTAAATGTATTATATTAATTATTATCCTAATGTGAATCACTCAAATATGCTAAAAATTTAATATGAACACGATTATTAATACCAGTGATTATCATCCCAGGTTAGCTATATTTTGTAAATACCATTTTTAGTACAAATTGAGGTGAAGGAACAATATCACGCAGTCTGTATTTTGGGGGAAATGCTGTTGATATCAGCCAAGCTTTGCTGGAAGCTCCCTGTGATCACTTAACCAGAGCTCATGTAGCATGTGTTTGGTACATATGCTTGTGGGGGGGAAGAGTTCTGCCCTGGCCATCCCTCTTTCTCACTTTCCTCTCAGTGAGCTTCTTCAGCTGATTGCAAGAAACTGATATGATAAACTGAAGCCTGGTGTTCCCATGGGACAGTAATAATAATGTAGCTTGGGAAGAAGAAAGATGGAAACTCTGTTGACCCTTGAGACTGTCCTGAATACATCAGTGGTCAAAATAAATGGAGCACTTCCTATTAAGGATTAAGTGTTGTAAATGTGATGAAGGACTAGACGTGGGTCATAAAGGCAAACAGTGACTCTGATCTGACTTAATCATCCCTATTTTACTAGACAGTCAGTCGCCCGTGCTGCTCTTTGAGCTCCTGGGGCGTATGAAACTCCTGGCATTACTCAGTGAATCCAGGCAAGAGGGGAGGGTGTGGGCTGTTATTGTGGCTTTTCAGACATTTATTCATCTGGCAATCCCCAGCAGATTGCTGAAATATCAGAGATATTTGGGCATCTGTGAATTACGGGGGGGAAAAAAAAGGAAGGAAGAAAGAAATGTCATGGGTTTGGAAGTCCATAAGAGACCTATTTGGCATCTTGCACATGGCAGCCTCAGGGATCAGCTTCGATCCCTTATTGCTCATCCCAAGAGAGCTGGTGCACTGCAGCCCTACATATATTCATGGCAACCGGTTCCCTTCATCTCTGTTCAGAGGCCTGCCAAATGGGGAGAGATCCAGTTTGCATAGTAATGCTCCCTCAAACCATCTCCTTAACCTTAGTTTTTCCTTCAGCTCATCCATGTTGCTTATCCAGCACTTGAAATCAATCTTGTGCCCTACAAAGGATAGTGAGTAAATGTACTTAGCCTTGTGTCACGTTGGTAGCTGGGAGACCTCTTGAAGACATTGCTGTACCTCTTTTAGCCTTCCTGCCACTGTTTTCACATGCTGGCTTATTACTGGGCATCTCTGTGCTAGCTACAGGGTAAGGGGGTAAAAGCTGTCCTTCCACAGCATTCTTTAGTTGTAGTACTTGACAAAAAAGTGCAAATACTCATTACCAAGCTGGTTTTAATTCAATATATGTCTGGAATATTGAACTTGAATATACTGGACCTCTCTGGATCCTTGTTTAAAATAGAAAAGAGGCATCTTGATTTCTGTTTGAAAATGTTTATTACTGCATCAAAGAAAGTGTTATCAATCTGTCAAACTCACTCAGTAACAACTTATTTGGATCAGGTACAAATGCTTCTTTTGCCACAGAATTAGATCCAAAGTCAGACTAGAAAAAGAGAGAGACTTTTTTATTTGTCCTGAAGGAGCTCAGTCTCCTTCAGGACAAATTGATTTAATATGTGGAGCAGTGGGGTTGTTCTCATTTTGGAGCTATTATTCTGCCTTCAGAGAGCACAGGGCTACCCAAAAACAGGCACGATGGATCAATACCTACAAACACGTCCTGTGCCCCCTTGCACTGCAAGGCAAGCCACGCCTTCCACAGGCAAATTTTTTCATTGCTTGCATGGATGCTGGCTTTTCCTACAGAGGCACCTCTTGGAACACATTAGTGCAATGCGTTAGACTATGCCATAGATAGAGTAATAGCACACGATCGCATCCAACTGATAGTTTCCTTAGGACTGAAGAGAGAGATCTGTATTTTCAGGCAGAGCACGTGAAAATATTCTTATTCAAAGCCTTGTCAACTCTCCCATCTAATTAAAAAGCATACCTCTCTAGGTGTAGGAATTTAAATGCCTTTAGTTCTTTCTCTTTTTTCAGTGCCATCAGCATTCAAATAGTAATTTACAGCCCGGTTCTTCCAGCAGATGTCTTTTTCCTGCAGATCTCATTTAAGAAGATGTTCTGCTGGAGGAGATCTAATGGGACCCAGTTCTAATACAAGGATTTAATTGCTCTTGCTTTCAAAGTGATGAGTTGGCTGATTAAGTTATGGAGGCTAGATGGGAGAAAATGGGGCACTATTGGACAGAATTTTAAATTTATTTTAGATATCTAAAGATGCACTTACGCTTGCAGGCAGATTTTTAAAAGCAGATAGATACTTAACTCCTAAACATGGAATTCCATAAAAAAAACTAACACAGAGTGCTTTTTTGGAAAGTCTTAGGCTAATGGTATGCTCTGAATATCTTTCTCAGACAATTCAGCCTCTCATGGGAGGAAAAGGTGTCCAAAACTACAAGTTTTACTTGTCTTTCTTGGCTCTGTTCATGAGAGCTGTGGGTGTTTTGTTAGGTTCTTAACACCCTTAAGAGCAGTATCTAATCTTATGTAAGATTTATAAGGTACATATGTATGCTTTCATGGCCTGTCCAGGCTATCTTTACTGTTGTGGCTTTACAGAGGAATTACTAGCCTGTAATCCAGCCCCAAACTATTGAAAACCAGTTTTTATCTAAGCCTACTGTTATCTGCACCTGTGTTTAAAATAATTTTCCCAAGAGGAGTCTAAAAGCAAAATTGAAATCCACAGGAGGTATTTTTATACTAAGAGTTTAATATTCATTTTTACATGTGTTTTAGACACTTTGTCTCAAGGTATTTGTTTATTTAAGAGGTAAGCAGGTTAAATCCAAAAATAATTTTAATTCATTTTAATTCATTTTTTAATTAAAAAAGTTAAAATAGGAGGTTAATGTTTTCAAAGCTAGGTTTGCAAGAAGGCTCAGAAACATGGTGGCAGAGTTTGGGTTTTGGTTTTTTGGAGCCTTTGAGTAGTTTTTTTTTCATCAGTAGTACCTCAGTGGCAGTGAGTGTTGGAAGAGGAATATCAGACTAACAGTTTGCAAAGCCTTCTTAACATCTGTGGGGGTATTTCAGAATATAACTTCTGGCACAGATGAGCTTTGGGCTGTAAGATGCTTGGGCAAAACCCCTGTCTGATGGATTTAAGAGAATCATCTAGTGATTCAGAGAAAGATGGGTGACATGTAATTTAGAATTTTATTTTATTATTAATTTAATTTTGTTTTATTCTATTTTATTTCATGCTTCAGTCATGCAGAAAGAATACTGTTAGGCTCTGAAGGCAGCACTTGGAAAAGGGTCTGGGATGTTCAGCCTCAGAGTAGTGCTGTGGAGTGAGAAACTAAAGGCTTATTGTTTGCATTTCCTCCCTTTCGGCCCCAGTGGGCTTCCACACTTGGCACAATCTAAGCATTGCATTATTTTTCCTGACATGAAGGCACATTGCTCAGCCTCTTTGCCTTTGGTCAGATATCAGCAACACAAAATGATGTCTTTGTGTAGCAGTTTTGTGAGGAGTAGCAGCTCTGGTCAGTATTTCATAGATTCATTTTATTAGTCAAGATCTAAAACCTTCCCTTTTCTCTCCCCATATGAGGGAGGGACACTCGTTCCACAAAAGACTGGTTCTCGCAAGACAGTGGGACATTTATTTAAATGCCAGATTTGAATCTCTGAGAACTTTTCTTCCTTCCTTGTTTTGTCTGGGACTGGAAAGAAAAGGAGCAAAATTCCACCCCACCCGCCCCATCCCCTCCAAAAAAAAAAAAAAGTACAGAGACTTGGTGGCCATACCTCTCTCAAGAGCCTTCTACTTCAAACTGTATCTTGGATTTTCCTTACATCCTTGGAGACCTTGTTGTCTTTACATGGGTATGAATTAATGTCATTCAGAAAGAATTGGCTCCGTGCTGATGCTACAGAGCCCTTGCACTGGCACAGTGATTTCTTCAGCACTTCAACGTCTTGGTGAAATTGTTTCACATGCTTTGTATGATCTTCCCATCTGCAACACTTCAGAATTGCACCTAAGCTGGCTGCTGACCCACCCAGTCCAAAATAGAGTGTCAGAAAACTTTTGTGAAGTAGTCTCTTCTCAGCATTTCTGCAATCCGCTTCCAAAAAGTGTGCAATTGTTGTTGTTGGATTTTAAGTTCTCTTTGCAGACTTGTGCATCTAAATAAATTCCCACCCAGGTGGAATGGTTTTAAAATATTTGGCTAAACCAGCTGTGACTGCAGTAGATAGCACTGGAATAGTTATTTGTAGCTAAAAGGCTGCTGAGTAAACATTTGAGGGTCTCTCTTGAAATTTGAAGAGAATAGCAGTTGGTCATCAGCAGGCCTTTCTCTGGAGTTTTGTTTTCATATTCCAAGTTAAATGTATTTTCTCAGCTGGTCTTAGCAGATTTGTAGGAATTCTGCAAGTTTTGGCCCAAATTAATTTACGAGTTTTCAGAGGTTAACCTGAGGCTCTTTGAATGAAACTTAGCAGATGAGTTTCTCCCACTCTGAAGCCAAGGGACGTTTCATCACTAGTGTCAAATATGCTTGGGCCACTGGTCTTCATGGATTCTTGTACTGGGATCTTTCTGCTATCACAGTCTTTATAGAGCAAAGGAGAAGAGAGAAGAGTTCAAAGGCGTTACCAGTCATCAGCAATGAAATGACACTAGAAGAAAGCTGGGGGGTTTTTCTTGCCTTTGGGACTTACTTGCAGCATACCTACAAATCCATCTGCACGTGTGGCTGAGAGAATTGCTGCCCATCTGTGTTCTGGCTGCCAGCCTCTCTAATACCCTGGGGCTCCAAAGTACATCCACATGGTAGCCAGCTTTCTGTGTAAGCTCTCTTGTACTCATGTAATCAGAGTCCTGCTGAGGTTATTACATGATTGACCACTGATTTCTGTTGCCAACATTTTGACCCTTTAGAACCATAGTGGGATTAACCACCAGCTGATCTGACTTCATGTGTATTCATTTTAAGGGGAGATGGGGGCTCCTGAGGGAGGTGCTGATCAGCTTGAGAATTGGTGAAGGAAGGTGTGTTAAGAAACTATAACTGGGCAGGCTGCTTAAGTGAAAGAAAAGGGTCAGTAATATGGTAAAGCTCTGAAAGTTTACTTATTACAAGCTTCCTTTAAAGCTTCAGACCTCAGCTCACTCTGTGCCTGGTTTGACATGGTTCTCTGCATGGGTGACATGCATCTGTCCTTGTACAGGTGCACCACACGGTTTTCATAGCACAGCAGTACCACTCTGCTTTCAGCAGGTTGGAAAACAGTACTCAAATGTCAGTTGTGCAGGGATCCAAACTATGAAAACTGAAATTCAGCCATGAGATCAGCTTAGATAGATGTCTGCTTCTCAGAAGATTATCTTTGGAATATCAGTGGCACGGTATAAATTTGGCTCTATGAGTCTCAATGTTGCACTTGAATCTTCCCAATAGATGGAAAAATAAGGCAAGATCACAGCCTGGGGTGTTCAAAGCTATGTCGTTGGGTTTTTTTCCAAGGAAGACAAGGAAGTCAACCTCCCAAAGACACAAGAGGGTAGTGATTGCAGAAAACAAAACCCCAAAAGGGTGTGGCACTGTGATGTGTGAGCAGAAAAGAGGGGCAGTGCTGAGAGTGTGCTGTCAGCAGGCTTGGCGTGCCGGGGCTGCGCTTATTGCGAGATACCTTCCTGGTGGGAATGGTGTGCAGGGACAATGGGAGCCATGGTTTAGTAGGACAAAAATGGAAATGAGGAGGAAATTCCTTTTTAGCACATTTTGCATGCTCAGCCACCTTGCAAGGTAGGACTGCTGGAGACAGTAGCTGGATATTAATAGGTGACATTAAATAATTGCAAAATGTAAATGCAATTGAGTGCTTCTCTCTGCAGCTATCTGAGTATTCATTATGCCATAAAAAGTAGTTGGTTTTCCACCTCTGTGTGTACAGAAAGAGCTCACAGTAGCAAAATTCAATTTACATGAAAGATGAGAAAAGATGAAATAATCTTTAAGTCATTTTTATTCTGTGTAATTTTATTGTGAACAGATAAACTGTGTATATCTCATTGGTTTTGTCCAAGTTTACACTAGATGTTACATTATTTCAGAAGATGAAAGAGTCAAGGGTAATAATGCAAGTCCCTGTTTATAAATCTGTTTTGTTGAAGTCTCTGGCATAAATACATGAAAGTGAAAAATCAGAAAATGAAGAAAACAGCACAGACATTCTCATAATAATTGTGGTTCACATAAAAATTAATCACTGAAGCTTGGTCACTGGCTGCATCCAAAGTTAAGCATAGCCTGTAGCTTGTCTGTAAAAATCAAATACTCTTTTTCAGAGTGTTAATGGAAATCTGTTACTCACGGCTGAGAGTGCACAAGTGATGCTTGTAAATAAGCTTCAGGTTTTCTTCTTTGAGTTGTTTGGGATTTTGAGAAAGCAAAGCACTCGTTCCTGTTTGATAATATTCTGCCTCAGTGAGAGGCATCCTTGGGGCCTCAGCAGTAAATTTATTCTGAAAAACAAAGTTAGTGCATAAATTAGCCTGTATCTAAAAAACGTTTTGATTTTCTGACTCCCGTATGAGATGTGATTTCTGGCTTTACCCAAGTCTTCCTTCATGGCAGGTTTTTTTCCCCAGCAGCCTATGTCATTAGCTTATCAAAAAAACTGGGGAGAGGTTAGGGGTATTAGCAAAGAATAATGGATACCCTTTGAAGTAACTTTTTATTTCTCTAATGTAGTTTGGTGTGTCCAGACTTAATGTTAACGGCTTCTGGGTTTCCAGTGGAATTATTAATTTGGGTCACTGCTTTGCAGCATTTTGCTTCTCCTGTGTCCTAATGCCTGGAAATTTCTGGAGACTTTGACACATATTGTTTCCTGTATGCTTGTACTTTAAATAAGATGTCAAGGTTTTAATAGGCCCTGAGCTTAATTATCCATCCTCATCTAAAGTAAATTTAATGTATGTCCTGTCTGAAATGGGAGAAGTGGTTTCAGGTGCTTTTGTCTAGAGACTGATATATGGAGAAAGATTCAGTGTAAATGGCTGTGCTTGCTTATTTTCCAACAACATAGCAGCTCTGACTACTTTCAGCTTGGTACAAATCGTATTAGGGCTCCATTCATTCTTGCTTCTTTTTTAACTTTTTAAACTGAATAAAAGCCTTGTAGAAATTTAGTGGGTTCATCTGGCAGGTGATAGGGAAAACCAAGAGAAAGCTGGACAAAATGGAAGGAAATACTCAGAGTTAATAATCTCTGATTAGCCATTTAATGAGACTGGGTGAATTTGAGAGTAAAATAGACAGAGAACAAACTGAATATCTCTGCTGCTTGGTACATTGGTTATGTGTATCTCCATTTGCCAGCGTAAATTGTTTTACTTGGTGTGCTGGTGTGGAGCTGAAGAAGACCATTAGGAGAAAGCTGTTAGTGCAGCAGTGGAGTAGGTGGGCTTGGCATACAGGGTGGGGGGACAATACCTGCTGAGAGTGGGGTGAGCCATGCCTCCCCACAGGGCTCAGCAGCCCTCCTTCCTGCACCAGGGTCTTCCTGCAGAGTAGGACTTAAACTGTTAAAAGACCCTCTTTTGGGACAAGGAAGAAGCAGGAAATGGTAACAGAGAGAGAGGAGGCTTCATGAGAGTGGCCAAAGGTGGCAGACATCATCCCACCACCCTGCAAGCAAAGCTGGAGCACATGGGTCGGGTTTGCAGCCTTTGGGTGCCTTTGAGTTAGCAGCAGTAGGTTTGGTGGGAGCTGCTCTCTGTGGGGCACTGGGTGCTCAGAGCCATGTAAAGTGTGTCACAGATGGAGTCTATAGGAGGCTAAGTGGGCTCAGAACTGCAGGCTCACTCCCTGCTTGGGTCTGAGCTGCACTCGGTAAGTTGCTGCAGTTTCCCCAAAGAAATATTAAAATAGCCAAGATGGAGAGTCCAACAATACAGAGTTTACATTTGACACATGTTTATTTTGTTGGGTGAGATGATTATCAGGAAAACTTCCACAAACATATTTAAATTATTTAATATCTTAACCTCTGAAAGAAAGTTTCTCAAGGTTTCTCAGAAACTTCTGTGTGGCTCTCCAGGCAGCGGCATCAGACTGTATTGCTATCATTTTGGCCTAGTTTTAGAGATGATAAAGGGCACACAGCAATCAAGTGGCCCATGCATTTCTATCACATTGGTAGTATTCTTGATAAGTGGAACCCAAAAAGAAAAGATCGAGGTAAGTCTGATTCAAGGTCAAACTTGAAGGGCAGTTTAGAACGGATGGATTAGTGATTTTAATCGATTGCTACCTGTGTTATAGATGTTCTGCAGTGAGATTAACTTTGGTCTGGGAGCCATTGCCTGAGCTGGTAGGCCTTGTATGTCACCCACCTTCATGGGTGTCCACCAGTCGGGGACAGGCCAAGTCTGCCGGGGGAAATTTGCTATTCCATCTCTGCTATCCAGTGAGGTTTTGTGCTTCTTTGGGGAAAAGACTGAGCTTGATCAGCAGGTTAAATTTTAAACTCTTGATGGAGGTGCCATAAGAGATGTCATAGCAGGTCTGATCTGTAAACCAGGGCATTGGGACCAGTGTAGCTTCAAAGGGAGACAGAATTGATGTGACAGGCAGAAGATCCTCACTAAATTCTTCGCTGAATGGCCTCACGACATGGTTCTGGGTCAAAATATGAACTATTGGGTTCACATGCCTTTGAGCTTTATGCAGTCAGTTACCTCTGCAAGATCCTGGGAGAAGTTCCCCATCCTTCTCTTGGTCTCCGAGGTGGGTAAGGAGGAGGAGGAGAGCTGTTTCACTCCCTCCTTACTTTCTGGCAGAGGGACACAGCAGAGCTGCAGGCACATGCTGTGCCTTATAAGGCTAGCGGGAGCCCTTGCTGGGCCACACTGTCCCCTCTGCCCCATGCAGAGGGAACAGTGCCTTATGCAGAGGCTCCCCTGCTGCCCTATGTTCCCTGTGCTTCAGTGCTGCAACACTGGACCCAGGCTTCCCTCTACCTGTCTCTTTATTATCCACTTTTCCTTTTATTATCTGGCTTTCTCTTATTTATGTCCCTTGTTAAAAGTCGATTTATTCATTTTAGAGTCGCTGTCTTTTCTTTGTCCTGGAATTCATTTATTAGTGAGCCTCTTCCATCGTCTTCCTGCCTGACTCGAAGTATTTGTAAAAGCCATTCTTACTCCCCTTAATCCCTTTGGCTAGTGTGAACTCCCCTTGCTTTTCTGTTACTCTTACTTTCCCTGCAAGTCTTTACTGATCCTCTGTAGTCTTGTGTGGATCCTCTCTGTTTCCAGTATGCCCACTTTTTTTCTTTAAACCCTCAGAATAGTCCCTTGTGAAGCCCCACTGGCTGCTTCTTCCTTTTCTTTGAATTTTTTGCTATCACAGGGGCTACAACAGACTGTGTTTTCATTAGAGTGCTTCTCAGGATTTTTTTGCTGCCTTTTGCACTCATGGCTGCTCAGAAAAGGGGTTGGATTTTAAGCACCCCTTTGGGAGGAACAAGCTACATCCCTCCTGCCCACAGCTCCCCCTTTCAATTTGCAAATGAAAACTAGTAATAAGGGACAGATTAAACAGCATCATGCCTGGGTGCACTGCTGAGAGAGCCTTTCCATGTGCTTGTGTCCTGCTTCTTGAGGCATGTAGGGGTATGGTATGCAAATACAGACATATTTGGGTGTACCATGACTTCCCAGGGTTGGATTGCTTCACACAGATGGGATCTTTTTTTCTGTACTTACCACTTTGTAAATGCACACATATCTAATACGTCCTGTGCCAGTGAGTTCCACAGTTTTATTAATTCTGTGTAATTGTTTTAGACCTCTGACAGTTTCATACAATGTTGTCTACTTCTTTAGAAAGAAACAGATCACTGCCCTTCTGTAATCACTCTCTCCATGCTCTTTAAGATTGAGTTGAATTTTATCCTAGAGGCCATTCGGTCTGAGTACTTTAAATAAACACTTAATACCTTTAAAAAAACCAGCATGGGGTAGTTTTGTGTGCACACATTTTACCTAAGCATTTTTTAAGGTGGGCTAGCAACATTCCTGTCTTTAATTGATTTCAGACAGATGTGTGTGATACATATGGAAAGATACATAGACATTATTTTCCTTCTGATAGCAACAGGTATTTTAGAAAAAAGAAGGACATCATCTCTCTAACACTGCAAGTGAAAAACATATTCAGCATTAACTTGGCTGGTATCCACATGAATATCTACTGCAAATGAAGTAATAGGTGAATATTTCAGTGACCCTTGATAATGAGTAATTCAGTATCCACCCAGTAATGTAGCAATATAGAGGTATGTGAATAAGGCATGAGGTTGTGTCCGTCGCTAGAGTGTCTGTAAGCCCTAGAGCAATGCAGAACAACAGTTGGGAAACCAGTAACACCTTCCAAAAAGAACATGTGTCAGGCCCAGGGTCCCAGCCCCAGAGAATGATTCCAGATGACTTTGAAAAATGAGGTTATTGCATAAGTGCATAAAATGAGATGCCTGTGAACACGTGTGATCACCAGAGCTGTGTGACCAGTCGTTTTGGATTCCTCTCCTGCTAGAGGCAGAGCACCGCTTCTAAAATCCTTTTACCTCACTGTAATTTTAAGTGGTAGGTAGGCAGAGTCAAGTCATGCTCTAGATTCCAATAATAAGGAAGCAAAGTGTCACAGCCCGTGTTCCCTTTTTATTCCCCCTTGTTCTGAAAACCCCGTGAGTTTATTAGCAGTGCTATTTTGAAGGGAAAGTGAACACCGGGATCAAAACTGCCTTGTACATGTCCTTGTACATGGTGGGAACTGAGCTCTGCCGTGGGCTTGACAGCGAGAGCTGCTGAGCTGCACTGGTGCCTAACAGGCTGCTTGTGTGTTGAGAAATTGGTAGCATCAAGTGGCTTGTTGAAATTCATCCTTTGCTCCACATGAGGTACTCCCTTAGCACATGAAGGAATAATTCATGCTCAAGACTTTTTGGCCTAGGTATTACCATCATGATATTAAGTAAGAGTGAACATGTAGGTGGAGGCACTGGGGTAATAAAAGACTTTTACAAAAAAAGGAGAAACAGAAATCCTTGCATGGATGTAATTTGTTAAAAGCCCAGAAATACTGTATGTGAGATAGCAATATTAGTGGCATGCAGGGGAGCTGGCTCAAGTGCAAGCAGTGCAGCTACAGTCCTGGTACTATCTGGAAAGGAGGAGAGCATTCTTGTTGAAAAGAAAGTGGCTGAGTAAGGATCCACAAACAAAACTGGGAGTACTGTGGTGGTCTAACCTTGTGAAAGCACTTCTGGCTGCAAACAGAGTTGAAAGTGCTTAGTGGGTAAAAATTTTAAGCATAAACAAAAATAGGCTTACGTTTGGACTTTTAGTAATAATTATATTAAAGTGACACAATTCATTAAATAATGCAATACATTCACATCTCTAAATACACAGCAGCTGTTCGCTTCTGTCAAACACGATTCCTTTAGGGACTGAATAGAGAAGAGTAACATGCTGGCTTGCATGGTAATGTCCTGATGAGCGCTGGGCTGCAGCCTGCCCCCAACATTGATTAACAAAGGGTGTCTCTCTGCCAGTGCCAGATCCTGAAGGTGCCTCTCGGGCTGGGCAGGAGGTGCCAGCTGGGCAGAGTAGGGTAGTGAATGAGTGGATACAACACAGGCCTTGGAATTGTCCTTTTCAGGCTTTGTAGAAACTGAGCATTAAAAGATGTTTCAGCCTAGGGCTATAAGCACATAAATTTGGCAGGCTGTGATGTGCTGGAGTTGAAGCTCATAAAAAGATTTTATTTTAAAATTTAAAAAAAAATCATTAAAAAAGAGGTGTGAAAAAAGCCTTCCTCTTGAGGGATGGCTAGTTGAGACAGGGAATTGTCAGAATGTAGTGTCATCCTTGCCAGGTCTTTGGTTACGGAAGTCCTTGGCCAAGCTTCTAATACATAATAATTGATAGAAAAAATACATTGATGCACCAATTAATCAGCCAGTGGTTATATTTTCATTGCTTTATTAGCAGAGGGTCTTATCCTTCACACCAAAACTGAGGTAATGTTCCGAAGGCATAGAAAATAGAAAAGTCTTACCTGCAGATGATAGGTACCCGTGAAGAGCCCAGCTTAGAGCAAAATTTGAGTTCCTGTCATTGTTGACATTCTATGGTTCCTTATCAAAGGTATCGAGCTACATGTCTCCCTTACACCACTGTGCTTCATTTAGAGACATCCCTGGGCATCCAGAAGTATAATTTGGACCTTAATTTCTAATCATGGTGAGAAAGTCTTTGCATCTTCTACCAGTCTTTACTAAATCAAGGGATTCTACAGAAAAACATCTATTTGCAATATAATGCTGATCCTGAAGGTATTATATGTGACTTCTGTGTTTTACCCTTTCAGTATATTTATATACGACATTTTACTTTTACTTCTGCCAAATTTAATTTTCATATTATATTGAATCCAGTATCAGGAGGCTTGTAGTCCCTCATTTATGCAAGAAGAGAATTCAGGGTTAAAGTTGGCTCTCTATGCCAACATCTGTAGAGAAAATGAAAATAATCTAAAAAATTAGAAGCTCAGAACTTGTAATTTCCTTGTGAATTATTCTTTCCTTGTTCCTTTCATATCACTATACTTGTATAAATAGATCATAGTTTATTTTTCTTTCTTGGTGATGGATTTGGAGTGTTTGTCACCTGTGCTCTAATATGATTTGTTATGCTATATTGAAGGTTTTTATCTTGGTAAGGATTTTTCTCTCTTGTGCTTCATTTGGGATTTTTTTTCCCCTCTTCGCTGTAGTATTTTTCAGGCACTAGGTTTTTATTCAGTATCATAACAGAAGTTTGATAAGAACACTCTAGAGAATGAAATTCTGTCATGAGAAGAGGCTTTAAAAAGAAAACTACGATTTTATTAACTGGTAGACTAAACTGTGTGGCCCAACATTTGAAGTTTAAAAAGGTTTTAGGTACTAGTGGTGAAATTGAGCATAAGCATAATGATATGGCACTGACAGACTTATTGTTTGGGTACTGTATCTTTATCCACTGCTGCTTTATACCAAACAGGTGAGCTCATCCACTCTCTGTATTCCCTGCATGCTTACGAACCTGTATGCAGAACCTTCACCTTTCATCCCCAAGAGTCAGTCCCTTGGCTTTGGGGGAAAGAAGAGGCAGATACAACATTAATACAGCTTGCCAAGAGTTAGCATCTCCCCGCTTTCAATTCTTAATATAATCTAGGTATTCTTTTTCAGTCTTCTATTTATCTGTTTTCTTCGTGCCTTTACCTCACACTGAGCCCACAGTGTAATGTGATGGTGAAACTGCAATTAAGTGCACCTAAATCAATGTACGGCTTTTAAATTCTTCTCCTTTATGAATTGTGTGAAGCCAGGCCTCTGGAATGCAGTGGGAAAAAGAAGCAAATCTGTCTACAGGTGACTTCTCGCTTAAAGAAAAGGGGAAAAAACAGGGCGTGTGCATTCCCTTTGTTTATCCTCTCAGGATCACAGAGGTTGTCTTTTCTGTTTTGGTGAGATTAAGCGTTTGCAGAGGTTACAGGGATAGGGATACTTCGAGTTAGATATTTGCCTATTTCCTGTTCGACAGAGAGTTGGCCTTGCAGGAAAACTTTTAACTCTTTCTTTTCTAGGGCTGCTGATAAACACTCTGTGAATTTTGAACCTCTATATTTATCAATATTTTCTACGCATTTTAGCGGCAGTAAACTAGTGGTACAATAATCAAAACTAAACAGTTAACATTTTATTATTTCCACACAGTTTTGTTTGTCCTGTAGGGTTTATTTTAATTTCTGTTCTCTCCTGACTCTTTCTGCTCATCCAGTTGCCATTGCTTTTCCTCACATCGTTTTTGCACAGAAAATGGCACAGTGCTGCTCTCCATGCTCAGACAGTTCCTCTCTGACTAAGGAGGTACTTTACCTCCTGCTGTCTCATGTCTGTCTTTACAGATGAAAATAATCCACCCAAAACCTCCAGGGAATAGCTCAAGTTCTGTGATACTTTTTCAGTAGGTAATACAATCCTGTGTAGTAAAGGCTAAGCAGCTAAATTCAAGCACCTTTGCTGAAAATGTCCATCTAGCATCTTTCCTGCTACAAGAGTGACAGCCCTTCACATTTTCCTCTTAATTTGTACCCTTTGGTTGACTATAGTATTGATTTGTGCATTAAGGATGATTTAATCTTTCTTCCACCCTCTTATTAAGAGGGTTTGAAACCCTACCTGGAGTCTTTATTAGCTTTTGACATCACAAAGGGAAATGTCAACACATAATGAGATAAATTTCAACATCACAGAAGACTGGAATACAACTTTCATGAAAGATGGATACAGGCAACACTTACCAAGATAAAAAAAAAGCGCAAAAGACAGAACCCTTCCTTTTCAGCATCCATCCATCTTTCTGTTTGTCTGTTGCTGCATTATAGTATTTATTAGAGTTTGTCTTGCTATACAATGGATTGCCAGAATCATGATTAAGAAGCTTATTCAAATGAATTAAAAATGTTTAAATGAAAAAGACCCGGAGAAGTAATTGCCAAAATTTAATCAAGGATTTAATTTGTAGCACAGACCAGCCAAATGGATTTTGCCGTTTTTCACTGCACTGTTTGTACAAGGAAATTAAAAAGTATAAAGAGTCAAAGACTAGCAGTGTAACCCTTTAAGAGTATTGCAGTATGCTCACTTGTTCTCATTAGCTGCATTATATCAAACTTGCTCCTCAGGGCTTGTAGTTCAAAGCCAGACCACAGACGGAGGAAAAAAGATGATAGCATTTTTGCCAGTGTCATAAATTACTGCCAGCACACATTAGATGGTTTCTCCATGCATTGCTGTAAGCAATGGTGGGTTAAATATCCCCCTTCCTTATGCCACTTAGTAATAAATGCCCTCATTTTAGCATGTCATCTTTAGCTGAACTGAAATAACTGAGACTAAAGAGCTGTTGAGGTTTGAAACAGAAACATTTCCCTTGCATTTACTGCTGAGAAATACATACATGGCACCATTATGCTGTCTCTGTTTCATTGATGATAATAAGGTATCATCAAGCCTGGCATATCTGTTTGAACATGTTTTGCAGAAGTCTAATCATTAAGTAATATGTATCCCATTTCATCCATCATTTCCACACAGAGCAATTGAGAGAACAATATTTTATGAGCCATGAATAGCTGGAGCAATGATAACTTCCAAGTAAGCATATAACAGACCCAGAACTGTGTTCTAAATTACGGCGCTGAAGAGGTAGGAGGAGAGATGAGAAGTCTCTTCGTGTGAGGAGGAGGCTGAGATCAAGTGCGCATTTCTTTCTGATTAGTTGTGGTTGTAATAAACATTCATCAGAGTGCTAAATGCTCAGTCTCTTTCACAGGCAGAGAGGGAAGTTGGTGCTGCAGTGCTGTGTCGCCTTGCAGAGCCTGAGGCAGCTGGCAGGATGGGGTGAAAGGGTTCTGTGTCATTCAGGAGCTCTGAAGTCCCTTTCTTCTGAAAGTGCTGACGAGCATGTCAAAAGAAGCCAAATGAGGAAAACATGCAAACCACAAATGATTAATGGCTTCTAGGTAGCCCAGAAGAGTTTACAGAATCTCTCCTAAGCCTAAAATTACATTAATTATTTTTAAAATGAGAAGAAATAAAAAAAGCTTCACGTTTAGTACATACCTGAGGTGACTCATTCCAACCGTAATAGCACAGAATGGCAGATCAGTGTGTAGCACTGGGGGCAGGGTGCAGTGCAGTGAGGCTGTTCCCTTACTGTAGGAGGAAGGATTTGGTGTTTGTTTGCAAGTTTCAAGGAAATGGTGTAAAATCAGTGATTCTCTGTGATTCTCCCTATGTCTGTCAGAGAGACAAAGATGATGTTTACTATTTCTTCTTTATTTTACTACTGTAGTACCTGGTGAGTATTAGTTTTATAGCAGAGAGGCAGGCTTAGTCTCTCCCAGGAGGAGGTAGTATCGGACACAATAAGGTGTTTCTAAAGGTGAGGAACCTTTCTGTGAGCAGACACAAGAACTGGCTGTGGATTTCCCTGTTTCTCTGCCCCTGCAATCCCTGGGAAGTCCCGCTCCCTTCACATTTCTTCTGTCCTGTGTGTTGGAAAAGGAGGGAGGTAGAGCTTTTGGAAAATGAAAACTTTCTCCTCTTGAGATCCTTGAGCTCATGAACTTGCTTAGCTTGCTTCTGCTCCTAGTCATTTTCGGTTTGCATGATGCTTTTACACAGTTGCTCTCTTCACAGAGCGTTTTTAATTTAAGCCATCTCTTGCTTGCTTGGTTAAGTGGTTGTAATTTTATTTGCACAGCAGAAGAGTTGCTGATAAACAAAGTTAAGACATTGAAAAAGGAAGGAGTCCAAAATTCAGTGGTTGAGTTCCAAATATTTGAATTTTGTTCCTTATCCAGCCTTCTGAGCTTTCTAAAGATTGTGGCAGAGTAAATTATGCAGCTGCTTCTAAGCAGAACTTTAAAAGGTCATTTTGTTACATGAGATCTGAGTTAAATTCATGCATGTTTTTACTTCTTGTCTCCGTTTTAGAGTTACATTTTTATAAACTGTGGTTGCTACACCATGTAAAGTTCTTGCCTTTAAAAGAACAGCTAAATACTTCTGAAAAATAAGAGCAAAAGCATTATAATATGAGATATCAGTGGCTATTATCATTCCACTCGTGCAACATTATTTATTCTAAAGCCAGTTTTATTTGCCATTGAATTTCACCTATCACAGATCTTAACATTTACATTGCAGAATTGGCTGAATGTTCATACAGTTTCCAGTTTATGGGGCCCAGCTCAGTTTAAGTGCTTTCCTTGGTCATAAAGAAAAGCAGCTTAGGTCATTTTTAGATTGTACCTAAACCTGTACCTTTTTAATTATATCTAAACCCACATTTTCCTCTAATCTTTTTACATCCTTTTTTGAGTTGTAGCAGTTGACACTTTTTTTTTTTTTTCCATTCCTGGTGGCTTTTTGGAAATCTCTCCTTTACTGGGATGTTTCAGGTGTCTTGTTATCTGTCCAGGATTATTCTGAATGTGTGTATTTGAAAATGAGAATGAATAAATGTGTCCCATACTTCTTCACGGGATTTCCTGAGCAGAAATATCTCTGCATGAACTGTTCAGCCGATGTGTTGCAGGTCTGAGACATTAAGGAAAATCTTGGAAAAAGGGTCTTTTTTTCTTTTTTACCTAGAAAAACATTTCACTGAACAAAACAGGCAAGTCTTGAGAAAGAGGAATCCATGGTAGTTGGTAATCCTTGTCATTCTGCCCTTAGCATGAGAGTCTTTCAAGAAGAGAGTATGGTGACTTCTGTGTGAATTTTGTATCCCCCAAAATATGTTTATTTTCATTGGTTATTATAGAGGTTAAAAAAAAAATATATAGCTTTGAAAAAAAGAGTTGTGGTTGTTGGCTTTGGGTATTTTTTATTACTATAATTTGGGTTTGTTTCATTTTGGTTTGGTTTTTTTTTTTTTTTTCTGGTGACACTGTGACAGAGCAGCATTGTACAAAACCTTCTCATCTATAGCAGGGCTTTAGCTTCTCCAGGGGCCCTGCTCAGATTGTTGTTGATTTCCCATCCTTGCCAGTTCTCAGCAGGAAATAAAACAGGGAGTTGCTGCCTTGATCCAAACAGGCTCACACAGCATTTCAGCAGGGAAACAGAGCTGAAGAGGAATGTTTAGACTGATAAGGTTTTAGAAAATATTTCTGGGAGTGCACTTTTTGAACTGGTGAGCAGAGACAGTCTGTCTGTGTCGGGCACTTCTCCTCCTCCTTATCATGGAATTTATTATTAAAAAAAAACTACCACCACCTCCTTGAGCATGGAAGGAACCTTTCAAAATGCTGTTTCTCAGCAGCTGATACTCTGAAGTCATGCTGGAAGTAGTAAATGAATAAAGCAGTTTAAAAAAAAAAGTGAATAAAGCTATAGCATCTCAACTATGTTGGAGAATCAATCACAGGCTTGAGCTCATTTGTTCCACTAGAGTGTAGTCTTATAAGAAGAGAACGGCTTGTTCCAGAAAAAAGTGTGAATAATGTGATAAAACAAAATGAACTGCAGAATATATTCGAGCCAGCAGCCAAGAAATTATTCACACTGACAGATATTACAGGTACAGTACATTTTCTGTCTAGAATACCACCTTCTACTTTCTCTTAGCATATGCATTATGGTTGCTGTTTTCCTACCTGCTCTGTAGAAGTGCACCCAGCTGTATATATGTGATTGTGATGCACTTTCTTCTGGTATATCATACAAGGAAATCCTTATCTAGTTAGAGAAACTGCCATTGCTTGTACAATTATTCAAAAAATTTTTGGCTGTTTTGCAAATTTAAATATTTAGTGTTGAAATAGAAGCATTGTTTCTCTTCTGTTTTTACCTTGAGCTGATGCACGTAGATGCACATTTATGTCTCAAGAAAGGTGAATAGATCCTTGGACCAAAAGAGTAGATTTGCTATAGTCTGAAATTATAATTGCATGGGCCACGGTTTTGCTTTAGCTGAGGTAAGGAATTCATGGATTTTTGTCCCATTACTTGAGGTGGTTTCCACTGTATCCCTGCATGCAGCACACATTATAAAATAGATCTAGATAAATAAATCCCTGTATTTCTTTATTCTCATCTTGCATTTCTTAAATTCGTCCTCATAGAGCTATATAAAGTAGTCGTGCTGATGTCAAATTAGCTTTGTTAGGTACTGCAGCCTTTACTACCAACTCACGACTATGGATGCATGCAAGACTTGCCTAAATTAGGTTTCATCAAATATTAGCAGTGCAGCCCACAATAATAGGCCAAAAAATTACCTGGAAGGAGGAGAGACAAGGAGGATTTTGAAAGGAAAGAGTAGCCTGAAAATGGACAGGCCTGGGGAAAGAAGTGAAAGGCAGGGGGAAGAAGATAAAAGGTGATAACATGCATCTAACTATGCTTCAGCTTATGAGTGCTGTGTTTGAAAAATGTCATGTTCTTTCTACCTCCTTCTCTTACTGTATATACAACCTGGAGCTTCATTCATATCATTATTTCATATGTGGTAGGTATTTTACTGTTGATGCAGGGACCTTCAGACTTTTTTCCTAGTGAGATTTCTTTTGTTCATCCTGTGGAATATATGTATTACACACGAACAGCTGCTAATCTTTTATGAAAATACATTTGAAGCCACATAGGACAACTAGGGAGTTTGTCTAAACTTACGAGAATTGAACTGATAACATGAGTCTGTTAGAGAAAACATTAGAGAAAATATTGCAAATATATTTTCATGGGTTTTTTTTAACTCATGGAGATGATTAGTACCAGCACCCCCAACCAGTGCTCAGGTTTGAATATGTACACATTTATAGGTCAATTCTTTGTTTTTGACCCAAGTGTACCATGGTGGCAAAAACTTTCAGATGCTAGGAAAATGGATTTATACCTGTAGTAAATGGACACAAGCACTGTTACATTGATTACACATTTGCATTTGCCTTTCACTCTTGGAAGTGAACTTGCAGACACTGGTTTCATGTTTCACTCCACAAAATGTTTTGTTTGGGTCTGTTTCCCTTTGAGAGCCTGACTGGGGAAGAATGAGGTCATGCATTTTGAAAGTACATCACTGTGTAAGGATTTCCTTTATGCATAGTTTCTTTCTGAGTCAGAAGCTTATTCTGGCATAAGCATCTGCTTATGCCATGTGTCCTATAAACTGTGTCAACTGAGGACATACCTATGAGTAGTGGAAAACAGAGACAGTGTAGTAACAAAGGACCACAGCAGGTTTAGCTTAGGGTATGGATAAGCCTCTGTTTAACCTCTGACGCCTACCAAAACCAAGGCAGTGCCTTAACTCATCAATGCTCTATGTAAAATGAAGATGTCTATGAAAATCAGGTTCTTCAAAGTTACGAACAGACAGCCAGTGTGTGCCATTGACTTTATATCAGCAGTGCTGTCCGCAGGGCTCCCGTGCCAGCCCTGTCCTCCCGATCACACGGAGCTGCATGAGAGTTCGCTTCCAAATGGCAAGGTAGTTGACATATTGTGTCTCAATTTAAGCTCCATTACCATTCATTAGACATGCTCCCAGTTAATTATTTAAAAAAATAAATGTAAATAACAAGTGTTAATTATACCCTCGAGGCCATTGATGTGTACCATGTTGGCATTTCATGTTAGAGAGGCTGCCTGAAAATAGAATAAAAAGCAGTATAATGCAAGGAAGAGGTTTGAGAAATATTATTGCTAACATAATATTTTCTAATAGCAATTTCATCAATTATAAGTCTTAATATTTAAATCATATTCTACTGAGAATCTGTTTTGAAAAGCATTTAGGTGATTTCTTGGGTGTTCTATTTCCCTGTGCATTTGAAAGGTTTATTTCATTAAAAATCATTTTCAACCAGCTGTAACATCACACGGTGGTTTTGGGGTGGTCTTTGTACATGTTCATTTGTGGTTTGTGTCCTGTCACTTTTGAACATTGACATCTTTCTAGAGAAATGTTATAATGGTCTGCATCTCACCAGTGTCATTCCTTCTTGCTGTCTGCTCTGTGATTTCACTGTATTCCCCAAGAAAGTTTTTTTTTTAAAACTCTTAGCAAAAAATTTCTTCTTGCCTCACTGCATAGTCAAATAAAGTGGGCTTTGTATGGCAAATCAGTTTGGATTCTTATCCAGATACCTTGTTTCCTGGCATGAAACGTCTGAACAAAAAAAAAAAAAATTCTGAAGGAAAGCAACATTAGATATGCATTTTGGGTCAATTTGTCTCTCTTAAGGTCCTGTACTATGTGATGTGCATCAGATTTCATTCCTTTTCCTAACAAAAGTGATCTTCTCTGTAGGGATGACCAGTTGTACACTTTCAGATTCTTCTCAAGAATCATTTTCTGTGAAATTACATTTAGGCCTATTCTGAGTAAGAGCCAAGTCGGGCTTTTCTTGGATGCAAAATTTTGTACCATGGGAGGATAAAACGCCACACGTAGATCTAACTCAAGACCGAAGGAGTGGTCTGGGGTTTGCTCCAAAACTTCTCATGGTGATAACTGCTGGAATCAAGCCCCCAGCCGGTTGTTCCTTCCCAGTATTCTTAGGCCATGCTGCCAGTTGTGTTGTCTGTGGCTGTTTCAACACCAAGACTCCAGCCAGACAGTCTTCTGCTCTAGGCAGTCTCCAGCCAGTTTGCACTGTGTCAATAGTTTTTATGAAGTCAGGAGACAGATACTCACAACTGACTTCTTCCCACAGGGAATCCCTGATAGTACTGGGGAGTTGAACTGCCTGTACCCAGAAGTCACTGGCATTGGGACTTTATGTTTGTGGAAGCTTCTGCTCCTGCCTGCAAGCAAAAGAAAGTGAAAACTGATGTCCGTTCCTAGGGGATGCATTGATGATAGGGCCAGGGAGAAAGGAGTGTGAGGAGGGAGGGAAAGGGGGAGAAGAAAGAGGTGAGAGAAGGAAAGAAAAGAAAGCTTTTTTATGTCCTTGAGGTGGCCGTTCATAGTGACTTTTCTTGCAGCTTCTGCATCCTCTCCTGGTGGCACATATGGTCCTGCAGCAATATACTGCTGCCTTCTCTTGCTGTCCCTACCTCATCAGAAGGCTTTGACCCTGGCCTATCTGCCTTCTAGCTCATGATAACCTAAAAGTGGGCGGAGTGCACTTCAAATCAGAGTCCATTTTGTGGAGCTGCCTGGCTTGTGCTGAATATTGTCCTTGATGCTTCCAAGCTTTTGGGGATAAATATGAGGTGTCACATTCCCTCCTGATCTTGCTAGCAGCAGCTTCCGTTTTCCCAGTGCTGCCAGGCTCCCTGCACGACCTGCCACCTTCCTCCACCTCTTCTTCAGCCTTGTTTTTGCATTCAGACCTCGCAAAAAAACTCGGGAGGAGTTGCAAGGCCGTCCTCTGTGATTCAGGAGGGGTCTAGCATCTTTTGATTTTTGGGGCGAATTTGAGGGCACCCTTCTCCCAATGACTGCAGATAATGCATCCTTTCTCTCCTGAAGTTATCCATCTCATATCACAGGCTGTCTTGGCTTCTTTGAGAGGGAAAAAAAAAAATTTAAAAACCAAACCGAACAAAAAAAAAAACCAAAAAACCCTAAACAAACAAACAAAAAAAACACCAAACCCTTCCCATTCAAATCTCATTATGACTTTCCTGTGCATAGGGCTGCAGTGATGCACAAGATCTGCGAAAAAGTAGACGTGAACTTTTCCTCTTGTGTTTTGTGATCAGGGTAATAGCATGATAAATTGTAGGCTGAGGCATATGTGTCTAAACTATATGGAAGCCCATTTTTCTAGTCGACTTCTCAGATTTTATATTGTCCTGTGATCTTTCCATGAAAAATAATCGCAGGTCACCTTGTCTGACTCTTGACTGTGTTATTGTTTGTCCTATATTCAGTAATAATATAAGGAAATTTCAAGTAATTTTATCTTGTATTTGTAAGGAAGGGAATGTGGGGGCTGCTCTAGAAATTTGAAGTCTTATATAAACTGCTTCAGGCTTTTAAATACATTCCTTTTCCTGCCCTAAAACACCCTAAAATTAACAAATTGAGGAGGGGGCTATTAAGATCTGCTCCCATCACTATTTCTGCTGGTTGTGCGTGCATTAAGGTTGAGATTGAAATTATTTAGTTTTAAATCTATTTTAAAACATGCACAAATGAACTTATGAGAAAATGTTGCCCTAAGCATAATTTTATGACCTATACATTTTGAATATTTAAAGCACTACTAATAAAAATAAAGCAGTGAATATTCTCAGGGGTTTAATTTTGCTGGTGTGTGTTGATCTGATGGTTTGTGAGTTTTACTACATTTCATTAGGGAAATTTTACCAGAGAAATGGAGTTGAATATACAAAATAGTTTATCCTAAATTGGCAACATGAATCCTCAGTAGAGCTTGTTTACACGTACTGATTCACTTGAACACTTACTTTATGAAGAAACGTTTTGGAAATAATTTTATTTCATGCAGCACTTAAGCAAGAAAGGTAGAAAAAGACTTGCTGAAACAATCTGCTTTTGGATGGGAGTCTTTTAGATCCTTAGAAATGTTCTATACATTTATTTGTGTTGAATATTATTTTCATATCCATCACTATAGCTTGAGATAAGTTCAATAAGCCCATTTTCAGATAACTGCAGTTATCTGAAACTGTTTTTATTGATATTGAAGTTTGAAATCAAATAAATTCCATGAAGTCAACAGCACTGAAATTTTACTAGATCTCAGCCTCAAATGAGAAAATCCTTCCAAGATTAAAAACATTGGAGGTAAGCACACTCTTTCAAGCAAAGCTTGAAAGTTTGACTAGACATGCCTATCTGAAACTAAACCCCCTTAGTATCACATAACTTTCTTTTCATAATGCTGTAATAGTAATTAGCTAGACGAACAGCTCACACATACACATTCAACATGCTTAAAGACCAATAACAGATAAAGTGTTTTTAAAAGAAAATTGTCATAGTGCTGAGAACAGTAAGGAGAAAAGTGCCTTTCATTTCAAAATCAATTTGCATTGTCCCTGGATTTGTAATTTATGCTTTCCTCTTTTTTTAAATTTTGTTTTCATTTTATTTGGAGCTGGTTTTAGTGTTTACTGAATGTTCTTTCCCCCAACCCTCACACTTAAAGTTCGGCAGCAAGTTAGATTACTGTTTACTCTCCCCTGGAGAATACTTGCTTCATATTACCTTTTTAAGATAATGGAGGAACTCTTTGAAGTGAAGCATTTCATTGGAATTAAGTATTCTGTGGGGTGAAAGAATGATTTCAGCCAGTGAGAGGTGAAAAGGAAAAGTTCTTTTTATTCCAACAATACATTTTTTTCCTTGATATTACTAGTCTTTTTTTTCTTGGTATTTGAAGCCTGACTGCAAACAGGTATTGGAGAAAAACATTTCTATGTTCACACAAGACTTCTCTTCTTGATTCCAAGTCCAAAGAGATTAGGATAGACGTTTAAACTCCAGACATTTCAGGGCTGACTTAGCTTTAATACTTCTGTCATGTTTCTCTACCTCTTCTGTAGTGTTGACTGGTACTTAAATGGTGTTATTAGAGAGTGTTATGCACTGCACTGTAGCAGTCATGTTTTACAAGTTTAATGAGGACCAGGCAGGATATATTTCTAACATATAGCCTGTTGTAGTGAATGGAAGCTTCAATTTCTCTCTTAGTCCCAACATGAGATAACTTTACAATGTGCTGAAACTAAGCGGTGCTTGCTGAGGTCGGACCCGCTCCTCACAATGCCCAAGTGAGCTACAAAGCAATCCCAGTTTGTCATTTACTACAGTTTTTTCTTTTTCTTTTTTTTTTTAGACCTTAGTTGCATTGCATTTATAGTATTATGGAGCTAGTAAAGAGAGACATTTCTCATTTATCGTTTGATAAAGGGATTTAACAAGTAAGAATCAAATAGCATTTAGGTAAAAAATTTGGATTCAAATAAACAGGAGAACAGCAACCAGAATTATTTAAACAAGTATAATTTGTACAAGTATACCTTAGAGTATAATACCAGTTACCAGTGAAGGGAATATTTTTTCTACATGTCTCTCTATACATATGATGGCAGAATATGACAGCTACTTTTGAAGTTGAATTTGTAAGGTAAATAAATGTACAAAAAAAAAAAGGAGAAGAAGTGTTGAGTATACCAGCCTGTGTACGAAATGAAATCTGGACATTTTGACTTGCATACCCCTCTAGTTCATCTTTCTTGAAATTGATTTTTCAAATTTGAAGGTTTTGAACAGCACAAAGCACACCATCACTTTGATGATCTGAAAAGGAAAAGGTAATCTTTCTGCTGTGATGTCATTTCCACTTTAAAAAGTGTGAAATTTGCACCTTTGGACCGGACAAGGTAAAAGCAGTTGTGCTGAACCTGGCCAAATGCAGTAGTTCATCAGAGAGGCTCTTAGCAGAAGTGGAAGCAACAGGCTCAAGCACTGTGAAAGTATAGTAGGATATTTCTCTAAACAGTACAATAATTCCTTGGTAGTTAGGAGAGGAATTCGTTTCCATGAAACCAAACTAGAAACACCCAGTATCTCAGTGATCTAATATTTGTTTTTATCCCCAAATGGCTTTAAACTTTTAAATCCTAATATTATTGCCAGGGAAAAAACAATTTTCTGTAAGACTTGAAAACATCTTCAATTGTTCCTATTCTCTGTACTTCTTTTACTGGACACTTCATAACAAGGAAAGCTTATCCACACAGGAAAACAGTGAGCAGTAATAAAGACAGATGATATGATTGTTGGAAACACTAACACATTCCTAAAAGAGTCACATCTTATTTATGATGCTAAAGTCTACATCCGTGTATTTGCTCCAGATGTGAGGGAAGCACTAAAGGAGAAGGAACCTATTAATAAATACAAAGGCTATGTGAAAAGATGTCTGTGTCTGTGAGCAGCTACCTCTCTTCACAGCTGGTCTTTCTGAAAGTACCGAGCATTCATATCATTCATTGATACTGGTGCAACAGATGATTTTTTGCACAAAACTGACCTTAGAACCTCACCTAATTAGTCTGCATTAACCCTGAAACATCTGGCTGGGTGTAGGGTTTGATTTAACCATGGCAAGTGATGGAAGCAGGGAGAGAGTGTATCACCAATGTGCGAAGAAGGGCTGCTAATACCAGCAAGTACGGTCTGAAGCCCAGCAGTCTGTTCCAAAATGTGCATAAAGTCATGGTTTGCATTTTGAGTGTACTTACAGTGAGAACAAATTCGTTTTCCCCCAAGTTTTCATACTGAACTCGAAGCCATGATCATTGCTGTAGCATCCACAGTGCATCAGGCACTTTCAGATGCAGTGCCCTGAAGTTGTCATGTGGGCACCACCACTATGAAGTCGAGCTTTATCGGTGTTGCCATCGAAACAATGCTTCTTTATAAGCAATAGCTGTGGGAATTTAAGTGAAGCAATAATGTTTCCTTAGGTTTTGAGCTATGGAAATAGTGACTGCCAATATTCTTTGGAGCCTTTCCCCCCCGCCATTTTCTTTTTTGGTAGTACATTAAAAGCAGCGATGTTAAAGCTCTGAAATCAGGAGGTTTCTGTGGCTTCTCAGAAGACAGTGGGAGCAGCCTGGTGCTAGTCTCACTCAGCTGTTGACTTTGTGGAAAGTTTAGGGCTTTATTCCACTTTAAGGGAGACAGTGCTGCTTTCTTAGAAAAATGTAACATGTTGTCCTGGTTTCAGCTACTTGCATTATTTTGTCTTTAATCTTTAAGGGGAAAATCCTCATATAAACCATTGTTATAGAGGAGACGGCTAAATAGCACTTTTCTTTTTTAACTTTGTAGCCTATCCCCACAAAAGTGGTATAACACTGGTGAACAAGTAGTCTCCTATTCTTCCTAAAAAGATGGATGAAGATGTCCATAGTACTTGAGATAAAAAGAATATGGTTTAAAGAATAAACATTAATTTTTAGATGGTTGGTTGTATTTATTTTTCTGGGGTTTTGATCTGTCCTAGTTATATCTAGTTAGTACAAGACAGTGTTTAAAGTAAGAATTGCTCTTTTTTGTTTTCATTAGCTAAAATAATACTGTGTTTCATTATGCTGTATCCTCTTCATAGAAAGCAGAGCTGCATTGCCCATTTCAGATATTAAAAATGTTCTGAACCCTCATTTTGGAACCTAACCAGCCACAGATGCACTAGAAATTTGTCTGGTAACCATTCAAATTTCATCTTCAGTTTTGGACTTTGCTTTATATTATTGGGCAACAGCAGGGCCTTTGCTTTCTTTCTGAGCAAATACAGGATTTCTGTCTGCTGCCCCATCAGGAGATTCAGAGAAGTGCCAGAAGTAATAAGACAGGGGAGTGGGGTACACAGTTGTGATGATGATGATGACTTGGATGTCATCTTCCACCTGAGAACCAGGGAATTTGACTGTGTCAAAATACGAAGTATAAGTTTAGTGAACAACGGCTGCAGAACTGTGAACCAAAAGAGACAGCTCTATTCTAAAATATTCAGAGGTTTGTGTAAACATTTATTGTATTCTACATGTAATACCTACTTTATGGCCGAAAGCACTAAGCAAGATGGACCTTTTTTCCCTAAATAAAAATGGAGCGCCAGGTCAATTTAGAGAACAAAACCATTGTACACTGCATCAAATACAGTGTTGTTCTCTGGGATGTTATTTGTTGTATATATCATTTAGGCTACTAGACATGAACAACTTCTACTTTCTTGTTTAGAAGAACACTCTCAATTCCAATTTTACTAGTCTATCTCTGTTTTGCACTTCTAATTAATGTAGCCATTGTCATAAAAGAATGATCCAAAAATGGGCCTTTATTTTTTTTTTTTTCTGTTTTATAATGAACTTACAGGTTGGTGTAATATATACATTTGTATACGGGAGTATGGCCTTCCTCTGTTCCTCTCTTTCTCTCAAATAAAATATAAAACATGGCCGAGTTTGTTGTAAACATTCTCAAGAAAAGAAGAGGGACCTGAAAGAGGTTTTGGTGGAACATTCAGCAGCAGAAATATCTAGTGAAATTGACCACTGTGATGCTATATAATTTAACAGCAATTCCTTGTCATTATAACTAGCTGGTGTCCTGAATTCACAGCATGAATTGGCAAGCATGTTTTGATTCCTTCAACACCATCTTTTACTACTGTTCATTGAGGTCTCAGCCTGTAGGATAGGCCTTCTCTCCCTCTTTCCTCTCTCCTTTACACAAAGGAGGTGCTAATAAATACAATAGACGAGCCGCTCAAAAACATTCTGCTGCCATTTAGCACCTCGCTTTTCAGAAGCACATAGAGAAGTGTACAGGGAGGTGAGTGTTTTCGTTTTGGTTTTTTTGGTTTTGTTTTTTTTTTTTTCTTTAGCCTATCCTTTAAGGCTGCCCTTAAAAAGAAGCGGGTGGCAATGGCAGCCTTCCTGATGAAATCTTCATTAGGGAATGGGTTGAGGCCATCCATCATTTCGCAGGAATAACTGAAATGGTGTCTGACAGCAACAGCTCTGGCACTCTGGAGCTGGACTGAAACTGCAGCCTCAGGGAAAAATGTACTCTCATCCTTTTTACCCAGCAGCTCCCCCAGCCCCACAGTTTCCACATAGCTCTGTCAAGCAGCCGATTCACACACTGAGGGGAGTGGATGCTTTATATGTAGTTGCACGTCAACTCTCCCAGGGCTCTTAAGCATTTAACTCATTTTTTCCTTTGGGAAGAAAGAAAAGAAAAGCTCCAGATGTTTTGAGTTTTCTTTTCTGAAAGGGGTGCATTGCAGACAGCTCCTGTGCCTCCCTGGGAAAAAAGTAACCACTCGAGCAGTCCTCCTGCTCATGCAATGGTCATCTCTTGATAACCAAGGTACTGAGGGGAGTTTCATAAAAGGATCATCACCCACTTTTTTCCATTAATGTCTTTCTTTTACAAACTATTGCCTGGGGGGATTTTCAAGGCTTTTTATTTGGGCAGTATATGAGACCTTTGTTAAACTCAACTCCACTTTCATTGCCAACTATCTTAGGGATCCCTGAGGCAGCTCGGTGCACTGTAGCTATGTCCACAATGTGCAGATATTGTGCAGTGTGGTTGAAGTCACTGCTCATGCATGCTTTGCTGTGTCGCAATGCACAGTAAATCCAGAGCACTGAGCCATGAACACGTCACCCAGATGATTTGTGTGAAGCAATAATTCCAGCATTTGTTGTGTTGGGATTTACATGTGGACATGTTGACTGTTTGTAAAGAACATACAGAGTATGATGTTTCCAAACTGAGTTTACCAAATATGTGCAATAGTTATAGGCATAGATTTCTCTCCAGAAAGTTTCTGGATAAAAATTGTTGGAGTTCACACAGGAGAATAATTTTATAAGGCGTGGGTAGAAAAACTAGTGTGGATGTCATTGATATTGTATACTGGGTCCATTAAAAACAAAAAAAAAAGTTTAATTTGTATTATTAATCTTTTCATCAACAACTCAAAAAATGGTTGTCTTTCAAGACTAAATACTTGCACCAGCACCAAAAATTTTCTGTAGGTAAAACTGTGCTTCATGGGAAGCATACTCATTTGGAGTAGACTTTTTTTCTGAGAAAGAAGTCACTTGCTGTCATGCATTCTTGTGCATTGTCTATAATTGCTTTCAGTTGCAGATAGCACATTTTCCACAGCTCAACATATTTGGTCATACTTGTGGAAACATTTGAGGTGTTTTCCTCAAAATTAATGACCAGTAAAAATGACAAAATAAAATGCCATGCCACTGGAGTTTGTTATGTAGCCCTCAGGAAGGGAAGACACACTCTGCCTTTGCCTGAATCCCTATGAAATTAAACCTCTTTCATTGGACAAGGCAATTACTTTAATTATAGCGCTGGGGATTTGGATAGAAGCTGGTCTGCAGGGCTCTGCCTCACACCCAGCAATGTGCTAACACCAGCTTCAGCTGAGATGCAGCCAGAGAGAAACTCTGCAGCTATAAAGTGACCTTCCTAACCATAATTCTTGTCCTCTGGGAGAAAAGAACTGGGTGGAGGAAGGAGGGAAAGCAAGGAAGACTGGGAAATGTTACTCCATATCTAGCTTAGAAATGAGGAGGAGGATTGTGCCTGGTGCTGAGCCATCCCTGCACTTTTCCTTGCTCAGTGGTCAGACCAAGAGGTGGTCCTTTGCTTCTCCTCCAGCTTGCCTTGCTTCGTGCTGGTGAGGTGGCAAGGAGAGCTGCGTATACAGGAGTGAAGGAGTGCCTTTGCAAAATGGTAGTGATGCCACTGGCATTGCATTCAGCTGCCCCTTGTTTCACCACGGTGTAGGTTTCTCTTTCCTCTTCATTTTGACTGGTAAAGGAGGAAGGTGAAGTCTCACTGGTCACTAGCCATGTCTGCCACTCATCCCTACCTTTCTCAAGCATGACAATGAAAGTGAGGGTGTCAGTACTCGTAAACCAGGAGGCCAGACAGTCCAAACTGGATACCATGTAGTCATCGGAAACTTTTGTGACTGGTATTCATAATTAAATTTTAAACTAAATTGACTTTTTATCTTTTTATCTTTTTTTTTTTTAATTGTAGAAAGACAGGTCCAAAAGCTTTGCTTTTTCTATGAGATCAAACCTAAATGGGGATGTCTTTTCTTTTTCTTTTTTTTTTTTTTTGATTATTAGCTTTTCCTGGGAAGAAGGTGTGCACATTCACTATGATTTCTGATCAATGCATGACAGCAGCTCTGCTTGTCTCTGAAAGCGAGGTCCTAATTTTTTGGGGATGTAGGCTTCAGCCATCCTTTAGAAATGCAGAGTAGGTGGGAGCTACACAACCATGTTGTTACCTAGTGAGTTGCCAATTTCCCCCACCACACTGAGTGCCTCCTTACACTTCAGGGAGGGGAAGAAAGAATGCTTGTTCCTGTGGCAAATTCTGAGTTTGTAAGACCCGTAGTAGAAAATGAGACTGGCAGACTGGTGTGTTGGGCTGTACTTGAAGTCTCTGGGATTTTATGTGATGTTCCTGTGTTATAAGGAATCCAGAAAATGGGATATTTGGAGGGTGAATTTCTGTTGTTACTGCTGCTGGCTTCCCGAAGTAGCAGCAGGTGTGTTAGTGTGGACTCTGCCTTCTTCCCCATCGTCTGCTGTCCTTTTGATCTGGCTGGTCAGTAGCAGTGAGCTATGGATGTGCCGAGGACCTGGTAGCATGGGTGCCAGGCTGCCAGGTTGTTGTGACAGCATGATTATGAGCATGTGCCACTGTGGCAAGTGGCATCAATTCTGCAGTTTCTGCCACTCAGTGTCAGGAGCAAAATTACATGAAGACCATAGTATGATTGAAATTGTCAGGAACATTTAAATTACAGAATCACTGTGCTCCCAGGCTGTAAAATTAAATGTTACTGCTCACTGAAGTAATTGAGTTGAAATAGCTTGCAAGAAAGCACTCCAGTAATTGTCATTTGGATAAAGTGTTGTCTGTGCTCAAGTTTCCATGTTCACTTTCTGAATGGGGAAGCCAGCCCAGTGCTTCCAGGATGTCCATCAGGAGTGATGCAGCAGCTGGGCTGCAGTGCTGGGCCCAGCCTCACCTAAGACATGCCACAGTCAATGGCAGAGAGTAAGGATGAACAAAAATTTCGCATGCTGAAGCCCTGTGTGCAAATGAAGTTAAGCATTTGGCCAGATGGGTGCAGATCAATAGGGATGCAACTACAAAGGTAACTCAGGCAACCTGAATGTTCCTGCAACACAGCCACCCACAGTGCAGATGTATCAAAGACTGGAGCCAAGAAAGGATGCGGCACAGTTATCTGCAACAGCACTGTTAACACATCATTCTCTCAAGACCAGGGCTAAGAAAGCTTGGTTTTCCTGCAGATTCCTGTTGCAATGTTGATTGATGGTGGTGTTTCAGAAGTTCACAAGATCTGAGTGAAACTTTTTTTTTTTAAATGAAGGCATTTGTAAGGCCTCTCTCCTGTGTGGGTAATCTGCTGTCCAACAAAATGTGAACACATACTTTTTTTTTCTTACAGCTGGGGGAACTTGCTTGGTCTCTCATCTTCCTTTATGACAAAAGACATGTAGAACTATAGTTTGTCTTTGAAAACCTTATCTTTCTATTGGGTTTGGCAGCCATTAAATTAAAAAATTATGAACACAGACAAATAGCATGTTTGGCCATGGCACCAAGCCTGCCAGAGTTCAAGTGTTTGGACAATGCTCTTAGACCTGTCGTGTGTTTTTTTAGGGTTGTCCTGTGCAGGGCCAGGAGCTGGACTTCATGGTTCTTGTGGGTCTCTTCCAACTTAGGATATTCTATGATCCTATGTTTGCCTCATTTCCCTAGGAACTTGGATAAAACAGCTACTGTTTACTGATAGGAGATGGGAATGAAGTCTACTTTTGTTTTTCTAGTCATCTTCCAAACATGGCAGGGTAAAAGAAGACAATTGAAAGTGAATAAGTCTCTGTGTTTGTGTGTGTACGCACATATGGAGTGGAGCACGTGTTGACAGGGGACGCCATTCCCATGGCACTGTTCCCCCATTCTCTATGGCATTCAGGTAGAAAAAAAATGCTTGCTCTGAACTGCAGGTTGCCTGAAAAAATATGGAAAATTAGTAGTTGTGGTTGTTAAGAGCTTAGCCAAACAGGAGCGACTGCTCCATCCACTTGAGAAATGAAGCAAGAGTTAGATGAAAAAAGAACAATGTAGGGCATAGTTACTTGCTCAGCTAATCAGGCTGCAGTTCAGCTCATGAACAGACGAAGCTTTGAACAGACACGAGACTGTGAAAGAAGCATTGCAGTCATCTTGTGGAAGATCCCACACTTCCACTTACCTTCCATTAGGTAACCAGGAGGGGTTTGAGAGTGGTATTTTTCTTCCTATTTCATATCTGCCCAAAGTGCTTATCTGTCTTTATCTCTGTGCATTGATTTCTCTGTGCTGCAAGCCCTAAATAACAGTGAATCCGCCCTTCTAACTTGTGTTTAAGCAATATATTGCAACCTTTCTAAAATCAGGTTTGCAAATGAGGCATACTGTTTCAGTTTTCTCCCACCAGTTACAGTGAGGAGACTGAAATGTGCTTGCTAGCCAAAGGAGAGTAAAGCGTATGAATTCTGCCTCAAAATTGTGTGTAGATACTTTCTCTGGTACCTTTTATTCCTCTTAAATAGATGGCTCTGTGCTCTCAGTTAAGCAGCAGTCACTGATGGAGAGAAAAACCTTTTCTCTTGTTTTGTAAAGCGCCTTGCAAGATTAGGGGTTAGACTGAAATGCTTGCTGTCTTATGCTGCTCCAGTGATGTAAAGCAGCTGCTAACTCACTGTAACCATTCACCTGAACTGGATTTACAATGCTTTGCATTGCTGTGATGATGCAAGGCAGCTGGAAAAGAGCAGTGAATCTGTTCCTTTAAAAAAAATAAAATACTTTGATAATTAAAAGTACAATGCTACTTTTATCTCTTTGATGTTTGCTTTTTCTTCAACTCTCTGTTTATAAAGACCAGATTGTGCTCGTGATTGCCATAATCTGAAATTAAAAGGAATGTTTATGGAAAAGAGTTCTCAAACTGAGGAAGGAACACAGAATTAAGCCCTGGGAGACATGTGAGGAATAGAAACCTTTAAGTGACAAACATGTTTGAATTAGGATGAAAACCTATTTAACTCTTGCCACAGGGCAAGCACGCCCATCTATGCAGCTCTTATCAGCAACCAGGATGGTAATCAAGGGCCTAATCCTGCTGAATTTATGTGAAGTTTATTGTATGTCCTTCATTGGTACAGGGCATTGAGGTTGCATTCCTTTTGAGCCTTCCTGCAGGATCCATCTCCACAGGACAGCAGGGCCTGTCTGGGTTGAACCATGGCTGTCCAAGTCACCATATGTATGTATCTCTGTGTGTAGCTGTCATGATGAGAAAGGTTGTTTTTTTTTTCCTTTTCTTTTAACTGCTCAGTCTTTCTAGTGAGATAAATGTCCTGCTTTTGGGGAGGTTTGGCATTTGAGGAAAAGGTGAATAAATTTCTCTCTCTTTACTTATGCAGCCTGTTTGTTTACTGTAAAAAAGGAGGAGACAAGCTAAGGCAGGCCAATATATAATTTTGTATGGCCACGGATGAGTGAAAATATAAACATTTTCTCCTTGATTTAAAAATTCCCCAATAATCCTGTTTGCTAGTGAGGCATGGTGATGGTGGAACACGCACTGAGGACATATCGGGGAAGACAGACCAAAGTGAGCCGCTGATTAACAGAAAAGCCTAAAAATATGCCAAAAGGGGAGGCAGTCATGTCGTATAGCTGCACAAAAGTGTTTGTGTTGTGTTGTTTTGTTTTCCTCCTGGTGCGATTTTGCCCCTTGGTTTGCCTGGAAGGGGAGTTGGAATGCGCTGTGATGGGCTGCCCTCTGTGCCAGCGGCGCGGCACAGGAGTGCCTAGCAGCAGGTCTGGCGAAGGGTGATTGATCCCTCCATTTAGGAGGCATAATGCCTTCTGAAGCAACGAGCAGATCAAAGACTTTAATGATTGACAGCGATTTATGCTGCTTTTAATTCCTTGACTCTGACACTTTAAGATGGGACTCTATAAAAGAAGGATGCCATATCCTAGGGTTACGCCTCCTTCCATAACAGGGAAAGCTGAAGGGGCTGTGGAGACTGATATCCAGATTTCAGATATATTAGTTTTTATTTAAATCTGAGGTTCAGAGGTTTGTGGGCATGCTGTTTCTGTTATTAAATCATTATGCACCTACCTGGGGGGAAAAAAGCCAACAATCTTACCAGGAGTGCCTCTATAAACATTTCTTACTCTCCATACTGTAAGGCTTGTATATTAAAAATTCTTCGAATAGCTGACCTCAACAGGTGTTTTATTTGAGCAAACAAAACAATAAATAGTAATATAATCCCTGTGGAGTTGGCATTAGGCTTTGTGGGAAATGCATAATTTCCTTTACTAAATGTAGGAAGCTGCACAAATTTAATTTCTTCATTTCTGTCATTAATACCAAACCATCCTGGAGCTCTTTTCTCCTTGAGGCAGAGATCCAAAGCCTGTTGCACGGAGCTACATGGAAGGATTTTCTGTGCTTTTTTATTACGTTTTTCACTCCTTTGTCAGTGCAGGTGCCCCTGGGGGTATCTGCCAGCCAGGGCGCAGCAGGGATGAGAGCATCCCAGCAGCTCTTTTGCCCGGGGAGAGGGTGTTATGCCGTCGTGCTCACGGGAACGGGGAGCGATCTCTCCTCTGAGTGGCGCCGGATGTGCTGCAGCGCTCCGCTTGCGGCCGGCTCTGCTGGCAGTCCCTGCAGTGCACTATAAAGCAATTACTGTACTTTTGGCTTCTTGCTTCTGGAAGGCCTCGTAATTTAAGGGCTGGTTTGTTTGTTTGTTTGTTTTAATCTGAACCATATGTAGGTTGCAGTTTTAGTGGCTGTATTTGACATGTTCTTGAAGGATGATGTCGACTTAAAAGATGTGCTTTGCTGAAAACATTTTGTCATTTCTCCATGTGGCAGAAACTGTGGTGTTGTCCTGGGGTCTCCAAAGACAGGGACAGTGGATTTCCTAAACCATTTCCACTGCCATGACAGGCTATTGCCAGGCAAGACCCAGTGTCATGATGCAGTCTTGCAATTTTCTAACACAGACTTTCATTTTAATGGCAGACAAAGATAAGTCATGAAGAAACTGTACATCTGAAATCTGTCTTAATTTATGCTATTTTCTATGTACTGCATAAAGCAGTGATTACTATATTTTCATTTTCCTGTATATATGAATAAACTCTCTTATTATATAAGTGAAAGCTTCTGTTGGTCTTGCATTGTGATGACAAAACTGATGTAAAGGGATGTAATCCCCAGGTTAGGTGGGCCAGCAACCTCACCCAGGATGGCAAATGCTGCCTTTTTATGCTTACCATAAAGCCCGAGGTCCTGCCCATTAAGAGATGATGGCTGAGCTGTGGAAGCCATTAGAAAAGCCCATCGCTATATTTTATCATTCTCATAAAGTTCATGAATTAAGGTCCACATTTTAAACATCATTTACTGTTAACTCCTCTATTAACTATTTAGATATCTTCAGAAAGAAAGTGCTCTTGTAGTAGTTCTCAGGGGATTTGAACTGTGCTCAAATTTTAACTTGTAAACTCTATTCAGCTTGCTAGGTACAGAAATTTGTTCCTAGCTTTGAACATATTTCCATAAGAAGATTTCGACTCATTTTGGTCATCTTTGTTTTGGCAAACTAAAGAATTTGTTTAAAACCATGTGGACATGGAAGTTTAGTAGTCCTTGCATAGCTACAAGTTTGACATGTTAAAAAATGAAAAAGAAAATTGAATTAGCATTTATTTTTAATAGAGTGGGCACAAGCATAGAAGAGTCAAAACACAAACCTAAGCCCAGAGGATTGTATTTTCAAAAGCAATTCAAAAGAGCATTTGGTACATGCCGATATTGGTTAAGAATCTTCCTTATATTTAGGTATTTTACCTTATGAATTTAGTGATATCTCTTGTTTTTCTCTCATGAGTCTCTCAAGATGCTTTTCATGTTTCTATAGCTTTTCATCTTGGGATTTACAAACAAGTATTGTACTTTAGCTTGTGCATAACCCATCCCATTCAGCATAATTTGGTGTTGAATCTGCTTGGCCAAATGAAAATTTACTCTCTGTTGTTGGGTTTTTTTTGGTTTTTTTTGGTTTTTTAAATTGTTGGTTACTTGGGTAGTTGACAAACTGCTTCAGTGAAGTTGGACCAAAGCTTAGCTACTTTGTATCAAAAGTGTAGGAAGTCTTTCACTTCCAGATTTACTTATGCCTAGATTATTTGGAGCAAAATATAAGGGAAGATATTCCCTGATAACTTCATTTTGGTTCTGTGGTTCTGTTGCTGCTCAAGGTTTTCTAATAAGTAGTGTAAGTTAGATCAGCAAACTGCTTGGCTGATTATGGCATCATTGATTTATATACTTGAAATAGCTAAAACATAAATCCTTTTTTGTTTGTTTGTCTTGTTTTGCTTCTTTGATGAAGATTCGTGTTGCTTGTTTGATTTTGTTTGGGTGTTTTTTGTGGTGTGATGGTTTTGAGGCTTTTTTTCTGCTTACTGTCTGTTTTAGAAATACAGATTCTGGTGTTCCATGTCTTTTCAGGCCATATTTGCACGTTAGGTGTTGCTCATGAAAATTAGCTGTTCATTTGCCACACTCTGAGCCTTACACTCATCCTCTTAATGTCATCTGGCAAGGAGAGGCCAGATGCTCAAAACCACAGGGGATTGCAGGGGATAGTACTGAGATCTGTATGAGGATGAGATGTGAAGGGATGGTACCATTGTCAGCTGCCACAGGCGGCTTCTAGGATCAAGCTGGAACTCATTTAGGAGTAAAAGCAAACACAACCCAAACTCTTAACCAAAAATTCTTGGTCTGACTTTAGATATCAAAGTTAAATTTAGTCTAGTCATTTAAAATGGCTTCTTCCTCTGATTTCCTTCTCTAGAAGGATAATCTTAGGCTGTGCAAAGAAGAAGCTTTCAAAATCAGACACAGTCCTCGGGCTGGGGTCTGCAATCCAAACAGTCTTTGCCTGGATGTGAATCTTGGCACCAGGGTCAGGTGCTAAAATGGAGCAGTTTTGTATTACTGCGACTGAGATCTCTTATGACAATAGCTTAAACTAAAACATCTCTTAAATATCTCTCATATATGCTGGAGGGAAACTATGTGATGAGGCACCTACTCCCAACTCAAAAGCCCTTTTCTTACTGGGTTTGTTGTCAGGAGGAAGTTGGGATTTGCCACTGCTGTGTCTCTTGCAGTATTTGACATGGAGGCAGACACCTCCTTTGCCCACAGTGCTGATGGCCATGCACCAGCAGTGGCTGGTCCCAAGTCTCCGTGGCTAGGAAGCAGTTGAGGAACGTGATCCTGGAGGGGGTGTTCAGGGGCTACACCTATGTGTGCTCCTGTGGCAGTCAGCAGGCAAGTTTTATTGCTCTCCTCACTTGGCATGTGTTAGGTATCCCCAGCTGAACATATGGAGCCAGAACCATGTGCCAGTGGTGGTGTGTTTTGTCAAGAGCTATAGGGCTGGGGTAGTACTCTTCAGCTAAGCTTTGAAAGCTACATTTTTTTATTGCCGCTAACAAAACCATCTCAGCTTGTACACTATCAAAGCATCTTTTGCTTTAACCACATGCCTTGTTTTTGTCATACTGTAATCTTCCCTCATAATGTTGCTTTCTTTGAGTTTGTTTGATGTAGACAGGAACTCCCACGCAGAACCCCACCCCCTCTTTTTCTGTAATTAATTCTGTGATCTTTATTGTGAATATCTCTTGTTGAATCTTTCAAACCCACTTCTGAAACAGATAATCTTTTCACCAGTTTGGCATTGTACTTTCCTCCATTCCTTTCAAAAATATTTAGAGGAGAAAAGGGAACAATTTCCCCCTCTCAGGGAGACAATCCATTTGTTGCTTTGGGGAATAGTTTGAACTAAACAGATAGAGTTTGCTCATAGAATTTACAAGCTAAATAATAGTCCCAAGACTGTTTATTTCAGTTTTGTCCAGCACCAAGATTATGATGAATCTTGTGAAATATCTGGGGTAGAGTAGATATGGGAATAGAGTAGTCACTATTCCCATAGTTTTTACTCACACTTAATTTTTGGTCGGTTGCTGACATTTTTTTCTTCTGTTTTTCAAATACCAAAGGAAGCGCAGTAGGTGGCCCAATGGAAATTTACTTAGAAACAAATCCTTCAGCTGAAGAAATCAGACTGTTGCACACTGATGTTGATAAAACCGGGATTTCTTTGCCCTGGGGTAGGTGAGACCTGTAGATATGAGAGGTGCAGTTGTGACCCTCCTGACTGAGGAGGAGGCAGAACATGCAGTTCCCAGATCAAAGGGAGGGATTGTTTTTAAGTGCTGTTTGCAATCACTGGATGTGCAAAGTGGCTGGGTGCTGGCTGGGAAGGGTTGGACACTGGTTACCTTGATGCAGTTGGAGAAAGATGGAATTTTATTGAATCTCAGAAAGGTGCTGTCTTCTGATCATCAGGACCAGCACCGTGCATCTGCTGGAGAATGTGTTGGAAACATTTGCGGGGCATCCGCAAGTTTCCTGAGGACTTGGGCTGTTTGTTCTGGTACCTTTTTGGAGGCACAAAATCCAGCCCCTCAGTGATCAGGACAGGAGGACATTTTTGGCATGCGGGGTGACCATATCCAGTGAGTGTTGGTGAAAACACCCACCAAAATGCTGAGTCCTGTGCTTTGGGTTCAGAAAAGTGACACCCAAGCAAACAGTCTACTTGCTAATTTGGTGGGTGGCTTGAGAGAATAACATGGATTGTTTTCTTCCTCTGAAGATGGTTTGTTTCTTGTTGATGGAGAAAATTGAATTACATTCTAACAGAGAAGGAGCAATAGCTGAGGTTTTTGTGCTAGGGGAGGGTTAGTACAGTATGCTTGTACATTTTGCTTTTCTGTTCAGAATATTAGTGTGATTGTGGCTTTTTGTTTCTTACTTTCAATGAAAGAGGTTGACGGAGAGGTTAGATACCAGTTCTGCCTCAGTGATTCATTAAAGCAGAGCTGGAGGAACGGAAGTCGCCCTGTTCAAAGGTGTGGAGAGTGTTTTATTGTTCTGCACGGTGCTGTGAATGCCAACGATTTTGCAGCTGTGAAAAGGGCTCTTAATGAGTTTCAGCATTTTAATGTACTTCAAGTTCCCAATTGTACAAATTTAAGAAGCTTAGCAATTCAGTATCTCCTGAATAATAGCATTTATTTTATACTCTCAATACACTTGGGGAAGTCTCAACAATATTGCAGGAAGTCTTGGTAATATTGTGGCTCCTTCCCGATGTAATAGCTTTAGAGGACCTAATTGACTTGAACAGTGGAATTGGTCCTTTAAAAAACACGCACACACAATTTTTGATTAATGAGCCCCATAATAAATCATTAATCTTTTTTGGCTCAGAAATTGTCTGAACAGTTTTCAAAGTAGAAGTTGTGCATGTTTTCCTAAACTGTCTTTGTGATATGGAGCTTGCATTTCAAATCTATCATCTTAAATTTGCAAAAAAAATAATCTAACATAATTTAATTTTAGAAAAACAAGTCCAAACTCTGAACTACTTGGTTACTAAGAGGCATGTGAAGAAACATCTAGATAGGAGTACTTCCTCTTAGAATAATAAAAGCACTGTAAAATGACCATGTAATAAGTGTCCTTCTTCCTGAAGGAGCCTAAAGTGCTTTTACACATTTTCTATAGTCAATGTGGGTTATTCACCCATCACTTGAATGAAACCAGTCTTTACTGACTGTGCTAAACAGCACTTTTTATAGGAAGTAAATCACAAATAACTCTTGCATTTGAAACTCTGGGGAGAATTTGAGGTAGGCAGATTGTAATTGGCCAATTTGGAAATGGGCCAGAAGACTGTGATTAATATACCCAGGCTGCACTTTAATTGTCCCAGAGTACTCAGGGCCTTGGTTTCAAGTGGGCTTTGTCTCTTAATAGTATTTATTTTTCTTCATGTTAATTTTGGAGCTTATAGAATGGATAGCAGGTTTAGCAGAATTGAAAAGTGGGGAAATTTGTTACTTACATGGGGGTTAGCAACACTGGGACAGTGCAACACAATTTTCTAGGTGTATCTCAAGTGGCAGAAGCTGGTTGTGTATTTTGTTTTTTCTTCATATTTCACTGCATGACCTTTGATTTGGTTGACTCCCTCAAAATATTTTTTCCCATACTTTACTATTTTGAACTCTTTAAATATTGTTATTTAAGGTCTTAAAATTAATAGCACAGTAAATGCAAATAGCTCTACTTAGCTATTCACTTTCTCTGGGAATTGCTTGATCTTTTGAAACAGTATAATATCTCAAGAACCTGCGAAAGGCAGCCTAGCAGGTTAAGTTGATTGATCTTTAAAAATAGGGTCATGTAACTTGAAACTATTTCCCATAAAAAACAAACAAGCTGCAGAGGTTGTTGATGCTTTTCTCAGCAGAGCCAGCCTCATCCGCTCCCTGGTGTGGTAAGGCTGGGAAACCTCTGAGTGTCAGATCCCATCCTGAGGCTGCTGGATGTGCAATCCATCTGTGGCAGTCACCAATCTGCAGGTCTACAACTGAGTCAGCATCAGACTGAGACATTACTCAGTGGGATCCAGTGGATATTTATTTTTCTCTTGGAGAACCTGAGAGTTTTTAAGGGGGTTTTTTGGTAGATTTGGGGTTTTGTGACCAACTCCATATTTAGAATGTAGAGGTGGGGTTTTTTGTGATTTGGGGTTTTTTTCTTTTTAAGAGGCCCACAGAATACATGTAATGTTAGCTTGATCTGTTGACAAAGTTGAGCTGAGCACAGATTTCTCAGGACTGCATAATATCAGGTTGGTCCCTTAGGTTTAAAGTGTTTACACAGCTAGTAAAGAAAGCTCATACATCCACAGCTGTATGTTTTATCATGTGCCACTAGGAATTGCTACAGTCATGACGGGAACTTCACAGTCAAACTCTGGAATTTCACAGATATCTTTTCAGTCTTACCTCCTTTAGAGACAACTGCATTTTACCTCTTCAAAAAATGGTCAAAGTTGTTTTGGTTTTGGTTTGTTTTTTTTTATTTACGTCATCAACTGCTGATGTCAGTATTGGCAAGGATAAACCCTGGCATAACAAGTACACCTCAGATAAAGAACTGCTAATTTACATGATAAAATGACTCTCTCTCATTCTACTTCTTTGCTATAGTGGTGTAATATTAGAGAGCTGAAAGTTTAAGATGTTCCACTTTTAAGCCTTCAGCTTTTCTTTTCACTAAAACTGTTCTGAAAACAAGTTATGAATACAGCACCTGGGAGAGGTAATCCAGAAGCCTGAAGTGCTCAGTAGTTGAAGTTCTCTTTTTTAATGCTGTCTTTTTCATTATAAAAAAGATTCTGAAGCTGGAATAAAGTCATAGAATCATAGAATGGTTTGGGTTGGAAGGGACCTTAAAGATCATTTAGTTCCAACCCTCCTGTCTGTGGGCAGGGACACCTTCCACTAGACCCAGTTGCCCAGAACTCCCCTCATGACCCCAGCCTGGCTTTGAACACTGCCAGGAATGGGACATCCAGAACTTCTCTGGGCAATCTGTTCCAGTGGCTCACCACCCTGACAGTAAAGAATTTCTTCGTGGCATCCAATCCAAACCTACCCTCTTTCAGTTTGAAGCCATTTCCCCTTGTCCTGATGACTCAGATCATTTCAGGGCCAACACAAGAACCAGGTCCAGCTTTCAGCATCCCAGGAGGAGACACACCATTCCCTCTACACCCTGCTGCAGACTCCTCTTTGTCTTTAATTTCCAGCAATCTGCTACATCCAAAATGCCCAACTGTAATTCCTTTCCAGTCTGGGACTCACGGAATGCCTGCACATCTTGTCTCACAGTTTTATTACTGCAGAAATTCTTAAGAGTTGCTTATGATTTATAAGTGAGAAGGAGAATAATAACATCCTTCATTTGTTGGATTGATGCAACCATCACTTTTTATATGAACAGTTTATGCACATATACAAGTAAATGTAAAATATGATTACATGCAGATATATTTAATCACACACAAGCAGACCACCAGCTGAGCACATTAAGTGACTATGTATGGGGATACCTACTTTTCATACACAGTCACTCACACATATGATGCTTAATTGCAAATGTGCATCTTTTTTTGGAAGCCTGGATGTAGTCTTACATGTTTTTACACATAGGCATCTGTTTAGCCAGATCTTCAAAACTGAAAGCATATGTAAGCTGGAATGCACTTTTATGTGTATATTTTGTTGTTCTATATGTAACATATCACAATGCTTACGTACTTAAACACATTATTCCATCATTGATGCAGGGAGACTATTTACAAGAGCATGTAGTGACAGGACAAAGGGAAATGGCTTAAAACTGAGAAGAATAGATCTAGATTAGATATTAGGAAGAAATTTGTCACCATGAGGGTGAAAGGCAAGGCACTGGAACACGTTTCCCAGAGAAGCTGTGGATACCCCATCCCTGGAAGTGTTCAAGGCCAGATTGGATGGAGCTCTGAGGAACCTGATCTAGTGGAAGCTATCCCTGCCCATGGCAGGGGGATTGTAACTTGACGACCTCTAAGGTCCCTTCCAACCCAGGCTGTTCTGTGATTCCCATGCATATACACACAGAGAGAGGCTCACAAATATACGCCTTATCCACAGCTGAAATATTGTATAGACATAAGAACAGATATGCATGAACCTCAGAGAGGTTGCTATTGGAATGCTAGTGCATTTTCTCACAGGCCAGTTTAGTATATCATAGCAAGTCATTGGCATGCGAGCAGTCACAGCCAGCCAAGTTCAGATTTCTGGAAACAAAAGGAAAGATGGAGTTACAGGGCTTGGACCATTTCCTTCTTCCATTTCTCCTTCTCACTGGTCATGTGTATTCAGGCTCAAGTATTGCACTCTGTTTGAATTTCAACTTGTAGTATCTTTCAGTCTGTTCTGTACTGTTCTCTTGTATCATCTTGTGCCATCCTTGTACAGTTTGCCTCCTGGTCTCTGGGTTACAAAGGCAATGAACTGCATGAGCTCCATGCAGCAGCACCTCTGAGTGTGTCCGTGCCACCCTGCGAAGAGCCCTGTGCTGTACAGCCCCTGTCCAGCCACCCCTGTCCTGATGCATCTCACCAGCTGACAACTGCATCTGTTATTTCATGTTGGTTGCCAGATATCTTTGCTTAATGACTTGCTCAAAACTCTCTTTCTGCCACAAGAACAGCACATGTGCCCTTTCACACCAGTTTCTTGAGTAAAGGAAAATTCTTTCTCCTCTCCACAGTAGGACAAGGTTATGGCTCCTCATGGCTCAACAAAATTTTCTTTATAACTCTGTCTTGACCTTTCACAGGTGGATAGAACTGGCCATGTTGTCCACTTTGCTATACCTATTCCAATTTCAGAGTGTTTTTCTGCTTCCTTCTGCAGATAATTGCTGACTTTGTCTTTTTCTCTGTGAATATACAACTGGAAACATTCATTCGCTTGGAAAACTTGAGTCAGCGTTCATTGCTCAGAAAACAGCATTCTTCTAGCCGATATGAAAGGTGGAGTGAAGTAATGAAAGGTTTGTAGGAAAACTCATTAAGAACTTGTGCTTGCCATGGTTTTGGGAAGTAAGAGAGCTCATAGACTCCTTTTTGGTTCACTGCTTCCCCCCCACTGCCATCTTGCACTATGTTCTTTGTAGATGGAAAAGTACAATAAAATCCCCTTTCGTCTCTGCTTTCATCAAATGGCAAGAGGAGAACTATGTTTCTTGTAGTGCTCTCTGTATCCTTCCTTTCTCCAGCAGTATTGTAGAGGTATAGTCACCTGACTTTCCCCAAACTTCTAGGTAATTGAATCACTCAGATCCCTATTTTCTGCCTACACAAAGCATAATATACCCTTAAATAATGCTTCCTTCCCCAGTGGTACTTGGTTTCTGTGTCAGGGAAGGTAAGCTTTGTCACTTAGCTCATCTTCTTCTCCCAAGCAGGTTATGAGGAACCACAGACGCCTGGCCCCTTTTCCTTGGCCATCGTGGGTTCTTCATTTGTTTCCTGCCATTGCTGGGCTTTCCTCGTTCATTGTTTGTAGCCTCTGCAGCTCCCCTGGAGCTGGTCACAGCCCCAGGTTAGCTGAAGGCAGAGCAGGGAGGGAAGCGGTCCCACACAACCCAGTCCCCCCTTTAGCTACCTGCTGTCTAGGCTCTGCTTTTTGACATTGGCTGCAGCTGTGGAGCAGGGGACTTCTCTGGCAGAAAAAACCTAGAGGGACAGTGCCAGCACTGCTAAGACTTCATCCTGGACACCATGGGACCATGCCTCCTTGATCTGGCAAAGAGGCAGGATTTTTACCCCGTCATTAACCCTTGCATGTTTCTTTCCTGATGTTGGCCCCTAATCTCAACTTCATTTGCCAGGGCAATCTCATCACATAGAGCAAGACATGCTCTGATGGGTGCTGAGGAAAGCACAGACAGCTCAGCTGCTGTGTGAATCCCATGCAATGGGATTCAGCAGTGTTAATCACAGCAATTCAACCCTGCCTTTTTGTTCTATTTTAGTATGTCATGTTTTAAATAAATAAAAGTTTCATTTTCTTCCCTTACTCACAATATTTCCTCATTTTCATCTGTGGGAGTGGAAACTGATTATTTCAAGGCCTTCTTGCTAACCCTCTGCTGGGACGTGCTGACTCAGCTTTGGAAATTCCACAAACAAGGAAAATGTGGTAATGTTGGGTCTGTCATGATTCTGAGTGATAACCATCCCTTGTCACATTTGAAACATGACTTGGTTGCCTTTTTATATCTGATGCATTTAGATATAGCACAAGTATTTCTGCAGTGTATATTGTGTGAGCTGAGCCTGATCTTAAATGGAAATGGTATTTTTGTCTGTGTTAAATACAGATTTCTCAAAATAAAACTGTCAAGGCAGTGTTTTATGATGGATTTTGGTTTCCTTAAGCAGTGTCTATGTAGATTTTTTTTTCCTTAGGTTTCTGTAGTAGTTAAAAGAATCCAGACTCCCTGAAAATTGATGCATCCTCAAGGACTAGTAGGTTTCTATTTCTGGCATGTGCATCAAGATGAATAACTGTTCTCTAGCAGTGTGTATGGACTCAGGCTAAGTAGGCCTCAACCTTTATCCCGACAGGAATTCCCAGACTAGAAAATTCTGACTTCATTTATGGTTTTTAGGAAGTAACACAAAACATGACAAAAGAAAGCCTTCTATTTTCTTGACAAGCAATCACATGGGACTCATGCACTGCTTGAATTCGCCTTTGGGTCAGTAGGTCAAATATTGAAAAACCTTATAGTGTCCCAAAAAGTCCTCTTAAAGCTTTTAATGCTGTCCCAGTGCTGATAATTTACTACTGTTAATAGCTACGGTCTTTTTCCAGTCCAAGTGTAGACAGTTAAATGTTAAGCCTTTGAATTTTACACTAAGAAATCTGAGTTTCCTTAGATACCTCAGACTTAGCCCCAAATCTAGAGAAGCTTCTCAAGAGAAACTCATCAGTGCCTACTGATCTACAGGTAGATGCAACATCGATAGTAATTTAATCCCATGTGCAAATCTATGTTGTCTTTATTTTTCTGGCAGCTTTGAAATGAAGTATTAAAGGCAAACAATAAATGCATGATAATCATCAGAAGAAATGCATCCACTGCGCTACTTGCATCTTTATTAATCTGAATGCAGTTCTGGAAATATTTTCGGAGCACAGATCCTGATGCTGCCAACTAAACTGAAGAGAATTTTGCTGTAGCATTCACTTAGAGAAGGATCAGGCCATGACAGAGCAAATACTCTGTCCTTTGGAAGAACAGCTGCCAGAAACAGTGGACAGAAAGCCCTAAAGCCACCCTGGCCAAGTACCAGGTTATGTGTGCATGAGCATATCTGTAACTTGTGCCTGTGCTGCTCCATTATGCCATCCTATAACCACTGGAAGATCAGACAGCAAAGCCCTCACCTTTGCCATGCTCCTGTTATTTAAGAAGTCCCATTGCTTCCTTTGCTGAGGAAGGAGCACCCAACCTCTGCTCCAACACCTGCTACAGTCCATAAGTTACACAGGAGGGGCTAATCCATGGGTTGACCTAAATGCTTTATATCTACAGTTTGAGAAACCCACTTTTGTCCTCTACGATGACACTGCACTCTGACCTCTGCACTGAGTAACTGGTATTGTATCCTGATTCAGATTAGGGAGAAAGCCATTTGTTTCCACTGCCATTTGCAATCTTTTTGATCTAATGTTACTCTTATGAGAACATATGCATTCTGCTTTAAACTTTGAGGTAAGGAAGTAGCACAGCCCAGTCAGCTCCGGGACTCACCACTCCTGAGAGCTGCCATCTTGACAAATGTAGACTACAAAAGTAAGATCTAGAAAATCTAGAATAATTTTAACCATTTACTCTAGAATCTGCATTGCTTTTTTACACAAATCCAGCTTTTGAGTGTCTCTTGTCATAACTCTCGGTATTTCATTTTATGCAAAGTAAAACTGTAGAATTCTTGAAAGAGTTATATCATCTGAGTTCCATCTTGAAATGTTTGGTTTTTATGTCAGGTGTTTGGAAGTATTATGATTTTAAGTAGAGAAAAAATAATTGTAAATTTCTCTTTCAGGTATTATTGCCATCAGAATTTCTTTTCAGAGAGAATTTTATATATATGAAAAAAAAGCATTTCAACTAATCAGTGTCACTGGCACTGCAGATATTTTCTCAAGAACTGAAGTAAGCAGTACTACTAAATACTTATTATTTGTTGTATCATGTTTTTCAAAATTACAAATAATCACAAGAATCCATAAAAATGGGATGTTTTAGTGCATACTTCTAAGTTCTTTTTTTTAAGAGCACTTTAAATTAAGCTGTTAATTTAATGTTATTGATTTAGTGCATATGGAAATTTAGGTTGAATTAGTTTTCTTTCCTCCCGTATTAAAAATGGAAAGTTTAGACTGTGGCCTGATCTCATGCTATGTCCTCTGCCAAGCAAGTAAGCTCTTCTGTGACCTCTTTGTTCTCTGTTGCAGATCCCAAATGCATCTTTTCTGTTGGACAGGATCATGTAAAACAGAATTCAGGGAGAAAGTGAATAGTAGAGTTAAATTGCAAGATTCATTAACTCTCTGTGGGGGAGAAGGACTTGACTCTTGTCTAAATATCAGTAAGAGAATCCTGTAAATATACATCAATCAGCATGTCATTAGCCCAGTATAGCATAAAGCAAACAAACATACTTGAGGCAATATTATCTAATGGGCAATAGGAAAGTGTCATCATTTCACTGGCACACCATCAATGACAAATCAAAATAAATAGATAAGGTGTTCAACTTAGATTGCAGCTCATCTGGCAAATTAGCCTTTTGCTTCCAGAGGTTATAAGTGAGTTTCTGATTTCAGGTTCATGGGTAGGGGTTTGTGTAGCATTTTCAGAAATTGTTATAGACAGCCATCAGATCATCTGACATAATTAATTGACTGTTACTTAACAGCAATAAAAATAGCAAACCAGTCACTAAAACAGTGTGAAAGAGAATATGGAGACAACTGAACATATTCAAAGCTAGAATAACACAGTGATTTTTTTGAGTTGATCTGCCCTTTTGGCTGCACTGTACTGTGCAAGTTGGAAACTGGAAATTTGTTCCTAGGAAGACTAAGAAGTAAGGAGTTTTAAAAATCTCATCTTATAATGGCAAAAGTATGAGTAAGAGGTTCTTATAGCAGTCTTTGAAATTTCTGGTTACGACTGTATTTTGTGGAAATCAAAGGAGGTACCACGTATCTTGTAGAATGCTCTGAAAGCAGCAACCATAGTGACTCAAGTCCATATTTCCCACAGAAGACAAAGGGCAAATCAAATCACCACTAGCAGATGAATTGCATGATGGAAGGTTCTGCAGCAGCTCTGTGCTGGACAGACCAATAACAATTCAGTTCCAGCAATACTTAGCTTTAGCAAATGCTGTGCTGTCCATGAACAAACTTAATTAAAAGAAAGCTGAGTCCAGCTTACACAGCAGACATAGCACTCTGATAGTTTGCACAGAGAGAAGAAATCCTAGGCATATATAAACTGTGAACTCTTTTAAAGTTCATGGTTTTAATTAAAACAGTACTTACAAATAATATTCCACTGTGGAGCTGATACAGGTATTTGTGACAAATATTTTCCTACAATACCTTTTGTTTTTCTCTCTTCATAAGTCATGGGGTTTAGAAATTTGCTTGTTTGCAATTTTTGGACAAAATTTGGTAGAGCAAATTTTAGCCTATGCCTTGTTTAAGAAGTAACTGTAAAGAGTGTTTCAGTGATGGCACATTAATGCTGGGTGCCCAAGTCACATCTCTCTTTTCTGATTAGATGATTCCAGGAAAAGGGTTTCAAATGCCAGGAGTTCTTTTCTTGGATCACTATAAAGTTTAGAAGTGCTTAAAGTTTCTTTTGCAAATAACAATAAAATACTTTTGAAAATCATCAGGAAAATGCTTTTCTTCAAAATAGCACTTATGAGCGTTTTCTGTGTTCATGTGCAGAACCATTGTGTCTTTTCAGCAAGTGCCCTCGTTAACAGACTTTTGACATGACTTAGTCAAGCTTATACAGAAAATGGATGCAGGTTTATTTTTAGCTGTATTTATAATGTTTGATGGATTTGGCTTAGTTATTGGTGTATAGTGATTGCATAATTATTCTGGGGCCAAATCTCCTGCGACTCTTTGGAAACACCACATTGTTAAGAAATTTTGCACCATTGTAGTGTAAACATCAGGTAGGGCTGGGCACAGAAGAAAGATAATTTATGAAACATGTAGTCAGCACTAAAATCTAAAAAGGCACAGTGACTACCATGAAGTCAGTCTGTCAGGGTGTGAGATTTAACATCTCAGTATATTAAATCTTTGCGTATTGGAGCCTTTGGAAGACCATCAAACAACAGAGAGATTCTTTTGAAGGTACCTAAGACAAAATAAGCTGCTTTGAATAACCACATGTGCTCTGTTCCTCAGTATTTTCCCTGTGAAACCATCCGTGTTTAGACAGTCTTGGTTGAAGAGATAGCTCATGCTTCCGACAATGCCTAATGCAAAAAAATTTAAAGTGGGAAAGGGACAAAACCAGGCTCAGTAGAGATAAGACTAGGGGGCATCATGCCAATGTTTGAGGGACAGTGTGCTAGTGAGATCTGCTGTCCCAGTGGAGATAGGGGTGGAGATCCATGCAGTAGCAAGAACATGGGTTATTGATGTGTTAGAAACCTCAGAAGCACCTGAGAATGGTCATGTCATTAGGGCTTCTTCCCGAAAAAACATTTTGGGATCAATAACACAACTAGAAATTAATCTGGCTACTGCCATGAAAGAAAATAAAAATTACTTCTATAAATACATCAGCAATACATAGCAAAAGGAGAGCTAAGGAAAATTTCCATACCTTATTGGATGTGGAGGAAAACAGTGACAAAGAATGAGGAAAAGGCTGATATACTTAATGCCTTCTTTGTCTCAGTCCTTAATAGTAAGACCAGCAGTTGTTCAGGTGAGCTGAAAGATGGGGATGGGATCAGAATAAAACCCACATATTCCATGGGGAAATGGTTAGTGATCTACTATACAAGTTCATGAGGCCAGACAGGATCCACCCAAGGATACTGAGGGAGCTGACATAGTGCTCATTGAGCCACTTTCAATCATTTCCCAGCAGTCCTGGCCAACCAGGGAGGTCCTGGTTGACTGGAAGTTAGCAAATGTCCCATCTATAGGGACGGAGTATCTGGGGAACTACAGGCCTGTCAGTCTGAACTTGGTGCCAGGGAAAGTTATGGAGCAGATCGTCTCCAGCACAATCATGCAGCGCATACAGGACAACCAGGGCAGCAGGCCCAGTCAGGATGGGTTTATCAGAAGCAGGTACCTCTTGACCAACCTGATCTCCTCTTATGACAAGGTGAAACACTTAGTGGATAAGGGAAAGACTGTGGATGTCATCTACGTAGACTTTGCTGAAGCCTTTGACGCTGTTTCCCACAGCATTCTCTAGGAGAAACTGTCTGTTCATGGTTTGGATGCATGTGTTTTCACTGGGTAAAAACTGTCTGGATAGCCAAGCCCTAAGAGCGGTGGTGAATGGAATTGCATCCAGTTGGCCACTGGTCACAAGTGATGTTCCCCAGGGATCAGTGTTGGGGCCAGGCCTGTTTAATTTCTTTATCAATGATCTGGATGAGGGGATCGAGTGCACCCTCAGTCAGTTTGCAGATGTTGGGTGGGAGTGTTGATCTGCTGGATGGCAGGAAGGCTCTGCAGAGAGATCTGGACAGGCTGGAATGATGGGCCAAGGCCAATTATAAGAAGTTCAACAAGGTGAAGGGCCAGGTCCTGCACTTGGGTCACAAGAACCCCATTGAACACTGCAGGCTTGGGGAAGAGTGGCTGGAAAACTGAACGGTGGAAAAGGACCTGGGGGTGCTGGTTGACAGCAGCTGAACATGAGCTAGCATGTGCCCGGGTTGGCCAAGAAGGCCCATGGCATGCTGGCCTGTATCAGCAGTACTGTGGCCAGCAGGACCAGGGCAGAGATTGTCCCCCTGTGCTCAGCACTGGTGAGGCCACACCTCCAATCCTCTGTTCAGTTTTGGGTCCCTCACTACGAGAAAGACATTGAGGTGCTGGAGCGAGTCCGGAGTAGGGCAACAAAGCTGGTGAAGGGTCTGGAGCACAAGTCCTGTGGGGAGTAACTGAAGGAGCTGGGATTGTTTAGCCTGGAGAAAAGGAGGTTCAGCAGAGACCTTATCACTCTCTACAGCTTCGTGAAAGGAGGTTGTAGCCAGGTGGGAGTCATATCACCCAGGTAACAAGTGATAAGACAAGAGAAAATTTCCTCAAGTTGCAACAGGGGATGTTTAGATTGGATGTTAGGAAAAAAAATTCACTGTAAGGATTGTCAGGCATTGGAACAGGCTGCCCAGGGAAGTGGTAGAGTTGCCATCTCTAGAGGGATTTAAAAGACAAGTGCATGTGGCAGGTAGGGACATGGTTTAATGGTGGACTTGGCAGTGCTGGGTTAAGGGATGGACTCAATGATGATAAAGGTCTTTTCCAACCTAAAATTGTCTGTGATTCTGTGAAAGAGCTTTGGAAATACTCTTGACAAGGAGGCCAGCATTACTTTTAGCAATATCCTTCAACTGTATCTGTTTTATTATTAATACATAGTGCACTAATAAAATCCATGTAGAGTATAGGCTTTCTATACAGTATTATAAGCCTTTTGGTCCTCAACAAGAGAGTGAAACCAGCCAGGGATCAATAGTTAACTGGCCATTGATTTAGCTGTCTACATTGTTAAAAATGTGCCCACACAAAGGAAAGCAAATAAGCAAGGAAAAAGTCAAAGGAAACCCTGGCAGCTGCACTTCATTCATTTTGTTCACCTCGTGTTACTGCAATGATGGCTCAAAATATGTCATTGACAAATCTGAAAGCCTGCATCGTCTGGACCATTGCTATAGCAAAGGTTTCATGAGAGTTTGTTAGTTTGTTCCTTCTTTTTATAAAACAAATACGTAATGTAAAAAATCTTTAAAAGCAGGACTACTCTCACTTAATTCGTATCAGTGTATCTTCATTGATTGGAAAGGCACCACGTGAACCTTCACAGGCAAGATGTCCATCCCCAACACACCATACCCTTCCCTCCCATCCTCACTGAGAAAGAGGAAAACGGCTTCCTGCTCTCACTTCTCTGATACCAGGAAGTGGTGAAGTTTGGGGTGACTTTCTTTTAACTTCTACATTACTAGCCCATATTCATCCCATCAAAGAGTGATTAAGTAAGTTAGGAGCATCCTGCCATGCCTGGATAGGTCAGTGAAGAGAGAACCTCTCTAAATGTTACTTGAAGACATTAGGTATTAGAGCTCAAGTTAAACACCAGGATTGTAAATTCAGTACCTTACTCTGTCTGAAAACCAAGCATCTTTTGCACGTGTGAAAAAATATGCCACATTAATGTGGAAAAGCAGCAGGAGTAACAACAGAAAACTGGGGGGAAAGTCTTTTCATTCAGAATTTTGGTGTGTGAATCCAACCAAATGCACATAAAATCAGCTTTTAAATGAATGTCTGTTTCAGATGTCCTGAAATGTTCTCATGATCTGCAGTACTAAAAATGTGAATATTACAAAATAAAACAACAAGAAGAGTTATTGAATGTGAATCTACTGAGAGAAAGTACTACATGCTTCCTCTAAACTTCTCTTAAGCTTAGTGGCTATAAAGAATCCAGTTTAGAAATAATTTAATAAACTGAAGATGAGACTGATGCTACCATACAACTGCAGTTTTCAAAACAGTGAGCAAACACTGGAAAACGTATGTAGTGACACATAACTATTTCCATATAAATGATCTGGTTTCATATATATGGTTCCACATAAATGGCTTTTTCTATAAAAAATGTGGCTATTTTTTTCTTGAAGAGAGACAGAAGTTTAACCTAGATCTTTAAAGGAGACAAAGAGTTCAATGCATAGACTGAAGGTCTGGGCAGTAGCCATAAGGCAGAGATGAACTAATTTGGGGAAAATACTGATTGAGGGTGTTTTGTACCTGAGTCTAAAATGTTCAGAAAGAAAGAACCGTGTTTCTAAAGGTGAGGGGTAATGTTGACCTGTGCCAAAGTTAATATTATGAAGTCTCAATTTATTAAAGACGAGAAAAGCATATGATCTGTTAGTATACTATTGATTATATCTTTTAAAAGAACAGTTCAGAATCTCCTATCAATCCACATACAAAGCTATATTCCCAGAATAAGTTTGGAAGATGGAAAATGAAATCATTTGGACTCATAATCAGTGCTTAGTTTCCTAGAGCAAGCTTCTCTAAGGAGAAATAAATTAAGTTCAATAAAAGGAATTGGTACATAAGGTTTCCAGATAAACCAAGCACACTCAGTTTCCAGTCCTACTGAGATCACAGATTAGAAGAGGTTTGAGTTCCTTTTGGGAAAAAAATAACATCGTCAAAAGCTGCTTGCCCCTCCCTACATGTGTCTTTAAAGAATGCATTACTTAATGTACTGTGTAAAGAGGCTCAGCCTCAGCTCACACAAGCAGGGATTGTTCTTTCACCTTTTCACACGTTGCTTCCAAAGATTATCTCAAGATGGGAGGGAAAAATCCCATCTGAATGTTGTCCTTCCTTTCAAAAGTGTCTGGGAGGGCCCAGCAAAACAAACAGCAAATTTGAAATTGCAGCATGCCCTCTGCTAGGGTTTGGGGTTGTTTTTTTTTTTTTTTCTGTTTGAAATGCTGTTGGTGTAGTGCATTTCAAGTCCTCTGCGTTATAAACTTCTTTTGCTTCCTTGGCACAAGCCTTGGGAGCTGAGTGCCTGGCCCAGTTCTTGCTAAAAGGCAGGGACAAAATTTCTGGCTGTTTCCCCAGTACAGCTACTCCTGACTGCTGAACTCCAGAGCCTTGCAGCAGGATGCCTGCTCCTGACCGCTGGAGTTGGTCTGAGCTAATCAAAAACATGGGCTTGACCTACTGTTAGTTTGCAGTATTCACAATTCTAAACCTTCAAATTTTAAAACCGGATTTTTTTTCTTTTTAATTGGAATTAAATCTTAAACCTTCACAATTTTAAGCCTTCCTAGGTCTGGTTTTGATCACTTTGTGAATGTCTATCATACACATCCCCAGCAGAATGGCCCAACTGCAACATCTGCATGCAGCTAAAGCCCCTGGAGCTCAAGCGCCGGAAGAGCTGAGGTGTCTGGGCTCATACAATGATGGTGAAACAGGCTGCAGTGGGAGCAAAGGGAGTTGCAAAAAGCCATGCACTTCTCTGGAGAGGAGCTTAAATTGACTTAATTCCTTTCTGTTTTGTTTTTCTCTGGCACTCAGTGTACCCCACAGACTGGCACACACCAGGATCCCAGAATGCGCTTAGCCTGAGGTGTGAGGCTGTGCCAGGATTTCCTAGGTTTGGGACTGACTGGATAAGTTCATCTCTGCTTCTTTGGGGCTGCAGTGCAAGTGCAAACTGTACCTGGAAAATCCTTGGGCTGCCAAATGGGAGATCTTGGCTAAAAGGAACATCAGTGAGGATAGCCAGGAGTAGGCTTTTGATTGTGCCTTGAGACTGTGCTTGCAAGTTTGCATGTCTTGAGCACGGTGCTTCTGCAGCTGGCACACACAGCAGGCTCCACAGCTGCTTCACCACTCTCTTCACGAAGCAGCAACTTGGCCTGGTGTTGTACCCATTATTTATCCATGTTTGGCACGGGGCCTGGGAAAGGCAGAGGAACTGTGCTGCCACACTGCAGAGAGTCCTCCACTGCTCTCAGCAGCCCCCTGCTCCTGTGAACCTCCAGGACAGTGGTCAGCTGCAGTGGCTGGCCCTGGTCCCCCGGGGGAGGCCCTTCTCACTCGTAGGGGATTAGATCCAATGGACAGGTGTGCTTTGGGAAGACCGTATCAACAGGTGTGTCATTCCCCCACAGTGCAGGGCCAGCATGGTGTCTCTTGTGTGGTCTGGAGGGGTAAACTTCTTCGCTGAAAGGGTGGTCAAAGACTGGAACAGGCTCTCCAGGGAGGCTGCCCAGGGAGGTGGTAGAATCACTGTCCCTGGAAATTTTTAAGAAACATGTGGATGTGGTGCTTACAGACATGGTTTAGTGGTGGACCTGGCAGTGTTAGGTTAATGGTTGGACTTGATCTTGGAGGTCTCTTCCAACCTTAGTGATTCTAGGATTCTATGAAATTGCTAGCAAAGCCCAGGCTCTGCTTGGCTGGTGGTCCCACTGTGCTGGCTCCAAGTCTCCAGCTGCGGGGCATCCAAGGCACGGTGCTGTTGGAGTTGTCTGTGGTGAGCATGTGGCTTTCTACCACCCCACCCCTTTGGTTGCTGCCCAGACTATTGGGGGCATAGGAGGAAGACACAGTTCTGAAGTGACCTTCAGTATCAAACAAAAGACTTTCAGCTCTCTCACTGATGGCTGGTCAGTCAGTGCAGTTTGGGACCAGAGACAATAATAAATGGGATTTTAGCATCCCAAGGTGGGAAGGAGCATTTTTTAATGTCTAGTGAAAAGTCTTAGAAAGAATTACCTGAACCAGAGGCAGCCTTATCCAGACACTAACATCGCCATCAGTCCTGCAACCCTGGGAGCTGTTCCTTCACTGAAGGCAGACACTGAGCTCTCAACTGTTAGGATTATGAACGGCAAGTAGTTCATGCGGTGCTCGGACTCACGGTTCTGGTTAGGCTTATCTTGTCAACAAATAGGCACATTTTGAACAGCAGGACACTTACTTTTGACAATGAAAAGCTCAGCAGTTGCACTGGGATGGGGAAGAGAATATCTCACTCAGGAGCTGGGGAATCTGTGATGAAAAGGCTTGGGCAAAATGAGAGGAGTGTGTCAGCACCTCCACACTGAATGTGGGATCTCAGCACAACTGAAAAGGATCACATGGAGCCTCAGTGCCAGATGCTGGGAGTGGGACCAAGCCTGAGAAACAGGGACTCATGAGGGTAGGTGTCAGTGGGGTCTGGCTGCACAATGATAGGGCAGCTGGGTTCCCCACCACTCCTGTAAAGCCTGCTCAGCTCCAGGCTGCATTGCTGTGAAGGCATTTCATCTTGTTTCATTGGTTGTGTGATATATGGCTTCTGTGGGGTGATATTTCTCTGTAAGGGAAAGGGGTATTTCTCTAAATGTTATATTTGTATAGTAAGGAAAAATAATGTGAATTTTTTCCTTTCTTAGAAAACACTGTTGTGTCATGGAGGTAGCATGAGTGGCCTCATCTGTCTCTCTCTGTTTGCCGCATTTATTTATCACGTTGATAAGAGATAGGCTTAGCAAATCCCTGTGAAAGAGTCTGCTAGTCTTTCATTCATCCTCAGAGTGTAGCTAACTTTCCACGGATATTTAAAACAACGACATTTAATCTCTAGCACAGTTCAAAGGCTTATGTGTTCCTGGTTCAGAAGTGAGACACATTGGCAACGGTTCTTATTTATTTTATTTGTTTGCCCCAGCTTGAAAACTGAGTAGTCAAAGGAAGAGTTCTCATTTTAATGTGCTGTGGGACTGAGTTGCTTCAGTGAAAGCAGAGGCTGTCGTGAAGTTATTGATGCATAACTCCACTGTTCCACATTAGTCTGGTCTTTGGCTACAGGGATTTCATCAGCATATTTTTTCCTAAATATTAGCAAGGAGTGCTAGTCCTTGAACATTGGATTGGTGGATTAATCAAAGTCCTTAACCAATCAATAGGTAGAGGTTTGCATAATAATGGAATTATTTCTGAAGAGCTGCGCCAATTAGAATTGCAAACCTTTCTGCTTCAATTTGCTTCTTGAATGCCTCTGCCTTACCTGCCTCTATTGCTCACACTTTCAAAGTACTTAGTAACAATGAAGATGCTTCCAAATTCCTACGTCTTTCATTTTTTTGTGTGGCTTTGGGGTATGGAGGGTGGTTGAGGGGGGAAGTAGCAATCAATAAAAGTTGAATAGTTCGCATACAGAAAAGGTGAAAAATGTAAAAATAAAAAAAAAGAGAGAGAGAAAATGGTTGGCATTCTTGTCTCCTTGCTTTTGCCAAAGCTAAAAGTATGATCTGAAGGTCATATTCCTTTTCTTTTCCCATCTGCCTTCCCTCTAGGACTGTTTGCATGATTTTCCTTCCATTGTCAGTATGGTAGCAGTTCTGACCCCTCACTAGCATCTTTTGGTTACTAGGGAGGAACTAGCTTTTGGATCTGTATAAATGTAAATTGATGTGAGAGGAAGGAATATGACTGCAGGGAAAGATAACTGGAAAGGGAAAGAAGGTTTTTCTAAATCTGAGGTTTGTAACTTCAGCTGAATTTGCAGTAAGTTCAGTGTTCGTGTGTGTGGTGTTCCTCTCCTCTGCTCCTTACTGTAAGACATGGTAATAACTGGGTCTATTTTTATGGACAGCAGCTTGAAAACATGCCTACTTTGTTCTTTTATTTATGTTTGGTAAAATAGTGGAGAATTCATCATGCATGGTAATGTGTGTTGTTTCATGGGGTAGTGAGTCTGGAGATGCAAAGCTAGAATGCAGTGGTCATTTGGCAGTATGCCCAAAGACGAGCACCTACAGCCCTTAGATCAGAATCCAAATTAACCAGTACAACAGTATTACATTCCTCCTGATTTTGGACCTTTTGGGGTATCCATTTGCAGTTTTTTGTATCATCCAAAAGGGCTAAAATTTCCCTTGAGCCTGGGGTAAGAGAAGCTAAAAACTTTCTTCAGCTTCTGATTCTGGTATTTAGCTACATTAGATTTGGCTTAGTCATTCCTGTCCCTGCAAAGATGGGCTGTGTGAATCACAGCTTGAAGCAATTTCTCTTTCCAATATTGAGGCCTTGAATGTACAAGGCAGTGATGGAGCAGACATCTTGGTTCTCTCCTGTCTTCATACATCTTCTAGAAACAGAATACATGATTGTGTTTGACAAGGCACATCCTCACTGATTTTAATGGAGTGTAATTTGAAACTAGTTTAGTTAAACCAGGGCAGATGGCTGCAGGACTGTGTGTAATTTCGTAACACTGCAAGGTTGTGGTGCTGCTGCAAGATTATTAATCTGATTTGAGGACAACTCAGCAAAAAAAGTGTATTACTGTTGTCGACTCAATGTTGAACAAATACAAATTAATTCTGCCCATTAAAATGTGTAATAAAAAGAATTAAAAACTCTGTCTCAGAGAATTTTCTCAGATAAGGTGTTGTCTGGATTACTGCACAGTATAATGATTGCATCTTATGTTTTTGGTTATTTAACATTAGCTGAAATTATGTAGTAATGCCTGATCCCAGTCAGGCTTGTACTGGCAGGTGATCAGATATTATGTAAAGCTTGTATCAATGAGAGTGGACGGAGCCATGAAAATTTGCAAGGGCATAACTAAATTGATTTAATGCAATCAAGACCTGATTGTCTGTAGACAAGGGGTTTTTTTACTGCTTTAATACACTTATTTTACATATGGCATCTGTGTCTCTTTCATGTTTCTTTGCAGTAGTTCAGCAAGCAAGAATAGGAGTTGGAGTGGTTACCAAAATGGAAAGTTTAGCCTAAAGATCTGAAATAGAACAAGAAAGCTGCTTTCAGAATTTTTTTTATTCAATTATTCATGCTACAGGCTTTGTTTTATAAGATTTTTTAATTTGGTCTCAGAATAAACATGTGACCTATCTCACCAGGACCATAGGTTGAACCGCAGAACTCCCCCTCCTGCCCCTGGCCCAGTTAGATCTTGTTGCTTATTATTAAGAAAGACATTTTTGATGGGGAAAAAAAGGGAAAAGATATTATGAAAAGTATTCTGTGTTTTCAACCAACCTTGTTCATGATGAACAGGCTGAATGGGAAGTCTTCAGGCTGGAAAGCACATCTGCTTAAAATATGTGTTGAATTTTTGTTCTTTGTTTATGTTAGCATTAGCACATTTGTGGAAATCACGTTTTCTTCACAATCTCTTTGCTAAATTAGGACACAAATCCAAGAACACTTGTGCATGAGAGTAATTTTCTATGAATGAGTAGTGTCACTGAGTTCAATAAGAGCAATCACGCACAGAATTAAGCACATGCATGAGAGTTTGCATAAATTTGGCAAATATGTTGCCGTCATGAAAAGATTACCCAGCTTTTCTTCTCATGCAGCTATGAATACTTGGCTTGCTCCTATTTTGAGTAGCCCTTATTGTATGAACCATAAGCTATTCTACTGTGCTAAGACTAACTGAGGATATTTCTCTTGTTTTGTCATAGCAACAAGAGCAAGATCCCACAAATCTATACATCTCAAATTTACCCGTGTCCATGGATGAGCAGGAACTGGAGAATATGCTGAAACCCTTTGGGCATGTCATTTCCACCAGAATATTAAGAGATGCGAATGGAGTCAGCAGAGGAGTCGGCTTTGCCAGGTGAAACCTTTGCTCTTACTTTGATTCATGCACATTTTCTCACCTTTGGTCCTTTGCAAATGCTGTCTGTTCTGTAGCTCTGAAGTCTCGCAGCTACGGAAGATGCAGAGCTCCACCTTTATCAGATTGTATCTGTTCTTTCCACCAGGAAATTCCAGTGCAGAAGGATGTTCATTTCATTGCTCTAAAAACCAGTTCATTCTATGTAGGTATATGTAAATAAAAATTACTAGGAATAGTGAGCTATCCATGCAGGATCAAGCTCAGGTAATACTAAATGTCCTACAGCAAAAAGCACACACTTGGTAAGGAAACCAAGGCCTGTGCTTAGGAGGTCCTGGGGTGAACTTATTGCAGTCTTTCAGTACCTGAAGGGGTCCTGTAAGAAATCTGGAGAGAGGCTAGATGGTCTTTAAGGTCCCTTTCAACCCAAACCATTCTATGAAACTGTTTAAATATTTGGCAAAGATTTTGCAACAGGAGAAAGTAAACTTAGCAGCTGAAAGAGCAAAGGGTAGGAACTGTAACTGAAGAAACGTGTCTTCCTTGAAAGCTGCAGCTTCCTTGAACTGCAGCTATGAAAAGAGCTTAAGAAGAAATATTGGAATAGAACAAGCCCTGACGGAGTAGTCAGATATTTTAGACAGAGTGGGCAACATACTGTTACTGTGTACTTCATTGTTAGTACAGATAGACAAGGTTCCATGTTTACTCTCAGGGAATATTTACTTAGATTCTCTTCAGCTTGAAACTTTCACAAATCAAATAGCTTTCTTTTGAAAAGCCAAGCAGTAGAGTGCTTTATATAGAAAGTTATTGAAAAAAACAAATAAGAAGAGAAATTTGCAATTCTGCTGCAAATCAGTCTTCTGCTTCAAAAGAAAAATGAAAAAAAAAATCCCAGATCATTGTTTCTACAGAATATTCATAACATTGTGCTTTGCAGAGGAGGCAAAATGACTTCTTCATCTCACAGATTTCTCTGAAATCCATCATATCTTGGTATATCATGGCACTTCTGTTAGTGTCATAACACTACTGAATGAAATGAGGTACTGTAAGATAAAAAGTTATCTTTCAAGAGAAGTGCCATTGTGGTGTTACCTCTGCCCTTGATGTGAAAGATCATCATGCACAAAAAATGTTAAGATAATATTGTCTGAATTCAAATGGAAAAAGGCAAAACATTTATGCTGAAAGATGGCACACTGTTCCTTACACGTTCTTGCAGATAATAACATTAATTTTTCTAGCTCTCTAGATCTAAATTAGTCCAAGTCATGGATAAACTTGCATTTTTAAAAATTGACTTACTTTATAAAAATATCTTTAATTATGGAACATCTTTCAGGAACTCTTTAATGATCTAACTTGAAGGTTGTGTAATTCACCATGCGAACAGCAGTGGGGTAAAACCTTCACTCCATCAAAGTATACAGCAGATCTCCCACAGATTTGAGTGAGGCTAAAGTCAATCCAGGAATTTAGAACCATAGTTGAATGCTGACTCTTGTCTTTGCAGAATTATCAATACAATATTTAATTGCATGACCAGCTGACTTTCTTTTTGTAATGAAGTGCTATTTGGTATCTTTTTCCTGCATGTCAAACCAAATAGATTTTTAATTTCTTTAGCTTTGCTTGTAGTCATGAAGGTTTCATTCTAATGTACCTACAGTGTGAGGACATGCTGAGTGGGTACCAATGCAGTGTAGGTAGGGGATGGAAGCTGGATTTCCAGTCCAGATAAGATTTTAGAAGTTCAAATCAGCACCCCAGGTGAGGATCCTAGCTATTCTGACCTGGGACCTTTTATCACAGTATATCTTGCCTGCCTGTGGAATGTGCCGTGATGCTTAGCATAGCTCTAAGCAGTGCCACAGAAGCACCAAAGAAGTTAAATTTGCATATGCTGAAATGATGCAGCATCCAACAGTTTTGAAATTTGATGTTTCAAAATTATTAATCACATTTCATGATGATTAAAAGTCACTTTTTGAGTCTGCCCAATTATGGAAATAGTCAATCTCAGAATAAGTATGTTAATTCAAAAAGCAATCCGAAGTAAAGACTGAAGGTAGGCAATTATTGTCAGATTTTTCTTTTAAATGGTATGATTAGCAGTTTGATAGTACTGCAGGTGGCTACTTAATCATTTATAGCCTGGAGAACTTCAAATGTTCTTGGATCAAAATTATTTTAGTAATGCCTGGTGACACTACAGCCTCCCTTAAAGTATGTGTGTACAAAACTAGCTCTGAGTGAAAGTTAAGCCACAAAACTATTTCCTCTCTTTTGCATCCCTCAAAAGCAACTGAACAGATTTTCCTGAATCTTTCCAGAGCATTTCACTGTGGCCTGAGCCGACTGTGCTTGGGTACACCCCAGGGGAGATTTTGGGGAGGAGAGTTATGAGCAAGGGGCCAGAGAAGGGAAACTTTAGACTTTGACTGTGACTTCATGAAAGCCTATCCATGCTATAACCTCTGCACATCTGCCTCTGCCTCACTGCTGGCCCATGCTTTGTACTTCAAGGCCATATTACCTTCCTTCAGGCTCTCCATAGGAGCTGGCATTCCACAGGGCTCGTACTGCTGTGGTCTTTTGGCAGGGGTGTTTCTGTTGACACCAGCAAGCAAAAGCTGAGACTAAACACAGCCTATCCTAGAGCAGAGAGAGAAATGAGAAGAAATAGGAGGAGGCAGAAATACTTACTAGAAGTAGGATATTGGAAAAAAGGAGGCACTTCTTTGGATGTGTAGCTTTGAGTTCAGTCTGTTGTAAGATTGTCTGTCGAAAGACAGAATGACACCGTGTTGCCCTTGCACAGAATTTCATCACAGCACTTAAATTTGTAGGAGTTTCTCTTAAATCGCTGTTGCTGGGAGACATCTGATAACCTCAGCACCTGATCATTCATTTTAAAAGTGTAAGTGTATTCTTTAGATCTTAGAACAAAATCATAGTCCTTCATCCTTAAAAAAAAAAAATCAGCAAGATGAAACAGAACAAAACAACACAAAAAAAGCCCAAAACAACAATTGGAAAGAAATCCACAGAAACTGGATTTGAAGACTTATTTCAAGATAAAATTTTAAAGCTGGTATCTTATGACTTTGGCAAACAGAACATTAGTAGTGTTGTTGATGGTAAGAGTAAAAAGCAGATCAGAGGTAGTAAGAAGGTCTTTGAGGGGAAGATATTGAGAGCGTGGACTGAAATATTTATCTGCATCCCGAAGAATTGTTGCCACTTATAAAGAGGTAACTGTATGTGCTGGAAGACCTGGCTTTCCACAGGCCCACAAAGGATGGGTTCCAGATGTTAAGGTGAGAAGACAAAGGAATAACAAAATCACAGTGGCGGCAAAGCAGTGGTGCTGTTTTGCTAAATGAGGAATATTTAGAGGGGGATTTCTGAGGATCAGTGGTGTTGCTACTTGGGAGACATAGAAGTGTCAGCAGCACCAGGGGATAAAGAACACCCAGGCAATTTAGGGATGCATTTGTGAAGAGGAAAAGTGCTTTGTTCTTCCTTATTCAAGGGTTTTATTGTAGGTGGTTGAAAAGGTGCTATAAATTTAGCTTGAATAAATCCATCATCTGGGACAGTAGTACAGGCTTAGATATTATGAGGATCATTCCTACTTTCAGTCAGAAGAATGATCTGTCACATCCTACATCTTACCCAGGAAATTGCTTTATAATTGAATATCTCAGGTGAAACTGGAAATCCCAAACATGCTCCAAAGACTTTGTGTGATAGCTGTAAGATATTCCAGTGCCTGTGGTGATACATTTCCATTGAAAGGCCTCTCTGGGAAAGTGTCAGAGCAACACTGCAGGGTGGTGGGGAGGTCTGTGTGAGGATGTATCTCTGGGACCCTCACATTTCCATCTGGTTGTGCAACCTGGACAAATTTTGGTGGACTTTGTACATCCCTAAGACAACTGACAGGCATGAAGTTGTACTTTCAGGGAGAAGCAAACTCCAGAGAAGGACAGGTGAGTCAGGATCTCTAGACAAATATCAATGGGACTCCGTAAGATGAAAATTAATATGAAGTTCTGAAAGGTGATGAAAGAGGAAGTTGGAAAGTTGGGAGCCATCAGATAATTTGGCTGAGCAGTTTGCATAATCCAAGCCTGAGGTATCGCAAGTTTAATTGAAGAACTCCTTTTGGGCCCTGGAAAAGGGAGCAAGGAGACATTGGTATATGCCTTGGGGAGGGACTTAACTGGTACCACTGAATCAATGAAATAAAAATTGCTTTTTATAACCCCACAATAAAATACCATTCAAGTATTATTTAAGTATCTTCCCTAAAGAGGTAGTAGTATTAATAATACCATACACGGGTTTGTCACACTTAGCTGAACAGCAGAACAAGCATTTTATAGGTCCTTTTAAATGATAAAGTGCACAGAGTTAGAAACCACTAACTTTTTTATTTTGTTTGCTGTCTTGTAACTTAAAACGACCTTGCAAGATTCCTCCCCCAAGCGACATTTTACAACGAAGTCATAAGCTTCTGAAAACAGAAATTTATGATGGAAATGCTGACAGTCAGACAGTCAAGTATTGCACTGCTGGCGGGCACCAGTATAATACTTAACCTGAGACTGTGAAGACAGTAGCATAAATCAGCCTAGGTGTAGGTGGAAATGACTGTATGTTCGTACTATTCTTTTCCAGTAACACGAGAAAATTTGTCCAACACAAATTGCTATAGAAGAATGTTGTGGTGCTGTTCCCAGCGCATGACCAAAGTCAAGAGATTCTCAATGAGCTGTCCCCTCAGAGCAAAGGTACACATCAGGGAGGTGCTTCCATCCCTTCGTGACCTAGCTGGGGGGGTCTGTAGTGAGGCATTTAAACACTCTGCTGTTGGGAGTTTGGGCTTCATCCTCATCTTTTCCCTACCTTATTCTTCTGGAAAAGCTTCCAATGGGTTGCTTTTCTTTGCCTGCCTATCTTTTTAACTAAACTTATCTCCTGTTTATCCGCATTTTACATGTCTTAAATTTAGTCTTTGGAAACAGTATTCAACTCAGCAACTGAAAGGGAGCAACAAAAAATAGGGAACAAGATTTTGAGCCGTCACAGGATCATTATTCTATTTATAGAAACTTTGCATGGATTTCAGTAGAAAGGTTATGCTCCAGTTTCCACTGAAGTGAAACGAGAGAGATGAGCCTTTAATTTCTACGGTTTTTTTTCCTTAAAGGAAGCTGTCCATCTTTCAGGGTTTTTCAGGATAATGTAGGTGTAATTAAGTTATTTCTTCTGACCCAAAGAGGTTTCTCTATGGAGAGCACTGTAAATACAGATGCTGTAGTGCAGAGATACTCAGGCAGCTCAAAACAGTCACCTTGGCATAATGGGTGATGCTGCAAGGTACAGAATGAACCATATCTCAAGAGAAGAAGAGTGGTTTCTGCAGATTTTGTATATTTATCTGAGAAAGCAAACAATCTCCTGTTGTTCAAGCAGACCGTTGAAGAGTATACATGCAAGACATGTTGGGAAAAGATATGATTTGTGAGCGCTGAGGAGAACTTGTCAAAATAAATGTCTTCTTAGGCTGTGAGTGGCAGAGGGAATAGCTTTTTTCCAACATAAAATGGATTCAAACCAAAAAGCACAAACATCTTGAAGCAATGTTTTACTGGCTGAAAAGTTGGGGAGATAAGATACCTAAATCTGTTACAGGGGAGGAGGAAATCACAGGTTGCAGCCGTGTCAGTGTCTTAGAACACCTGGAATTAAATCAGCAAAATAAATTTAAACACTAGTGATTGTTTCCATGGAAGGATGAAGAATATAAGGAGGTGCTAGGAAACCTCATGCTAATCAAAACTGTCTTGTAGCTTTAGAGTATTTGGGACCTGAAGATCATTTTGCCTCACATCTTTTATATCATAGGCAGTTGAAATACTCCCAGTTACCTAATAATGAGATAATGCTTGTGTTTTACTAAAGTAAGACTTTCAGAAGTGATTTGAAGACATCAACCAGAAAAAAAAGACCACCTCTTTTCTATCTAGTGTTTGCCAGTGGATCACCTTCCTTGCAGTTTTCTGCCTAATTTCTCTTTTGAATTTATCTGGTTCTTGTCACAACTTTCTCAGAAAGAGTAAAGTCCTTACTCCCTAGTTTATTCTCCCCACAAAGGTACTTATGCAGTGTTGTCAGACTGCCCCTCATGTCATCTTTTTGATATGCTAAAGAAATTGAGTTCTCTGGTGTGTATTCTGACTATGGTCTCCATTCTTTGGACTCCCTCACTGTATGATACTGTTACTACCTACCTCCTTCCATCTTTGCAAAATGCCTGAAATAGTAAGGAAACATTGTTCTCCAAGAGTTATTATCCCTGCTCTTGTAAATGTAAACAATATTCATATGTTGATCATAACATAAATGTTGTAGTAGCAATTTCATCTTTAAGTATTTAGTCTGGATATAAAAAAAATATAGTCCTGATTCTCATTTACATTATTATTACTAAGCAAAGTGACTATAAGGTATATGTAAACCAAACCCACACTTTTCCACTGACTGGTAATTACATGGTACTGAATGTTTCTCAGGTAATAATTATGTAATCATCATGTTGCTCCTTATATAAAAATTTTATTAAGTTGTTTCTTGACACTGCATCAGTCTTTATAATAAGCATGTATAAGAGCTTTAGAGAGGTTTTAAAATAAGTTTTCTTTTCTCTCTTCTCTTCTCTTCTCTTCTCTTCTCTTCTCTTTTCTTCTCTTCTCTTCTCTTCTCTTCTCTTCTCTTCTCTTCTCTTCTCTTCTCTTCTCTTCTCTTCTCTTTTCATCGTAAATGCTCCCTATTACTTCTAACAACACGTAATGACTACTTTGGTGCCACTGTGGTCAGCAGAGAGATATATAATATAAATTTTATTTTATAAAATAAATTAATTTTTAAGTTATTGTTATTTTATAATAGAAATAGTATTAAGGTTTTAAATGATCTAAAGTAAATATTTCATAGCAAGATGTGAACATCAAATGATTTGGTTCTGAGGCATGTTTAAGCATCCAGTGATTTTGGTTTGGTTTTTTTTTCTTTTACTTTTCATACTGAAGTATCTTTAGTTTACAATCTGTAGCTAGAAAAACAAAAGATCGTTAAACATTCTTCAGATTTTTTAAAATTTACTTATTTTCAAATTGGATAGAATATAGACAGTCTCATTACTTATTTTGTATTTGGGAGCCTTACAACTTAGTTTCCAGAACCGGGAGACATACAGACACAAGTAAAAATAATTTAGCATGGTTTTATTAGTTCCTTTGGGTTTATATCATTATCTGTACCTTTTAAAAAATTACAAAAGTGTATGGCTTTGATATTTTTTTTTCTGCAGTGTATTTGCTGCTTCAAAATAATACTCAGATGCATTATAGTTATCTCCAAATTGCATTTAAACATGACTTATTATCTCAGATCCTCTTAGGATGAACACCAAAAATATTCAGTTGGAGAGAATTTGAAAATGATGCTTCACAAATGATCAAATCAAAACCAAATTTCTATTATCATGTAAAGCTGTTTTCCTTCCCTTTCCAGCAAGAGTGCTGAATTTCTATATCTTTCAGTGGAAGATTTTGAAGCATCTAGGATCTTTATCTTTTATCCAGAATATTATATTTTGTCATATTTTTGTTCTGTCATTTATGAAAGGAACACCAATATTAAAAAACCTTTTTAAATGTGTTCTTCTCCCAAGTTTACCTCTGCTCAGCCGACATTCTTTTATATGCAACAACCTTTTAATGCATAACAATTCCATTAGTGATATTTTTATTAAATTATAGTCTCAAGCAACATTTTGAAACATCGCTAGCTCTTATGAGAAGAATAATTCAAAGCACATTCTACAATAGAGAAGTGCCACAGTTTTCTGAAGGAAAAGTGGGAAGAATTTGTAAATGTGGACCTAAAAAAAGTGGGTTTGGGGCCTCTGCCCCGATATGGCTCATCTTCATGGATAAAGCAAGGAGAGGAGCAGTGTGTGAATTGATGTCTGCGGGTAGGTTCAGCTCAAGTGTAGGTGCCTGCCATAGACATTCCCACCTCAGTGGTTGATATTGATCAGAATTTTGACTAAACTAAAACCAGAGTCTTGTTATGGCAAGAATCAGACAATTTTGCTAACATATCTGGTTTTTCTGTGCCCCAACATTTCCCAGTCAGTCAGCTAATCATCCTGAAGAACTCAATTTGAAAGGGTTATTTCTAAGAAAAGGGGTATTGTGGACAAGTGTAAATTATAATTCGTGTTTCGGTGGCCCTGGGATAGACACCTTCCTGCTTAGTGAGTGGCTGCCTGGCCAGGCCACCCCCACAGGCACATGTTGCAGAAAGCACACAAGGGCTCAGGTGGGGGGGGCGAAGGATGGATGCAGTTGTTATTCAGCAACAGATCTGAGGGGAACATGTATAGAGGGCTTTGTCTATTGTGCTGCCTTTTGAGGCTGAGTCGATAATGCCAGTGTCGATTTCAAGTGAAGCGTGTGCCAGATTACAGATAGCCAGCAATGGCATTTGAGAGCCGTTAATTGTGAAACTTGAGAGGAAAATGTGCACATTCTTTTTCAGAGTGCTATTCGAATGATGGCCTTTTTATCCCAGAACACTGTGGGTTTCACTTTTATTCTCTTCCCACATAAAACGCACGAAGTGCACTGAGTCTCTTTCATTAGGCAGCTTATATATTGCATTCTTTGCAGGGACTGCTTTGGCTTGTTAAAATGTACCCCATGTATTAAAATGAAATTGTCACTGCTGTGTGGTGCAACATAACATGATTTGACACCAAGTGCCTGCAGCTACAGAAAACAGACTTTTATTGCATTTATTCTTTCAGAGACAAGAGTCTCTAAAGGCTCAGCACAGACATTCGCTTAGTTAAATCTGAATGAAGCCAAAGTGAACAGTCTAAGTCTCTGTCTTTGTGTTTGTAGAAATAGCCCAGCCCACATGATACACAGTGATACAGCCTGGAATGGCAAATTTTAATGACTACTCCTGAAACAATTGGACAATAGACTGACTTCCTCAAACAATTAAATGGGCAAGCAGGATTTTTTTTTTTTTGGTGGTGTGGTGTGGTCCTTTGGACTCTGGCAAAATTGTATCCTGGGAGGCAAACTGCTGCTGTATGTGAACCACTCTTTCCCCAAACTGTGTGACAGGAAGGGTAGTGGATAAATTCATTTTAAAACGATATAGACTGGTGAGAAGTAAGCAATATATATGTCAACGGAGTTATTTTGTGGAGAATACCTGGAGGTAGGTACTGGTGTATTGAAGGATCACTGAACATGGTTTTTAAACACAACTTTTCTAGGAAATTACTAGCTTTCCATTTCTCTCTTTCCTCTTTTCAAAGTTTCTAAACACCCTCTGTAGCAAAGTTAACTCTTTTTCTGGACTTGTATGTAGTTAATTTAGAAGATCTGAAACAATGATGAATTCCCAGGCGTGGTATAACCATGGTTTGGGATTTGACTAGTAACTTTGTATTCCTAATATTTCTTCAAAAATACATGTACCAATTCACTGTTAATGCTTTAATGTCTCAATGCTGAAAGTTATCCTAAACTCATAGAAGATGAACAGTAAGGCATTTCCCTTGCTGGTCTTACACGTAAATTACTGTCTTCACCCAGAATTTGGCTTTATGTCGTAATAGGCATATATGCATTGGTTTTGGTTTTACTATAAAGTCTGTCTTTGCAGGTTGTTTTTTTAGCATTGTAATCTTAATAATTGTTGTTTAATCCTCCATGGTCTTCTCCAAATCCTGTGATTCATTTCTTTAAGCCATTTGAAGTTATTTTGGGTGCACAAGGAGTCTAGAAACACGTCCTTTGCTTTTCCAAGCAGCACGTGAGAGCATAAAGAGTGTCCTTGTTCAGGGTGATGCCCTGGAGCCAGAAGGGGACTGTTCATCGACAGGGCTGCAGCTAAAACACAGCTGGGAGTGCAGCTGCAGGCAGGGAGGGTGGCAGGTCCTCCTTGTGAGCCACACTCTGTCCTAATGGGCTCAACCAGTTTCTCTGCAGAAATCAGCAAGAACAGCTTTGAAGATTTCTCTCAGCATCTGTGCTTGTCCTTTTTTTCTCCTTCTGCTTTTTGTTTTTTGCTGACGGAGTGCTTCCGTAACAGTCTAGTAACACATATTGCCTGTACCCATATTCCGCTCTCTTCTCTTTTCCAGAATGGAGTCTACAGAAAAATGTGAAGTAGTAATTCAACATTTTAATGGCAAATATCTGAAAACCCCACCCGGTCTACCAGGTAAGTCAAGTAGCCATCATTATGAAACTTAAAATTCACTGGAGAGTTTAGAATACAGAAATACTGGAATTTATTTTGTGAGTGGCTTAAATTACTGCCCCTACTAAGAGGGCATATAACTTCCCTGGTTGAAGCCTATCCTTTATGACCCATAGCAACTTCTTCTTACCCAGGTTTGTATGTTTTAAGCATTTATGCCTGACAGCAGCAAATTTAAAAACATATAAAAATTATGTTGCCTTACTGTGTTTTTTTTCCTTTTGGGTGTTGTTGGTTTGGGGTTTTTTTCAGTTAGACTAGAGGCCACATAAATGAATGTCAATGATTTGCTAACAAACTAGGAATATAACTAGCTTAGCAGCTTCATTATAGATTATAAAATATCCAGGATGTCAAGTTGTAGAAGCTTTATATTCATTACAGTTACTACTTAGTGTTGCTAGTTACTGTTACCAATATTAACAGCAGTAGCTGTTAATACTGAGGATATTTCAAATATTAAATTATTTTATATCATTTTTGCTTACCACAACTTAATGAAATCCTGACACTTTCTTAAAATACCCGTAGAACACATTAACTGGTGTGTCCTTGCCGCATTGAAAGCCAAGTTCCAGCTATTATTTTGCTTTTCAAATATTTAGTTACCATCTCTGCATCCATCAGCTTTGCAAAGTTTAGTGATCAGATGATTGGTACTTACTGCTTGACAAGACCTCTGCAAGGCCACAAATCTGCAAAGATTCCTCCTCTGGGTTTTCTGAAGGTCTGCATTAAATGAGCAGGAAATACTTGCAAGAATTGTGTCCTAAGTTGTTATCTCCCCTTTTTTTAATCCCCCAGCTTCCTTTAAGTTATTTCCTTTTTTGGTTACTTTCATTAAATTTCTTCTTATTCATTGCCTGGTTCTTTATGCAGAAGATGTACTAAATACTCTAATTAAAAGAAAGCCATCTGCACATCTACAGTGTACAGTAATTGAATGCTGCAATGTACATATGAATTTTAGTCAGATCACCTTCATGAAAGAATATCAAGCTTTTAGTACAAGCTGCAACACTCCTTTTAAAGACTTCTTTCTCAAAACTAGTCACTGACAATTTTTCTCAGCACCAGCTAATGAGTTACACCACCAACTTTGTGAAGTACAACAAACTTGGGCTGCGTAGAATAATGGCAACATAGGCAGAGAACTTTAACCTTTGGCTTGCCTTTCTGTACGCACACTTTGAGTCCCAGTAGTAATCTGTTTAATATCATAGCAACACCCAATGGAAAAAGTGTGAATAGCAAGGAATCAGTAAGGCTGCCTTTGTCATTATAAGCCTGTGTGCTCCCTGGTCACTTTCCCAGTTGTTTCAGAGAGGACACATCATTAGATCCAGTAATAAAGTAGAATATTCTTACAGAGCCTGTTTGAGACAGAAGGCTACATGGTAAAGAATGAAAGCTATGAAATGAAAATAATTTTCTTTTTTTTTCTTTTTAAATTTTTTTAATTAATCAGGAATGTACTGATAATGCCGGACATCAAAATAGGAGTCTTGATAGGACAGTATGATTTACTTGTGTTCCAAGAGATACACTGAAATTTGATTTTAATGGCTGTAACTTTTGATGCTTTCTTAAAGGACATGAATCAGCTCTTAGTTTCTTGAAGAAGAAAATTGTCCACATGAAAAGATTGTCTACTATGTTTCTCATGATTGTTGTTGTCAGATGGCATTTAGTCGCAAGGATTATTTGGGAAGTGACTATATTAAGGGTTTTAATTTACCTGAGTACTGTTCAGATGCAGACAGAGCATAGTGCAGCTTGGGACAAAGTCACTGAACCATTAACTGAACTCGCTCAACTATGCATGAGGTATCTGTAAGATCCCATTTTGTCCTCAAGTTTTGGGAGACAGATTTTGTATCTCCAAACAGATAATTAGAACTTGTCATAGGGTATTTGGTCCACATAAAAGAGATTGTTTGTGCCTCGTTATTAGAGTAGGGCACTCTTTAAATCCATAATTAAAAGATTTGTTGTATTCATTCCTTTTCTTTAGAGACCAGGCCACAAACATAATCACCTTAGCGGTGGGGTTGATTCAAGGTATCATTTACATTTTATCCAGTGCAAAAAATTATTCACTCCTAGTTTCTTCTTGTTGTAGATTTCTCTTAAGGCTTGTACTCAGTTTCTACATCTGTGCTATGAACCTGAATTTAAGCCTCTCAGCAAAGATAGAAGTGTCTTGCATGAAGCAGGAAGAAAAATCAAGTCTCTTAATGTACTTGGAAAATCACAATTATAATCTGAAAAGGATCCTCCCAGCATCTCAGTAATTGGCATAGAAGGAGAATCATCTCTAGTTTATTGCTGTGACCTCTTTATGGATATCAGTTAAAAAATGAAGAACCGGAGAACATTAGCAGAAATATGCAACACTATCTGTTATTAACCTCTGCTGCTCAGAGGGCCGATCTTACTGAGAGAGAAAATGGATCAATCCTTTTAGGGTTAAATTACATTGATTTTGGATTTGCAGCTGGATTTCTTCCAGGTGTAGCAGTGAACTGAAAGGGTTTTGCATTTTTGTCCACATCTCTCATCTGAGCTCTAATGTTCTGGTTCAGGCTTGCCAGCTAATAGAAAGTTGCATGAGGCCCATTAAGAAAGAAATCAGCTTGGCTGCTGGCCATGTACTACTGGCCTGAGGCAGTGGGATTATGGACCAGACAAATCATTTTGGCAGCTCTCCTCCATCCATGCTGTCTTCCCCAGCTGGGTTCCCTGAGATGTGATCCTGGTGATGTGTCACTGTACATCCTGTGGGATGTATGTTTGTGAGATTAGCATGTTTAGGGGATAAAATGTTCATGTGTTGCAGGGGCAGTTTTGCCTGGTTACCGAGTCATGATGGAAGGTCTGGAGTAGGTAGCTTTCATATGATGCTGAACAGAAAGACTGGGCACCATGCCTGTGGCTTTCACGCCAGGATAAAGCATGGGCCATGACTTGGTTATATCTTCCCAAAGAGTTATCTCAAACATTAATTTTGAATACAAAGCTCTTTTTCTACTAGTTTTTTTCTTGGCAAATGAGATGTAAGTGCAGTTGGATTTTTTAAATTTGGTTTTTGCTGTTGTTGTCGGGTTTGGGTTTTTTTTTTTATTGTTGTTGTAAGTTAGAAAAAAGTTACAAGGGAGTAACTGTTGTGTACCTGGATGTTTGAGTCTAGCCAAGTGTCACACACCTAAGCTGACCCAGGCCAACAATGCAGCAGGAAAGCAGTGTTACAGCTGCAAGGAAAGGAAGGCACACGGCACTTCGGAGGCTCTGTACTCTGTGCCTTCTGAAAGCAAGAACACATCCATCCTTCTTTGACTTTATAACTTCAATTACTGTCTGTTATTTCTTAAAAATTATAGAATTTTTACACAAAAGAGCTGAGCACTTGCAGCTCCGGACCCCTCTGCTTCAACCCAGTCACAATGTAAAGGTTATTTTCTGTCTCTTGTAACATTTTGCTGCTCAGTTGTATATTGCCTGGGTAAATTGAGCATCACTGTGTCTGTGTTAGTGAATTATTCTCATTAAGGGGCCTTCTCCATCCAGCTCCTTGGCTTCATTCCATTCCAAAAGGAGTTGCTCCACTGTCGTGCTTGCTCAACTAATAAGCATTTCATGATGTTCAGTCTTAGATTTACAGTACAAAATAATTGGTTGTCCCATAAATAATTAGTTAATATCTTTGCATTTCTTTCAGACTGAGAAAGCACAGTCATCTCCAGAAATCTGAAAAATCTCAATGCTTGGCAGATTCCATGTCAAATTCATAAATATTCTGAGTAGCTTTGAGTGATTATTATTTTAGTGGGTTTTATTTGTGAGGGGTTTTGTTTTCCCTTTTTTAGCACTGCCTTTGTGAGATAAATAGACCTACAGGGCCTACTGGGTATATTTTCATCCTATAGAGAATTCAGTCCCATGTGAAACTAATTGTATGGGCCTGGTACAGCCACACTGAAAGTCAGCAAATGAATTCTGTAGCGCTCCACATCTCCATCAAGATGTGAAGAGCACTACTAATAATGAAGGTAGCTCGCTCTCAGTCTTTCAGTGCTGCATCTATTTTTGTTGGTGAATAGGAGACTTCACATGAAATCTTGCTAATCTATGACATTTTGCAATCACTGAATTCAATTAAAACTTCCTAGCTCATCTCTCAGTAACAAATTGGCTTCTGTTTGGATGGGCAAGTTTAGGGTACGATATTTACACAGAGGTTTTGTTCATCTCCAAATATCCTTGGATGGTTTTGGATAACTTCATTTTCTCTTTCTGAATAAATGTAAAAATTTAACAAGTTCTTACTTTTCTCTCTGGAATTTCACAGGAACATGCCTCAGTTGTGGTAATTATCCTCTGCTGATATGCCCATCATGCTCCCTCACAGCATTTTCTAGTCATTATAGTACTTCTTAAATTTCATTTGCTTTGTAAATACTTTGAGTTGTCAGAGGACATTGGGCCAGTTCGTATCTCAGAGAAAATTTAAAGGAAGTGAGACACATGAATGCTATATTACACGGTCAAGAATCTTCTTTATCTTATTGCTGATTTAATTACAGGTAGCTGACAAAAGGAAAGAAGAGGGAATTATTATCCTTGTGTAGGTTAAGAACCCCATGAGTAACAAGTGACTGTGTCATTTTGATACTGACTTTTACTGAAGAAAAAACTCTTTAATAGAAAGAAATTATTGCATAATAAATACAGATGTATTTGCTAATACCTCATATCTTGCTTTAATCATTACTGGGCATGCTTTTTTTTTTTTCCCCTTCATCTTGAAAGTGTTCCAAGCATTGCATTTTTGTGGACCCATTTCACCAAAATCAACTGATATTTTCTGCCTCTCTCCTTAGTTTAAATATTTCTCTTAGGACATCTCTCATGTTCTTCCACCATGGAGAGTAAATTCAAATAGTTAATCTTCACTTCAGAGAATTAGACTTAGAACTTGGAATACTCTATTTAGAGCAACGTGTTTTCTAGGATATTGTGCCTAAAATGGTGATGAGGGGACAATATTCCAGTTGAGGGTTAACTGTGTAATGGATATTAACAACATTTGCCACTGGTTTTATCTTAGTAGATGAACAAATGCTATCTTGTTTGTCATTAGTGATGCTGTAAATTGTTTTTCTGGGTGAATGAACTTAAAATGTTTTGTTTGATAACTTTTTAGCCCCTGTATCTTGGTGCTTTATCTTTTTATTTGTCTGTTCATTTATATACATAAAACACTGAAAAACTCTTCCAAATATTTCTTCTTGGGGCATTTACCTAGTTGTCTGTATACATGTATTTGTTTTTGACATTTTAAACTAGATAAAATAGCAGCCCAGACTCTAAACTAGGTATTGGTTTGTAGGCATCTTAAAACATTTGTTGAATGCTACAGAGAACTTAGAATAAAGGGGATTCTGCCAGGTTTGCTACTGGTAATACTCAGTGAAGCTTGTTTTAAAAGGAGGTTATCTTTTCCATATTGTTATCCTCAAAAATTGTCTGTACTAAACACCCCCAAATGTTCTCACTTGTATTCTCAGTTCATGTCATGTATATGGTATTAATGCTATCCGAATCTTTTATATTGTCTACCTTCTAAGAATTCAGGTTTTTAAATATTTTCATTATTATCTGCTGACTGCACTATATAAGTTCTTCCTTATTGTATCAGAAAATATGATCCATGTAAAGACCTTCATAAAAAATAACAGTTTACAAATTTTTTATTTATTTTTCCTGTTTCCAATTATTGGCTGTCATTTTTTATGGAATTGCTGTTATCTTTCACTTTCTGTGCTCCATAAATACGCAAATGCTCAGCTCATTGTTAGCAGAAATTTCTTTTACACTGTGAGCCCTCTGAATGCTCTTTTAACTTCTGTTGGTTTCATCTTCTTTCAAAGTCTCCATCTTTGACAAACAGTTAAAATCTTTAACTCCTGCTTGAGTCTTGGTGATGACCATGAGGCCTCTGTAACCCCGTCCTGCTTTGGACCCCATGTCCTTCCCATGCCCTCAGCAATGTACAGGCACCGTCCCAAGTCAGGTCTCTCTAACAAACTGTTCCATGCAGAATGGGCTTCATGGACCTATTGTCTGGGTCATGTTGGATGTTAAAAGGTGACTGGGTGGTGTGTACAGCTCTCAGAAGAGATTGTCCCTAGGAAATAGAGTTTCATTTTTCAGACATCACATAATGGTTAAGATCACATGGACTTTGCAGAAGTTGGTCATAAAGATGGATTTTCTAACCAAGAAACTACAGAACAGGTACTGAGTTACTGGAAAATATAAAACCTTTTGCTTAGAAAGCAGTTCCCTGGTGCTTAGATCTCTGTGACTTTGGTTTGTGGCTCATGCAGGCTTCTATGATGTGGCCAAAACCTCATCACTGCTCCATGTTCTGCCCTCCCTTTTAGACCCACAGCTGTCACACACCACCAGCACAGGGTCCTGGCTTTGCCCTCCTTCTGGCACTTGGCCAAACACCATTTGTAGTTAATCAAACAGGTACCAGCTCTACAGCAAGAGATTTCCAATAGCTTGTGACTTCAACTGAAATAAAGTATTCCTTGGTCTTTTAAAGTTTCCTTCCTTTCAAAGACAACCTTTAAAATCTGATGATATTTGTTTTGCTTCATGGCATTCTTAAGAATTTCAAATGTGAAGGATGCCATTTTGTACTGATGCCATGATGATTTCTGCCTTTTCTTTTATACCCCTTTTATATACCTTTTTTATAGCCTCTTGTATTCTTAGTGTTTTTAGCCTACATTCTTAGACTTAGTATTTTGTTAAGCTAAAGAGACAAACATCTTAGAAGCCTCAGACACCAAAGTCTTCTCTGGAACACATTTTGTAAACTAAGATAGGCCTGTCCAGGGGGGAAAGGTTCCTCGGGGAGGGAGGTTTGCTCAGCCTCTTATTGGGGAATCTTTGATAGATATGTTAATTGGTAAGGCCTATAATGTTATACCCGAACTACTGGGGAGGGCATTATTTTTGATGTGCATTCCAGCGTGCTCCACCTGGACGGGGTGCACCAAGGATCCTTAAAATAAATACCGAGGTAAAATCCCTTTTTCCCTTCTAACCGTGTTTGGTTCTTGATTTTAAGACCAAAGATAGGCATCAGTACCACTGAAAAAGACAGGTTTTATTTCTTCATAATTACATTTATGTAACCTTCAGTTGTCCTTGCTGTGCTGACATTGCTGTAGGTGCTTCTGGTTTCATAGCACACATTTCCATGTCATGAAGCAAAGATCCATTCCAATTTCCTAGGTTTCTTGGATCTTAAAGATTGTGTATAGTTTAGATTCTTTAAAGGCAAGGGATATTTTTCTAAAAAGCAAAAAAGAAAAATTCCTATCTTCTCAAGATTTTATCTCATTTCCATTTAATTTGAAAAAGACTCCCTTTGGTTGGGAGGATACAGAATTATTTGTTTACTCAGTAAACCCCAGTAGTTGATATGAACTGATTTCTTGGAGGAATGAGGGGTGAGCCAATTTGTATTTAAGATATTAGGAGGTGTGTATCAGTGCTAAGTCATGCAATTTGAGCTCATGAGGAAAGCTGTGTGAGAGAAGACAGAATGCTGACATCATCTAAAGCCTGCTTTTCCAAAAACATATAAAGTTGTTGATGATGGGGACAGTCTCAGAGATCTGAAGTGCTACATATTTATGTTGAGTTTCATTTGATCTTGTACTGGTCTGTAAGTTACTAGGAAAAGAACCATATCGTTTTGTATTTGAAAAAGCTATATGATCAAATACTGAGTTTTGTAATCTGGCTGTGTAAATAAGGAGAAAGTCTTTTGCAGGGTTGGGGGTTTTTTATTACTTTGTAACTAGATGTAACAAAAAATGCATAAGATCAGTTTGTTTGTGAAATCACAGTAATTCAGGTTATGATGTATAAAATAGCATTACTGCAGTTTGAACTAAAATCTTTCACTTGGTTTATAAGAACGAAAGTTAGAGAACAATATGGCATATAAATGAGAAAAGATTATTCCTTTTTTCTTCCTGTCACAGTACCACCTGTCATATCTTTCCTAAGATTTCCAAAAGTCTGCAGCATAAACAGAGAACTGCATTCCTTTCTCATTCATGTTATGTAGTGGCAATGAACTGTCCCGCAATTTATCTAAACTAATTTCAATATATACTTTTTTTTTCTTTTAACTCGTGGGCATTTTTTGCTGTCAAGAGTGACTATGTAAATCTTCTAATTCAGAAAATCCCTTCCCTTTATAGGAAATGGTGGATATTTTTGTTTATGAACAAAAACGTCCCTTCTGTATGCTCCTGCTGCATAAGCAGCACAGCTGAGTATGTATGCACTGAATTCTGTCTTGCCTCATATATCAGCAGGAGAAGCGTCGACAAGTTTCTGGTCCAGGGACAGTGCTGTTCCTTGGGTGCACTTGTAAAATCCAAGTAAAATCCAAGACAAGACAGACGAGTTGCGCAGGTGTTATGGCAGGCAAAATTTATGAGCCAGAAAGATTCACAGCTTGAATTTCAAATTGTTTAGGTCTAAAGGGCTGGCAATTTAAAACAAAGCAATGCAAATAAATAAAAACATGCAAATCAGAGCATGAAACAATGTGGAACATTGTAAAGTTATTTGTACGTGATTAAGATTTCAGGGAGGAATGCTGCTTTTGCATGAGCTGTGGCCAGCAGTGGCACAACTTCTCCTGTTTCTTCCTCTCCTGCATTACTTTATTGGTCCCTCCAGGACACTTTCAATGATGGAGTACATCTGCTTTGCAGACCCTACTGCTGCAGTATAGTGTTGTCACACCTGAGCCAACTAGTTTAAAACTCATTTAAAAAGCCAACTTGAGCAAGGCTGAGCACAGACTAAGCGCTTTAGCTCATAGTGTGTTATGCTCAATAATAATAATTCCCAGCAAGTGGGAATTTGCATGATCTGGTTTTTTTAGCTGAGGAAAATTATTTCCCTTTCAGGACTTTCATAGAAAAATTCTTCCTTTCCTCCTCCCTCCCTCACACTTTTCCACTTGCTTTCACATTGAATACTTTTAAATTCAAAATGTAGAGAAATTTATGTCAGAAGTTTCAGTCCGAACCTTTAACCTCTGAATTCCAACTAACCTGAACAAAAAAGTTTACTTAAGCTTAACAGTGTACAAAAAGATATTTTTTGACACACTCCTTTGGACATCTGTATTTCAGCCAGAATTGGAAGCCTCTGGGAGTGGGCTTTTCAGATGTCCCAATAAAATTGGAGTATTGAATTTTCACATATTTTTGAACACTGGTGTAGATCAACAAACATCCAGGCGAGTGCCTTGAAGTGCCCTTGGGTGGCAAACAGCCTCATGGAGGCTCTCAGCTGGGTTTGTCCCATCAGGGCTGGTACAGAGGGTTTTTTACAAAGACATTTTCACTGGCAGAGCATGTGAAAAATTTGGTAGCTGGAAAGAGAGGATATGTATCCGAACTTCTGAGTACTTGTGTGAGCAGAAGTCATCCTGCAGGTGCTTGATGTGTTCTTTGGGAAGAATTTGGTGCTGATGCCTTTAGGAAGGACTTTGTAGTGAGAAAGGGGGTGTCATGGGAAAGGGAAATGTATTTTCCCATATAATGGGAAAAAGTATGGGTCTATCCTCCCTTTGTAGTCTTGTCTTTCTACCACACTGCCTCCCTTCCTCCCTCACTCCAAAAGTAAACCTGTCTCTGCCACCAGAGGAGCACTGAGGACACTTCTGCAGGCCTTTCCCCTGAGCATGAAGTGACATGAAGTGTCTGAAGTAGCATGTGAAGATGTTTCCCTTTGAGATTCATCCAGACAAAGTAAGATGAGTAGTATCACAAGAGCAGTTTCCATATGTTTCGAATACCAGAAGCCTCTCTCTCCCTTTTCCATATGTTTTGAATACCAGGAGCCTCTTGCATACTTGAAGTGTCTCTCTCCCCCTTCTCCTCCAATAGTACTGCAAAACAGAGAAAAGCCATTCAGCCTTGAAAGCACTGGGAAAGCAGGAGGCTAAGATTCTATTTGATTTTTTTGTTTGTTTGTCACAGCAACAATGTCATTACACTGGTCAGCAGTTCTGAGCAGCTGTAAAAGCCCCATTTCTTAGCCATTTCTCTGAGCCTTTCTTGTTTGAATGGCAGCATTTGATCACAAGATCATAGAAAGGTCTTTCCCAGGTTCAATCACAGGAACTTGAAAGAAGGGCAAAGCAGCCTACATTTTACTTGGGCTGCCTCAGTGTCTATGATGTGTCTACAATTTATCTTCTACAATGTAAGAGACATCAAGAGGGGGGGGAAAGGTGATGGATATCTGATTTTACATTTGTCCTTTTTGTTAAAGCCCATTAAAGCAGCATTTTATATGTAGCCTTTACCCTACCACCTAGTATATAATCCTTCAGTATATAGTATTTTTGCAATTGCTGCTGTTCAGCAAAGAAAAATAAACCAAAAAATGAGAGAAAAAGGGCAAAGGAGTAATTTAACTTCTAGGTTGCATGGATATGGTATGAAAAAATACCTTTCAAGCCCTGAGTTTAACAATCCTTACTTCACATAAGACTTACATTTCAAAAAATGCAAATTTTAGCCACAAAAGAAATCCCCAAAAAAACAACTAAAAATGTATATATCCCAGTTGTCATGGGTGGCTCTTCAGTTACAGTATTGTATTACTGAATACAGTCAGCATCTTTCTCTATTAGATTACTTATTACACTATGAATTCACTGATTCCGAGCCTTCTTTTTCCTCTTTTTCCTTCCATCTCCCTTTTCCTCTTCATTTTCTTTCTTCCTTTTTTTCCCCTCTTCCCTTTCTCCCCTCTTCCCCTCCTTCTCCCTCTGTCCCCCTTTCAGTAATTACTGTAACTCTGTGGGCATATGTGAAGTGTTTTAGTTCAGAGCTTATACTATAAAAATTTGAAATATGTATTCATATTAAGAAAATATGACCCAGCAGCCTCCTAACTGTATTCTTGTCTGGATTTCCCTCTCCAACCTCACCCATGGTAACAGCAACATGAATGAGCACCTTTCAAAGTGCTCTCCTTTAAGAAATTCTTCATCAGCTGAATTTTACATTACAGCATAATGAAGACGTCAGCATTTGGAATTTTCAAAAGAAGCCTGGTAGCATGGGAGTAAATATATTGTGTGAGCCTGCATTTCACTGATGTAGGAGTTGATGTCATTGGTTATTTTTATCTCTAATTTATCTTATTTCAGACTAGCCCCAAGGGTGGCTCTGATAGAAACCAAGGAAAAGTGAGCTGGATTCTTTGAAAGCAGAGAGCATTCTTCTTGAATGTGAGCAGTAGCACCAAGAAACTTTCCTTTGCCTTAGGAGGCTGTAATTCCAACAGCTGTGTGGTGGATACAAGTTTAGGTTGGGCAGTTCCTTTTCCATATGAGTTATCTTTACTTCAGCCTAGTGCATATAATGTAAGAAGTAGTAGTCATTAAAGGGCTTAAATGCAATTTTTCTTTGTGATTAAGGTGTTGGTAGGCAGTTTTTCATTTATATATGTTTTGCCTGCCTGTAATTTCAACCAAATCGTCCTTTTGTGTATCTCACCACCCAGGCTGCTGGTATAGCATTGTATACTAGGAGCTGCATCCAGTGTGGGATTTAATTTCAGTGCTAAGAAAATAAGAGATGTACATGGGAAATAATAGTTGAAGGTGGAAAATATTGAAGATATTGGGATTGGGGTGTGCCTTAAATTTAATTTTAAAGCTTTTTTTCTCAAGATGTTGCTTGGTTGTTGGCTTTGGAAGAGTAAAAAATTTTCAGCACCCCTAAAAACATACATAAGGAGTGGTCTGAATCAGGATTCTGCTGTTCTGATAATTTTGTGTGATCATTGATTCCAGAAGGTTTTTCTGAATGCCGGAGTAGTGACATAAAGGAGGCTTGTTCTGGAAGTGGGTTCTGTATTACTCTTCCAGTATCTGTTACTAATTTAACATTTTGGAATTTTTTGAACTAGTTTGAGCGAGAGGTGTGTCAGTCCCGTTAATTTCCATGGAAACTTAGGTATTGAAGTCTTTTAGGCTTAATTGAAACTATTGACCATTAATCAACATTTATATAACCAAGTGTATGAAAATCAATTGATAGAGACAGATTATGAGACCTGGGAAATAAAACTATTTCTTCATCCAACAAAAACAACTTGGAAGCTGAAAGCTTCTATTTGTCACACAAGAAAGATCAACTCAGGATCAGGAAAAAGATCCACCCTTCCTGTAAGGCGAGAGTTTCAAAAGGATGCTAATTATATTGATTTTGATAGTGGTTTTTGTTCAACAGATGTTCTTCTCCTAGGAAATACATGAGGACCACCAACATACTTCAAACAGACCCCCAGGAAAGAGCAGTCACCACATAATGGCTTTCAGTCATCAGTGATGTGTCTGAATCAATGGCTAATGTGTTATCTCATTACCATTTCTCATGCATCAGATCCTGTGCCTAGCAGTAAACATGAAAACCTTTCTGCCTGATTGCTGCATATCTTCTAATAACAAACACAGACTTAATTCTATTTATTTTCATGCTTCTAAACTTTTTCAGGGAAAAAATAATATAGGAAGAGACTAGTGGTAACTGCTGTGCAAGATTGCCATTGTAATTAGCCCATTTTCCAGGAACACAATGATTCCCAAGCAGTCCAGTCTCAATCTGAAACCTGTAATAGTGCCCTAAGGAGGTATCAGGAAAGGCTTTAGCCAGCACAAGTACATTTAATAAAACTAAATGTGGCTGTCAGAACTTACAAACACTAGTTAAGAAATCAAAGTAACTCAGTTATCTAACACAGCTGATAGATTCCAGATTGGGGTCTATTGACGGTTTATGTACAGCATCTAAGAGGAATGTGGCAAGGAAAGATTAGGCAGGGGAAGACACAATGCCGAGTTCATTGGGATGTCAGTCCTACTGCACCTATGAGCAGAGACCTTTATTTGGTACCACAGGGGAAACTCCACACAGCTATGCTTTCTGTGAGGGAGTTCAGCTGTTAGGAATATGGTATGTCTGGTCTTTGGTTTAATCCACATTTTGTTATTTTTTTTAGTGTTTTTTAAACTGCTACTTTCTTGATAAGAACCAGCTTAACCTGCACAAGCAACTACTCAGAAAACAGCTGCCTTCATGTCACTTTCTTTACACCTTGGAGTGAATATCTTGATTAATAAAATGGTTGTCCATCACTTTTTCCTGTTCCCAGCAGGCTTAGTGCAGTGTGTCTTCCCTGCAGCTAGCATTGCCTTGCTGTCACCATCTCTTTTATGCCAGCATTTCAAAAATTTCCTCCATGGGTTTTGAGCAGCCTCAGCTGCACTGAACTTCTTGTAAATACAATCCTGCATTTCCATGTCCTGTGCCTGCAGCCCTAGATCAGACACCATCTGCATCTTGTCACTTATCCACTCCTGAAGGAAGGGTTTTGCTGGTTGATGACACAGCACAGATTCCTGCACTCTTGGTAGGCAGACTGGGCACCAATGACTTTGACCTAGAGCCTGTCTGTTGTGTCCTTTCCTCAATGCAGAGTCAAAATTGCTTAATGTTTTAGCCTGTGACAGATTAGACAGCAGAAACCTTCTGTTTTCTGATAACCTCTTTTGATAATAAGTTTGTGTCATTGGAGCTAAATCCCTATGACAGTCCCTTTTGCTTGGGCTTTTCAAGCTCTGATACATGTGAAATATTCTGACTTGAATATGCCTTGCATTGTTGCTTTTTGTAGATGAAGATACAGTTCAACAGCCTAGGAAAGTTTGAGTTGTGCTCCCACCTGTCACTCCAGAATTGTTGGCGAGCTAATTTTCCATTAAAGCTGTTTCTCATAGGATTGTGTGTATGTGTATAAATATATAGATGTATTTTGGGCTTATTGTCCTCCTGAAATCTCATTGATGACCTTGACTGAGAAAGGTTTCTTAGCACGTACTTAAATAACCCCTACTCAAATTTTAAATAAATGCTTGATTTTTTTTTACCTGAATAGCAGTGGTCTCCTGAGTCTGAACCTGCTGTATAAAGATTAAAAGAGCATCTGGGTGAGAGAGTTTGTTCATTTTCTAACATTTGCCAAGGTTTTGAATGATGATTCTTATCTTTTTCTTTAAGGCAAATGACAGTTAAAAAATTTGGATAGATCAAAATCAATTTACCTGAATTGGCTGAGCAAGCCAAGAACTCCTCTGAATTGCCAAATCTTTAATGGCATATTGACATCCACTTACAGTAAAAACAGTTCTGTTATTTTTGAACTCAGAATGCTTTGGACATTTTGTTTGTTCAGTATGCATATCTATTTCCATTCCATTCAATGTCCCTAATATTTTACCATCTTAAAAATGAATTAGCTTACAGAATAATATAAAGAAAAATCTTTGGCCATTCTTTGGCAGCTGAGACCAAAAAAAAGAGAAGATATCATGTAGGAAGTTTGGAGTGCTAAGAATAATAATAATTAATGCATAGCTTTTTCATATACTTTTTCACTAGCAGAGCTCAAAGAAATCTTGTTTTTAATCCTACATCTTAGTTCAAGCTCATTAACTGTGTTAATTTTGATGGGTTTGATGGATTTTATTTTGGTTTTAGTGATTATAAATCTGTCTTCCTAGGTAATCCATTTTAAGGAATTAAGTTTCCTGATATTTTACCAATGTGTGCTGATTTTTGAGACCACTGCTGCCTGCATCTTCCTTCTGCATACTGCTTTTAATTTGTTGGCATATCCTTTTGTGCTGAAATACCTGTCTTTTGGAATTAGATCTCAGCTGAGCTGGATGGGGAATTGAGCCATGAATGTTAACATTCGCTTGCCTTAGTTCATTTTTACGGGCTTCTGTAATTGAGCTTAGCTCTTAGAAAAGGACTTGTGTTCCTTTCAAGAGGATATCCTTTTGCTCTTGTGGCACTTTAAAGGTCTGTCCCTAGTATCTGCCAAAACCAAAATACACCAATTCCTTAGGTATTTCCTGTTTTCTCGTGTTAAGAGCTCAAAAGCATCTATCAACTTAAAACAGTTCCTCCTCTTCCGTGCTGGCTTTTAAAAGTTGTGTTGGTCTTAGAAACATCCAGTTTTCAGCAAGTCCCCTTGACTTCGACACCCTGATAGATTTTTCTTTTAATATTTGGTCTTCAGTTTCATTCTTTTTGTTGTGTATTGAAATTTTTTCGCTGCTTGTTGCCTGTTTGGAAATCTCAAAGTTCTGTTCCAGACAAAAAGATGGTCTTTAAGATGCTCAATCTCCTCCTTTGCCAAAATTAGAAATATGCTTAAGGCCTTTGTCAGATCCTGGATTTAATTTCCTGGTTAAAGGACTTCACCTCCTTTTTTTCCCAATTTTTTTTTTTTCAACCTTATTTGCCTTTAAATTTGCTCATTTCCCTGGACAGTGAGATGACAGTTCTGAGAATCTTTGGGCTTGTGAGCTCACAGGAAGAGGATGCTGGGGAATAAGCACTTAGTGGCATCATCACTGCTTTCCCGTGGCTCTTACTGCTTGGTTGAGAGAAAAGATTCTTATCTACTCTATTTATATTCTTCATTATGATTATTATTTTCACTGTACAAAAATAAAAAGGCGAAAGTTTGGAATATCTTAGCCCTAGATTCCAAGTAGTATCATTTTAACAGCCCACAAAAAAACTTTTTCCTCCTGAGACTCTGCTTGTCAGAATCCAATAATCTCTGATCTGGTTCCTTCAGACATTTCACATGAGAAGAGTTACAGATTTGTTTAAAGATACTTGACATTATGTGAGGTTGTGATTTAGAAGAGCAGTAGAGCAGCAAGCTGAAACTACAACACAAGCATGATATGGCAATCATTTTACACAGCCGAATCACAATAAAAACATGATTCCCAAGGCCAGTCTTATGCTTCGCTATCATGATGTTGGACATTCCCAGTCACTGCAGAGGAACATGTGGCTCAAAGCCAGCTCAAACCTATTGTTTGGTTTTGGTTTTTCTTCCCCCAGTTTCTCTTATTAGTTGCCTATATGTTATACTTTTGATGGGCCTGAAATTTGTAGACTTTTCCTCCATGGTTCAGAATGACATTCACACCCTTTGGATTAAGTCAGGGAACTCCATTTACACAAACAGGTGATCCACTCAAGTGATAGTGCTGCTTATCTAAAGCAAAAGGCTCTTTACCTTGTGGGTGTCCTTTGTGTTGAGTTGAGTTCAGCTTTCTTAACAAGGCTGTGGTCACCTCTCTGTTCTTCACAGAACTTCATGAGCACATACCTCACCCCATCTCCTCTTCCAAGGATGATGAGCTGTTGGTCAGTGATTTTCTACCCCCATCTCAGACCAGCACTAGTGATCATTGATGTTGCACAGTGATCTTCATCCGTTCATCACATGTATGACCAGCCCTCTTGCCTGGACACAGTGAGGGTGGGAGCATATGCCTATGGGGAATGCTGATGAGCCCAGAAACCTTCCTGTGCTCAATTCTGTCACTTTGCTTTGTGGGGTTCACCCCATCATCATTTGCACAAGCACTGGTAATGACTTCTGTGCAAAGATGTTGTCTCTGGTGTCCCTTTTCTTAATCTGTTGCCTTTCCTTGCCAAGAAAGTGATCCAATCCATGGCTCAGTGACGTGACTCTTTGGCATGCCACCCAGAGGAAAGCAGTCTCTGCTTTCCTCGATCCTGCTTGCTCCAGGTATCCTTGGAGTATCAGAAGACTACTCTGATGGTCGTTGAGATGGTTGCCCCTGCACATGACCACCAAAGCAAGCCCTTGATATCATGAGCTGCCTCACTACCTTACTTCCTGAGCCCCACAGAAACACAGACCCCTCTTGCTGGCACAGAACTCACCTAGCTCCTCATCCTTGTCACGCTAAGGAAACTTGGTGGCTGCCAGTCTTGGCCTACAAACTGTGGTCTCTTCAGCAGGTCTGAGGCAGCAGGACTGTTTAATGTTTTAATGCCAAACGTAGGTTTTTGAAGATACTTGATGTTACATGGGATTTTGATTTGTAAGATTCATATAGCAATATGTGGAAATCACAACACAAGCATGATACAGCAATTGTAATGTACACTATTGAATCGCAATATAAACCTGATTCCAAATGCCTGTGGTTTTTTGCTCCACCATCACAAAGAGGGATATTTTGTCTTCATTAGAGAAGTCCTAAACATGGATTGAATAAAAAGCAGCCTGGAAATCTTTAGATGACCTTCATATTGAGGCAGTCTTACTATTTGTTTCCTAACAGTTTGCATTCTTCTGCTTGTTTGTAAGAATCAATGTTGTAATATTTTTTTTTCCTGTACTAAGTTATAGGTCTCATTTTAGCCACTACTTCGGAAATAAAAATCTTTATATTTCACTAAAATCAAGTCCTGAAGTTTTTTTGGGGAAAAGGAGAGCCTGCATAATGCCCCGAGTTATTTGGCGGTTCAGAGTAAAAGACTCTAGGGTAATTGCGTGTGACATTTCAGATCTGAGATCTGTCTGCTTCAGGAAGGGGGACAGCTCACTTGAAACATTTCCCGGGATCAAGGCTTTTTCTGGCTCCATCAGGAGTTTCAGGTTTAAATGGCAATTCAGTCAGATGTATCTTGTGCCATCAGCATGTGGATGGCAGCTCAGCTGTGCAGGGACAGGGTGGCTTTGTGTGCACTGGTGGAGAGTTACACCAGGATGTAAGGATGCATGTGGTTAATAGATTATAAAATACTATATATGCTGTTGATTTTTTAGGCATCATGATTGAAGTGAGGCAAAAGAAAAGCCACAAAAATTAATTTTCAATTTTCCATGCTAAAAAAAGGGAGAAGGGAAGTAGCTTGGATAAGATGTGGATAATACAAGCCATATACACATGAAGCTATCCTAACCCTTGCTGTACTTGTGAACAGTTTCTTTAAGGAGCATGGTCAGCTTTTAAGCTGCAGCCAAAATGTGGAAAGCAGTGGGCATTGTGCATTCCATTTTCTGTGCTGTGGTGTTGGAGCCAGGGGTGTCTGATGAAATCTTGTAATGAAACATGTGAATGCTTTGAGCAGTTGAACACAGTTCAGCAAAGCAGAGCTGAGCTAATGGGGACTGCCTGTTTGCCAGTAAACAGATAATTGCACTCTCTTGTTTAATTGAATTTTCATGAAAGTAAAATAGATTTTGGTGAAGTCCGCCATGAAAATGTGATTTACTTGTTGATCCTGTATATAGGGAATCAAGATACAAGGGAGATGGAGGGTATCTATCAGATACATAGATAAGGCTTGAGGTTAAATTGTAACAAAAATAATACAATTTCCACATCTTAGCAATTTAGCTGTTTTTACCCGGAAGGTTTTCTATTGCTGCTGGTGCTGTTATCAGTAGCAATCTCTTCATAGATGGATTATAGTCAGGGAACATTGTTAGGCCACAAAAAGTTCTTTTGTTTTTGCAGAACAACCTTGACACGTATCATTCATACATGGTTAGTTTGCATTTCTTGGCTAACAGCCATTCTAAATGGTAAAGAGCATAGTACTGGACAAAGTGAGGTTTTGGGGTCTTATTTTGAAAAGGAAAAATCAAAGAATCCTTTTGATCCATGTTATTTCTCATGAGGCTATCATTTCAAAGGCTTGGCATGCAAGTTATGTCATCATAACCTCCTCTGTTCTCCTTTACTTGCCTCATGAACAATTTTCTCATGGAGAAAGACACTGGATATTCTCAAGAATATGTTTTCTCTTTGAAAAACTAAAAATTTTCTGATTCCCTGAGGTGCTGTTGGCAAAATTAATAATACCAGTTTGTTGCTTCATTCACAATCACTTTCCATTGGGCATTACAGCCTCACTCTTATTTACAATTCTGGAATCTGACTTTGGGCTTGGAAATCAAAAGCTTGGTAATTGCTTTTCTCTATATGCTGTACAGACTGCACTGAGGTATCAGGCAGACATACGTGATGCCCTCATAGCTGTTGCCAATGAAAGCTGAAGAGCCTAGGCAGAGAATCTGTTGTCTGGTTTTCAGATGTCCTTTTGGTGTAGATACCTAAATTTAAATACCTGAACATAGTTTTCAAATGTAAAGACCACTGAAAGTTTCACTGCTTAGCATAAACTTCATAAAATCATGCTCTAGACAAGAAAATAGATGCTGTTAATAACAGAATTACAGGATGAAGGGAATTCTCATACCTTTCTAATTCCCTCATTTGGTTAAGTAGGAAGATAATTAAATGTTAATGAAGTTACTAGAATTATTACTGTCTCTATTTGCTATAGGTAAAGGCAGTGGTCCAGAATTTTTTTGGACCAGTGGACAGCCTTGGTCTTCTATCAGCCTGTAAAAGTTTTTAAAGATTATCATATCACTGCCTTTTAAATTGGAAACACCACCCTGGAAGTTGCCGTGAAGATTTTGTTCTCTGGTCTCTATGGTCCCTAAGAGGTGTTATACCATGGTTTGAAATCGCACTGTCTGTAAGACGTTCCTGAAATATCTAGTTTATTTTAATGCTTGTTCATAGAGTCCTGATTCAAATGCTAGCAGCATATTTTCCTTAATAAAATCCTGTCCTTGTAAGGAAGTAATCCATCCCCCAAGTTAATTTTAAAGTTTCTTGTTCACTTTAAATATTTCATTACATTAATTTTTCAAAGCAACAAAACAAACATTCATCAAGTGAAACTAAGCATGTCACCCTTGGATCTGTACATCTGTTGCTCTCCTACTGCTTTTCTGCATAATTCATTTTAATACATTTTAAGTGTACATCTCATTAAAATTCCTTACACACATTTATGTACACAATTCATATTTTAAAAGGAAAAAAGGTGGGAAACAGTTTCATGGCAAAGAGGTTCATCAACCTGACTGTTCCTTAGTTTTTTTGTCTATTGAATGTATACCTATGGACTGCCTTTAATCACCTACCTCAGCAGACACTGTCATTTGCCTCTCTGTGTCTCCCTGACTCACCTCTTCAGTGCCTTTAGAAATTTCCTACAGGACATTTTCACTTACTCATGATATCTTTGTTCCTCTTTAAGTGCATATATCCTCTTCTCTTCATCTTTTCATCACTTCACATGATTTATGTCCACAGTGTATTTTGTGCATCAGTCCTGCTGTCAGCCAAGAAAATACCCATCAGATGCCCTAAGGAGTTCTTGTGGGCGGGCTGGAGTGCTGAAAAGGATTTTTATTTTTATTCCATTTATCATTTCTTCTCTGTTCATCATTTCTTTTCCTCTGTCAGTATTTTCAACCATTCCACTATTTGATTTGGTTTCATTTATTTTAGCATTGTGGCGTTATTGTATCTTTCAAACCACATGTAGAAAACAAGTCAGTCTGGTAGCTTGAGGTGGTGACCTTTTGAAGTTGGTGACTTCTTATTTCAGTGGCTACTGAAATTTGTTCTCTGAAATCCCTCATAGTGTTTAGGATTATGTGTGATTGTTAAAAGCAATCATAAAGTGTTATCATAACACTTGAAGAACCTTAAGAAAAGCTTATAACTGCATAAGAGGACTCAAAATACTTTGTCAGGGAAAGTAGGACCATATTTGAAAAGAAGAAAATATAAAATGGTCATTTAAGGATTTATCTTCCAGAATCATTCTTTGGCAATAAATGACATTTTAGGTAAGTGGTTTATGGTTGCTTTGGAATTTCACATTTAGCTTTTGACACGTATCACTTAGAAACCTCACGAGAGATATACGCTAAACGAAATTCAGAAGTAGCAATTGTCTACTTGAATAACCTTTTTCCTTCTTAGAAATAAGGGTTGAAATACACTTACTGGAAAAGTTTATTCAGAGTTTACAAGGGAAGCTTCTCTTTGCTTCCTGGATGTGGTACAACGTCAGTCAGCGAGGAAGAGATTGAAAGCCATATATGAGCCCTTTAAAAAGATTAAGTCAGGTGCATTCAGTCACTTTGGTTTCCCTGAAATTGAGTAACAGAAAGTGCAGCTGTGAAGGGAAAATTGAGAAAGTTCCCTTCTGAGGAAAAGTTATTTCATTTTATTCTGATTACCTAATTCCAAATAAGCAGCACAGGTTTAGATTCAGCAGTGTCGAATATAGGTTATGATCTATGGGAAATGAGCTCAGAGGTGTTGGGTCTGGAGGCAGCTGAGCTCCTGTGCACTGGAAGGCCTCTCCTTGCGCCTGAGTGAGAGTTAGGTCTCTTCAGTAGCAGGCAAGCACAATTTTCAGGTGCTGACTGTTATGAGGTTAATTCATCCGTGTTCAACATCAAAAGGAAAAGAGTTTCATGTGGACTCTAAATGTATTGTCTGGGTTGCCCCTGTAGGGGTATATGTTCCTGGACCTTAGACTAATGCACTTGTATTGCTATGGGATTTTATCTGGTGTATTATCTGCTCTAAGCTTTATCATAAATACAACAAACATTGCATGCTACAGCAACAGAAAAGGTGGAGATTGGGAACAGACTTGGAGGACAGTGGACTACAATAATTTATCTTCAAAAGGTCTTAGTGTTAGGAATGACTGATGCGAAATTCCTTTTTTGTGCTTTTCCTTGGCAGTTGTATGGGCAGCAGGGTTTTGCATTAAGGGTGGGGACCATACCATTTGTTTCAAGGTGTTTCAACTACTGGAAGCATGTGAAATTTAAAAGAGCAGAGTTAGGTGCACAGGTTGATTTTTCCCAAGTAGTGCTAGGTAATTTCATATGTATCCCAGTGAGATTAATGAGTGAGAATCCTGCAATATATTTTAAGAGACTCAGGATGACAGGGCAAATAATGTTTTCTTACCATCCATTTGTTTCACAGATGTCTACAGTTTGCTTCCTGGAATCTTCCTTATATGTATTTGATAGGGAGCACTGCCTGTGGCAGATGGGGCATCAGTCTGATCGGGTCATTTCTGGTTTGCCCCAACAAGAACTCTCTTCTGTCTGGCAGCTGTGTTCATTTTGCTGTTCTTTTTTGGCTTGCATAGCACTACATACAATGAAATTAGGACAAAAGCTGCCAAAACTCTTTCTTATTATTTTTATAAGCTAGAAAACTAAACCAAAAGTGTTTCTTATTCTGAACTCCTAATTGAAGTCCTAATTAGTCTATGAACCCAAGTGATTTTATGCTTTTTGCCTTCTCACTACTCATGCTTCTATTCATTCTGTTGCACCAGCTTTATTTAATTTCATCTTAAACTATCTAATACTTTAATCTCTTGATGTCGGAGACTGGATTTGTCTATGTCTTGGAAAGCTCCCAGAAAAATGAGTCTGGGAACCATCAAGTGCTACTGCAGTGCAAGAAATGGTTGATTAGGCTACGGTCAGGTCAGTGGCTTACTCCTGATCAAGAGAGAATTTCATGTCCCCTTTTATTAAATTTCAATGATGTGTAGCATACTTTAGTCAATAAATAACATTTTGCTGTTCATGCCCGCTGGAAGTAATACATGATGTTGCAAGTATTGATCAAAGAGCTCTACTCTGTTAATCCCTCTGCTGGTAGCAATGTTAAGTATTTACGGATTCTCCCTTAGTCCTCTGAAAAGTGTTTTGGCCCTGCAGAGCATGCTCAGCCTTTCTGCTTTATACATGTTTTAGAAGTATGTAACTCATTTTACTTTTTTTTTCAACAACATATGCATGACAAAGCATTATAAGATACTTGCACCAGTTTTAAAGCTTTATTGCATAAGCATGTTGTGAATGTATACATTGACTGGGATGGTGTACAAATTCAGAATTAAAAAGGAGAATGCCTCAGAGAGAAAATCCATCATTGCCTCATCTCCAAGTGGCATTAAGGACAAGAGACACTAACACAATGCAGCACATTGCTGTATCATGAGATGACAGATAACAAAGAAGACATATTCATATAATGTTTATTTATCCAACTTATCTGAAAATTATCAGAGTACTAAAAATGAGTTATTTCTCTGCTGAAAGCTTACTTATTGTATCTGTATTCTTGTCAAAAAGTCTCAGAGTTTTGTAGCAGAAGATACAATGGATCATGTGGGCTTCCTATCTCCTGTACTTGCTCATTGACGTCATGTAAATGTAATCATTTATCCTCAATTTTTTATACTAATGTATCGAAGACAGACTTGATATTGTCAGGCATGCAATGGAATACGCTCCAGGAAACCTTCCTTCCAGTGGTGAGGTGACAAATGAAAAAGAAAATAAAAATGGATTTTGCAATTTAAAACATAGTGTGCTCAGGGAAGAATGCATAGCAAGCTATAATGTGATATGATTCATTTCTGTATATGCAGGGAAGGATTTTACACAAAAGCTTTATAGGAGTTGTACAGGATATTTAAAGTAACATGAAGCCTATTCTACATAATGGTGCTTGCTTTATCTGTCACAAGCTAGAAGAAAAGTTTAAATACTTGTGCTTGCCCTCTTATCTTTCAGTAAGATGTTACATTATGCCTCATCCCATTACGTATTTAATCATCCTTTGGACCTGATTATGTGTTTGGAGGGGAAGGTTGGCAAAGAGAGTAAAACAAAATGCACACATGCTTCTCTCACTAAATTGCTGAAGATCTTGTTCATATGATGTAAAGAAATTGCGTTTTAGGTATCCTTTTAGAATTTAGATATCCTCAAAGCTGGTGCAAAAGAAGTCAATGCTTTATGTTGAAAATTTTACATGACTTTGAAGGATATTCTCTTCTTCTAGGTGATCAGTAGTGAGTGCATTTTAATGGTTTGAGCTTCTGTGATGCTTATTAAAGATAAAATGTCCAGTATTTCAGATCCTTAAAGTGTTCAGTCTTAAATGCCAACATGGGTGTTAGAAGGGACAGGGCACTTCTAAAAAGCTAATCTTCATTTAAGTGGGTTTGCAAGGTAAAACTATGAAAATCTGTCCATTACTGGTGATAGATTCAGTGGCTAATGGTGCCACTGCAGAGTGGCAAAGAATAACTATAGCTGCCCCTTTCTTTCATCATGCCTCAGGACACAAAGTTGTTCATATTTAGGGCTAGCACAGGGATGCTATCTTCTTTCTTTTGTCAGATCTTCTCAACAGATTAAGAAATCTGGTTTCTGTCAGCAGTATTCAAAGTAATGTTTTCCAAATACCTGTTATTTTAGCTTTATTCAGTTCCTGTATATGAGAAAAACATACCAGTTTCCCCAGTAAAGATACAGTGAGGTGATGTTTGGGAGTGCTTGATACCTTTTTTACTGAAAAGCATCCTGCTCAGATGAGTTGACTGCACCTTCCAAAGACTCCTGCTCTTCCTGTGCAGTGTATGTGTCTCTGAGGCCTAGAAAGAAACAGAGTCCAGATCTCCAGCTTTCTATACCTGGGTCTTAATTTTGAGACCAGAACATATGTGTGTAATCCTCCTAATCTCTACTGACTGGCCCTCAAAACAGAGTATAGATTTTGGGATTAGTGAGAACTGATTTTAGTGTAAATGGTTGGGCCCTATGTTTATGGAGCATTTCTGCTGAAAATATATTTCACTGATTTCTATTGGTGTGTTTTCATTCGTGGCAGACGGCTATATCTGAATATATGATTTATTGTTTTGTATTACATTTTTGAGCTGATTTTTCATCATCTGTATGTAAATAAATTGTGCTGCCAAAGTTAGGAATTGAGCTCGCAAAGTTTGCATAGCACTCATAACCAGATGTATCTTCAGATGATTAATTAAGTGTTCCAGATCAGGTTGGATGGGGCTTTGAGCAGCCTGATCTATTGAAAGCTGTCCCTGGCCATGGCAGGGGAGTTGGATTTGGATGATCTTTAAGGTCCCTTCCAACCCAGGATATTCTGTGATTCTGTGATTGTGTTCTTAAGACGAATGACTCCTCAATCTCCATGCAGGGTGGGAAGTTATGGGAGATACAACCACGTTTTGTATCCTCCATAACTGTTCATGGGCATGCATCATCTGAGGTGGGCATCCCTAAGTGAGGAAAGCTACCTCTGCTCTGAGTACCATGGTGCATTTTTCTATACCAGGATTTGAGGCTTGAAATTTTTCTTGAAATATCTCCTAATACTCCAGAGTGTTGTAGAAGGAAGGGCCCCATGCCATACTGTACTGGGGGTTCCAGGTTTCCATTTTTCATGCACTGCATGTTCAAATGACAAAGTGCTGGCTTGCTGTGCTAGTAACCTGGATGGGATAGAAACTTGGAACACATACCAAGTGATTGCTTGGTATGTGTTCTAAGTTTCAGCAGTTTGTCAGTAACACATGATTACTTGTGGGATTTAGTGGACTGCTGGAGCAAACTGGTTTCACTATGGTGAAACTGAACTGGCAGCAGAGGAGGCCCTGTAGTGGATGGCAGCTTGTGTATTTCATCATGCACAGAACAGGCAATGATTCCTCATTCTGGAGGGAGAAGATTCCATTATTAAAAAAAAAGTTACTAAAAATGTAAGAAATATGCTAAATCATAAAATTAAGGAAAAAAAATAAAGCTGAGTGGATGTACACTGCAGTAGAATGGACTAACAATTTATAGAAACATGCTGCAGAGATTAAAATACAAGGGCATATTATTTTTTACTTGTATGATCAGAACTGTGTGATGAAGAGCTTTAACTTTTGTAGGTAGATGTTTAGCAGAGTGTGTTTGCTGAAATATCTGTCCTTCACAGCAAAAAGCTCTTTTGTGCCTCGTGAGCCCCTGTGGCCTGACAGAGGTAGTTTTGTGTTGATACTGAGTGATTGCATGCTTTCTGGGTCATTCATGTTAATGTTTTGATTATAGTGATGAGTTAAAAGGGATGAGCTGCAGAGACTGTGATGTTTTATTGGAATGTTCTAACTCAGATGAAGAAAAAAGACATTTATCTAACTTGCAAAGCTTTGAGACAAAGCGAATCACATAAACAGATGATCTTTAAAGCAAACTTTCTGCTCTGTGTTCTGGTGGTGGTGTCAGCTGTTGTCCTAAAATCTTGGTGTCCTTCAGAGTTTGCTGTGTTTTACAGCAGCTATGATCCTGGGAAGTCTGTATGAGATAGTAGGATGGGCTCAGAGATGGTAAGGTATGAATCCTTATGAGACCTCAGTTTCCCCCATAATTCTGTCTTGTGTTGGGAAAATATATGTGATCCTGGAAAACACACAAATGGAAATTGTGAGGAAGAGAGAGGGGCATAATACTGCATGGATGAAAGCACTTTGCATTTTAACCGGCTCTGTTCTGCCACTTCACCACCACCAGGAGACAAAAGACAAGAGTAAGTGCTCTGCCGTTAAGCCTAAGTGTTATATCTAGATTCTTTTCTGCCCAAAGCACTTCAGACTAAGTGCACAGCTATACATTAGGCTTGAGAATCCCACTCAATTTGGAATTTTTACACCTCAGTGCATCTATATGCTGACTTTGTGTCTGTGCTGGATGTCATAGTCACTTCTCTTTTTTGGTCAGCGTACAGAGCTGCATGATCTGCCTCTAAATAAAATTAATTCAGTGTTCCTTTAAAAGCAATGACAGGTAAAACCCCAGACCTATCTTTGGCTTTCAGTGAATTGTATAAAACCTGAAATAAATCTGCTACCAGTCACACAGGGCAAACTCACCTTCCATGAACTTGATTTTAAAGACTTATCTGCCTTGGGGATCTCTGTTGCTCATTCCCTGCCCCTTCTATGCATAGAAGTTTCATTGATCTCAACAGGATTTCTGTGCACTAGGCACTGTCAGGATATACAGCAGAGACCTGTGGTGCAGATAAGAGATGCACAATACTGATTGGAAAGAAAATATTCATCAGAAAATCGCCCACCCAGAACATGTAGTTAGCTTTTTACATGGAGAGTGGCACTGAGCTGAATTTATGTGCGCTGTCATTTATGTTTCACACCATTTTCAAGCTTCATTCATCTAAAAACTCTGTGAATGCTCCAGGTCCCCCTCTGATGCCTTCAGGTGGAGGCTCCCTGTTTAAACATTTGTTAAAATGGGTATCCTGTGGCTATGAAGCATACATGTATATAGTATAGTCTGAAATTTTGTGTGGAAGAAGAAAGGGGCACTCTGTATGTGTTTTAGTAGTTATGAGAAGTATTTCTTTGGGGGAGGACTATCTTCTGAAGGTAGTATGAGGTGCTGGATTGACCTGCAAGCTACTGTGTACTCTTGCATTGTCCCACTAGTGCTTTGAGGAATCTTGGAGGACTAGCTTTGCCACAGAACAAGTAGATTATGTCTCCCATAGGAAACAAGAAAGCATAAAAACTAAAAATAGAGCTGTCTAGTTTGCAAACTGGAAAAGAATAAATGGCTGTCTGTTATTATTTCAGCCAAATAGGTCCTCTCGTACTGTGCAAGGCCTCAAGTGTTCTGACCTGATTATTTTATCTCAGCAGGTCAAATCTGGGGGAGAAGCCATTCTCCCTCCATTGTCCTTGTCCATGCACCGAAAATTTTAATAAAGCAAGGTTAGAGGAGCTGTTAAAAATCTTTTCCTTGTTTTAGTGTTAGTCTCTCACTCTTCTCTCATATAGGCTTTAGGTCTCATTAAGTTCTTTTTTTTTTTTTTTAATTTAAATTGTTTTTATCTCATGTTGCCAACAAATCAATCAGAGGAGCCATCCCTATGAATACAGAACGTCCATGGAGGCCAACACTGATTCCTCCTCAGCTGCTTCTTATTATAAAGTTCCCTGGTGTGAGGAAGACGCTAAATAGAAGCTAATAGACATTACATCTCACATACATTTTCACATTCTGAAAAATACAGTTTGGGGAATTTTTTTTCATTGAGAAATTGGTTTTTCTTTCTTGAGAAAAGTAAAAAAAAACGTTTCTCCAATTCTTTTTTTTTTCCAGTGCTAGAGAGTAGAAACTTGCTCAGGTGTTGGGTGTTACTCACCCTGAACAACAGAGTGCGATTGCCTTGGAATAATCACTTGCATGGTAGAAATGTTTGTATTTCCTGCTGTGTTAATTGGTGTTACTAGTAAAGCCTGCAAGATAGGAATTTCTCAGCTACCAAGAAGTCACTAGTCAAGAAGTCATTCAGTTTGATTAATAAAGAAAGTGAAAGACAGCCAAATTATTTTAATAGGATTTTTAGCTTTTCCAGAAAAAAAAAAAAATTTGAAACAAAACCAGACCACTTAGAAACCTGCCACTTTTTCTTATTGACAGCAGCCTGTTGTGCATAAATTTGTGAACTGCCATCACATGAATGGCCAGTGTTGTGAAAGGCAACTGCATGAAGATAAGAAAACCCAGGATAAGACAAGCAGACCTGACGTTCCCTTGTTGACAGAGAAGGTGGACTACTCTAATGTCATTGTAAAAAAGTGTCCCAAGTCAAACTTCAAAAACCCTAGCTTACCTCTTTTCCCAAGGAGGGCTCCTTGGTGGGGTGTTCTGCATACAGTGATTGTTACTGGGGGTTGTAAGGGTTAAGCATCTCCTTCCACTCCCACAGTTACACTTTCCCATTGCTTCCTCTGACAGCTGGAGGCCAGAGACCCCCTACATGACAGAAGAGTCCCAATGGGCACAACTGTCTCTCCTAGTTCAAATTTTGTGAAGATAGGAAAAAAACCCCTGTCCTCCATGGAGCAGAGCTGTTGACTCACAACCTTTGCCCACCACAGCTGGAATGGTTGATGCAGGTTCCTCTCCAGCATCTTCTTTAATTCAAAGAAGAGTCAGAGTAGGCTTGTGAATGTGAAGACAACTTTTACAGAATCACAGAATGGGTCAGATCAGAAGGGACCACAGTGGGTCACCTGGTCCAACCTCCCTGCTTGAGCAGGGCCATCCCAGGGCACGTGGCACAGGATTGCGTGCAGATGGTTCTGGAATATCTCCATGATGGAGACTCCACAGCCTGTCAGGGCAATCTGTCCCAGTGCGTGGTTATCCGCACAGTAAAGAAGTTCTTCCTCATATTCAGCTGGAACTTCCTGTGCATCACTTTCTGGTTGTTGCCTCTTGTCCTATTGCTTGGCACCACCGAGAAGAGCCTGGCTCCATGCTCTTGGCACCCCTCGCCTTTAGATACTGGCAGACATTGATGAGGGCCCCTCTCAGTCATCTCTTCTTGAGACTGAACAGGCCCAACTCTCTCAGCCTTTCCTTGTGAGAGAGATGCTCCCGTCCCTGAATCATCTTTGTTACCCACCACTGGACTTGCTCCAGGAGCTCCATCTCTCTCTTGTACTGAGGAGCCCAAAACTGGACGCACAACTTCAGATGCTGCCTCAAAGAGGTCTCTTCACTTTTTCTCCTCTCTCAATTCTTATGCTTAAGGTAATTAGTTGTGTTGGTTAAAAACCAGAATCAAGCCTGCTGGGTCTAAAAATCTATTTGGAAGTTTTTAAGAGGGATTTTTGTTTTATTTTTTTATCCCGCCTTAATGCTATCAAGTGGCTACTTCTCTAAACAGACTCTCTGTAGGCTGTTGGCTCCTTTTAATCCCTGTATATGGTGTTTTACCATGATTAAGAGAACCTAAGCATTCTTCAGATGTCTACAGCTTTGGAATTTAAATTTAAATTACTTCTAGGAGAAACAAATCAAACTTGGATTGCAGACCTACCAAAAATACATTAATATATATTAACCTGAAAGTTCTTGGTGGAATAAATTGAGACATTCAGCAGCACTTCTTTCAGCAGTGTCATATGCAGAGACATTTAAATTCATTTTGATTTTAAATTGAGTTTCCTTCTGAATTCCAGGCCAGACCAGCATTTCTCAGCATACTTAATGAAAGCGTCTGCAATGCTGGACTGGTGTGATATGCCAGTAAATGAATGGCTAAGAGAAGTGAGGGACTGAAGACAATAACTGAGCCCAGGATTTGGATCAAATATGGGTATCTTCTGTAGGTAGAGAAAATGGGGTGATGGTAATTTCTGTCATTATTTTTGTCTTTCACCCATCCATATGGTGAGGACAGTTTTCACAGACAAGGCAATAAGAGAGACTGGAGTCTTAATCAAATTCTTCATAATTAGGTTCCCTTTTTTGTTTTACACAACAAAGAAGGCTGAGAGGAATCCTTCTCCCTGACCTCTCATTCACATTCGTCCATCACTGTGTCAGATATAAGACCTGTTAATCTAAAGGATAAATTAATCTAACAGTAACATAACACAAGCAAAGAAGAGAATGTCCTTGTGCATAAGCAGCTTCAGTTGATATTAAAGAGAGCTGATACAAATACACACTTTCACCAACACATAAGCACATATACATTTAATGTATAAGATCAAGGTTCATTTTTCTTTTGGCTTTGGAGTAGGAATTCTGTTTACAGTAAGGTGGTGACATAATACTGCAGCATAATTTGCCCTTTGCATTGATATAAATCAATGCCATCAACTCCTGCCATGCCATCAACAAGCAGCCAAGAAATTCTGCCTTTTTAATCAGAATCACTAACTTCCATATGTAAAGTACTATTGCCTACTTTCTTAGCTGATTTTATGATTTAACTGTCTTTTTTTTAATATTTTCTGCATATTTTTACCATGATCAATATATTAAGTATATTGTTGGTTTTGTGGTATTGCTAGTCAGATTAGAAAAGATGAAATCTCACTCCATTTTGGTAAGCACTTCTATGAGTAGGAATTCTAATCTTCAGGCTCAAGAAGCCTGGATGTAGAAGCTTGCATCTCACTACATCACCTGCTCTCCTCTCACAGTTAACTGGAGGAAATAGACATTTTCAATTCGTGTTTCATCTTGTCCTGAAATTGGTTATATGTCCCAAGTCGCAAGACTGCTCTTTTATCTCTTAATTGATTATAGAAGAATCTCAGGAGGAGCAGCTCATATGAAGAGGTCTGTATTGCCCATATCTTTTTTAACAATTCCTCCAGAAAAGTAGAAGTTCAGTACTATGAGGGGATCTTGCTTAGAAACCATAGATCTGATATGAGTGTTTCTTTGTTTGTGATGTGGTTCCGCCATTTGCTCTGTGTATGCTCAGTTCCTTGTGCTGCATTTACCCACCTCTGGTGAGAGGACATGAACCCTAAGCAGGGTTTTTACCCAGCAAGTGAGTATATAAACTTCACAGGAAACATGACATTACTAGGAGAAAAATGTAAGTTGTGCCTAGTAAAACCTGCTGAGTTTGTTTTATTTAGGCAGACTCCAGCAGAAGCAGATAGCCACCATCTCTGTCATGTTAGGTGTTGCTTAGAGAAATCATTCTGAGAAGCCGCCCCATGAATTCTACTTCATAGAAAATGAGCTCTGATTGTACCTACAGTACGTATTGGGCTGGAGGTTTAAGTGTGTTTCTCTTCAACAGAGCAAGAGGAAGAGCAGTGTAGGTTTTGCCAGGTCTCTTAAAAAGAGATTTGTAAAGGTCTAAACCTGTCAGCAAGAGAGAAAAGTAACTTGTTCAATGTTAAAACTAAATACTGAATGCAGTAAAATATAAAAAATTACGTTAACTGTGGATGGAACTGGACAATCTTTTATTATGGACTTGGATGTAATGACTCTCTTACAGTTCTTTTTGGCAGAGAGGTGAGACTCCCCCATCTCCTCCCTCAGAAAGCCAGTTTGCAGATAAGCACACTGAGCGTAGTCTTGTATCACAAGTTACAATAAAACATGTGATAACACAGCATGCTTGGCTTGATGTTGGTTATTTATCTGTAATAAATTTTCTTTACACTGTGCTGTGAACAAAAAAACCTTGGACTGAGTTGCAGTGTGCCACTATGGTAATAGTGACTGATTCACCAGATGCTGTACTGTAGGTAGTGCCAGTTACCAGTGTCAAATCAAGAAATGCTGGGTTACCCCTCTTACAGAAGGTGAAATAAAGGAATATTCAGGGTTATTATAACATATGCAAGTTTTCGTCATTTAAGTAGAAAACCAAAATGGTATTTAGCAGCTTGGCTTAAAATGAAAAGGACAAGAGCAGATCTCAGCCTCATTTTTAAACAGTTTTTAATACTAACATTGAATGCATGGGCTTCAAAGAATTTTGGATCTAGCCTCATTGTTCTTTTGCAGTTCTCAAACACATGCTACAAGCAGAAATAAACACCTGCATAGACTTTTTTGGTGTTAATATCTTCACAAATGTAGCAGTCATGCTATAGTGTGGTAAGATGTGTCAATTTAGAGGAGTTAACAAAATAAAGACCAAGAAGTGTTTATGTGGAATATGTGTTATTTTCAATTCATTTATGTGCAAATGTGCTATTCAGAGGCTCTATGTATTTCTCATTATACTGTCTCCCTAATTTAGAGTGTACTCTATGTGGCATGGATATTATATTAGTATTTTTCAAGGCAGTGTGCATACACTAGTACCACCACTTTTAGTGATAATTGAATAATCACATACTGAGTCTTTTCTTATTTCTGTGATTCTTTCTATACAGATATGACACTAGTAGTTGACTACTGAATCATTCTGAATTTTGGTGGTGTTCAGATATATAAATGTGGGATTTAAGTGTGTGCAATGAATGTGTGTACTAACTTTGCTTTTGTTGTTTCCAGAGGGAATAGCAAATAGTTCTTTGTTCAACTTTAAAGTTAGTCCCAAAGGGCCAAAAGAATGGAAAAAACATTTTGTAAAACGTTTCATAACTTATTTTTTTGTATTTCATATGGTCAGTTAAAACACAGATTCAGTGTTTTCATATCCAAAAGCTGTACAGCACAATGTATTGCAGATACATAAAAGTGAAATGTTTTGATGAAAAAAATGGGAACAAGTGAAAGAACTATCTTGGGTGAAAATGGTAAGAGAAAGAATTCGCAAAGAAAGTGTCAACAGCAACAATGCTGAACTCCTGCTACTTTGATCTAATTTTCGTTTTGTCACTCAAAGCAGGAGAAGTTGAAGTCAAAGTTAAATATCTCTAGACAAGGGCACAAGTTGCAGAACTCAGGAAGAGTTGCCAGCCTCTAAAAGAAGTGCTGATTTTTTTCCCTTTAAAAATGAGAAGGAGACTTTTAAGTTGAAATAATAAAGAAAACTTAGAACAAGAACAGAAAATTCGAAAACAAACAGAAAACTTGGAACCACACAAAAGTACAGTATTTTATTTTATTCCCAAGTATTTGTTTTTCTTTGGAAAAACAAAGGGATGTGATTTTGTAGCATTTCTCTCCTGAATGAAAATCACAAAAATTTCCTTCCTTGTGATCAAACAATGAAACCTCATATATTTCAATGGTCCTGAATGTGAGTTTGAACTAACTTTTATTTGGAATTTAACATCTTTTTCTTCGTCCATCTTTCCTGTAAAATGTGCATTGTTTTTCTTTCTCTTTGAGTTTGTGTTGTATGTATCTAGAATGTAGAAGCAGCTGAAAGTCCCTATCATGGTTCTTCTCCTGGTGGTCCATCCTTAAAACTCTATTTACGAAATATCTATCTAGTAGAAGTATCTTTTTACTACCAGAAAACTGACGAGTTACATTATTTGTGCATAAAGAGCAGTGCCAAATATTGTCTTACGTGTCTTCTGTTTCTAGTTTCGTACTTCAGCAGTAAATGCTTTGTTTGTTCCTTGTAAACTACCTTGTGTCCCAGTAATTCAAGCCCATAATAATGGGGGTGGTGATGACAGGATGCCCACTATGCCACAGAATTATAGGAACAAAATGGCCCATTTAGGCCTTTAGGGTGGTTTTCTTCTTTTCGCTGTTGTTTTTCCTTTGCATTATTCTGTGAGTGTAATTGGGGTTACTGAAACATGAAGAAATTTTTAGTCAAGATTTTTACTTTTGACTCGTTGAGTGTTGTAATGCTCAAGTCAACCAATTAGGTAGTCAAGAAGTGTAATGGAAAATACAGTGTCACCAAATATGGAGTCATTCAGTGCAGTAAGGGAAAACTGGACTGGTAAGGAATTTGATCAGAAGAATATGCAGTGAGAGCTGATACAAAATGTGGTAGACACAGGTTGTAAGGATAAAGGATAGTTTTGTTAATTTGCCATATGAAGGAGCATTGAAGAGCCCAGAATCTTCAAATATCTCACTCAGGAGAAATGGAGGAGGGAGTCAGAAGAGAGCATTAATATGAATATCTCAATTTTTGGTTTTATGCTTTTAGTTTTGTAAGATATATGCATTTTAATGGTACACCAAAAATGAGAAGTTTTATTGTATCTAGATCTGCTTTATGTTCTGGCTATGTCTAAAATGAAGCATACATATTTCAGAGAGCATGCACTTCGGAAATGAGACTGGTACTGGCAAATATCCTAAGCTGTATTCTTGATTCCTTCCTTATTCTCAGTCCTGTGTTCACATCCTTGCTAAACAAGGAGGAAAAAATTAAAATGGTAACTGTTGGAGGTGAGGAATAGTGGAACTGTTGTACCAGTTATCTTACACACACTTTATTTTTGAAATACAAATTGTAAATTAATAGCAGATGACATTATGTAAATTCATTCCACTATCAGCAATTTTTGCCAAGTAATGAAAATATAGTCAGAATGGTGCTTGGTGGATTTGCATAATTGTACATCTGAAAGACTTAAATGGTAATAAGCATTGTTAAATTACTTAGTAATATCATTTTTTCTAATTCAAACTAAAGTTTCAACAACTACTAATTGAAGGGAATTAACTAGGCATGACTATTAAAAAAAAACACAACCCATTGTCAATTTGATCTTAAAACTTAAATCGTATGATTTTCCTTTTTTAATTTTTCTGGCTTCCTGCTTGTCACCCTTAACTTATGGAGTTCCTGGGGCCAATGTTCTCGTGTTCATGTCAATCATCAGAAAAGCCACATTAACTCTTAGGAGAAGATCTGATGAGATCCAGCTTTCAGAAAATAATTTTTAGCCATGTGTTTTGATGGGATTGGAAATGAAGATTGCATTGTAGAGATGTTGCAGCAAGATTGTTATTACCAGACTGAATAAACCCCTGGGATTCTTTCATATGGACTGAGTGGGAACACTTTACATCATGTGATAGTCCTGTACCTCTGAACATATATTTTCTTCAGGATGCCTCCTTAATTTTGAAGGAACTGGGAAAAGAAGAAGAAAAAAAGAAGGTAGGTTCAGAGGAAGGAGCCATGCATGGTGTCACTATGCCTGAATCATCTGTCAGACACCTGGCACAATAAATTGAAACAGCCTCCCTTGGGGTGTACCCTATGTCATTTTCCTCCTTTTGTTTGATACAATAATGCAAGAAAGGCAAATACTGAGGGTGTTGCTACTGGTGAATCATTGAGATCCGTGTCGTGAAAGTCCATTCATGTAAATGAATGCAGTCCACTTCAAATGATAGAGTTCAGATAGGTCAGAAGCCATAGCAATTGCATTATGTATGGAGAGGCCTTACAGACAAATAAACTTCCTGCATGTCATATGCTAACAAAAATAGTAGATGTTGCATTTGGGAAAGAGAGGACCAAGAAGCAGAAGATTAATAATGAGAAAAAGCAGCTGGATAAACTTCAAGCTGCTTGAAAAACAGATTTGCAGCAGGGTTTTCTTTCTCAAAAGCTTTTCATATAAAATCTGTAGTTTTCTTTCTGACAGGAATATAACTTCCAGTTTCTGAGTATAACTTGCATATATTCTGTAGAATGGTCAGTAGACAAGAGCTTTAGCCATCCCAGCATGTGGCAAAAAATTGTTTCTTGAAATCTGGATTCCTTCAGAACCTCAGACCGCAAAGGCAGGAGCTGTGTGAGTGTGCCATGAATGCATGCAAAGGAGGAGAAATCACTCTGTGTCCTCTTACCAGCATTTATTGTTTTAGGAAGTTGAGTGGCTAAAGCAGAAGATGGCAAAAGTTTTAGAGCCATGTTGAGATGTGTGTTCTGCATGATTCTAGTTAATTATTCCAATCACATAGCACAGGTTATGTATTTATGAAATATCCCGGCAGACATGGCAATTGAGTTAAACCTATTAACAGTGAATCTTGCAAGAATCCCTACAGCTTCCCATCGCTCAGTATCAGGCATTAACATTGAGTATAGGTATCAACATAGAAGATTACAGTCTCTGTAGAACCGACCCCAGAGAATGGAGACAGGCAAGTCATCATCAGGCACAGAATCCTTCTGCTCAGAATAATTGCCTATTTGCTCTGCATTCAAGCTCTATTCCTTGAGCTTAGATGTCCTGCACATCTAGTTAGAACTTGCAGAATTAATATCAGGTTTCCTGTCACCTCACTCATTACTTTTGTCAGTGGAATTCAAGGAGAAGAATCAAAAACATGTTTTTCAGAGGCTATTTCTTAAGGACTTCTGTTTTTTTCTTTTTTGTTTAAATACAAACCTGTCTGTTAGCATGTCAGGTTATTTCTTCTGGCTATACTGGAAAGGACATCTGAATAAATTGCAATTTTACAATACAGGTATTGTTGCTTGGAGATCATTATTGTGTTATCCTTTCTAACCAGAGCCACACCTTGGGGAAAAAAAAAAAAAAAAAAGAATCTTTAGAATGGGAAAAATAGGTTAAATAGCAGATTGGATGTGTTCTCTTTAGACTTGACTTTCAGAAGACTTCTGCTGTTCCGAGTCTTAGAGCATGGGAGCAATCTTTTAAATAGTATAGCAATACAAAAATGCATTTAATTTGTTTAATGTAGCTCTAGAAAATCTCGGTTGATCTTTGTAAAGAATGATGATATACAGATGGCATATTGAGACTCTTCATTGGAAAAAAAGTTATGTCTCCCTCCTAGTCACATAGGATTCCATCAAAGGATACAAAAGGCTATTGTCCTTTAAACTTCTAAGTAGTTTTCTTTAGAAAGATGACCTGCATTTTCATGCATTTATGAATGGAGTGGTGGTCGGACCTGGAGTGCTGTAAGACCAATAATCACAAGGTCCTGCTGATTTCAACAGATTCATATTGGCTAAGGAAAACTAAAAAAAGCAATGTAATTCTTCATACAGATAAAATTTGAGTAAATTAGTACAATCCCAAAGATACACTCAGAACGATTGCTGCTACAATCTGCTTTGTTCCAAAGAGTGTAAATGCTGTTATAGAAAATAAATTACTGGACTTTGTTAGTCACTGCCACTGCAACTAGTGAATGTACTGCAATTCTTACTACTTCTCTTCCCTTAACACTGAGATTTTTTCATTGTTTTGTGTACACTCATATATGTCCCTGAAGTTTTAGCTGTTATTTCCTCTTCTGTGCTATAAAAATGTAAAAAATATAATTTTCATTTCTTAATGAGTATCTTTGTGATCTCCCTAATCAATAATTAGCTAATAAATCCTTGCAGTATACAGTAACAATGCCAGCTAGTAGCTTGACAGAAAAACATGTTTTCTTATGCTGAACTCTCTTGTTTTGTCCTCACTTAACTGTTTTCATGTATAAGATTTTTTTAAAGGTTAACATATACAAAATTATTATTAATTTCCATCATAATTTTGGAATCTTCTTGGAGAGAATGTGTATGAAGGAGTTCAACATGAAAAAGAAAAGTTAAAAATATGGGTTGATTTTACTTCTCTGCTATCATTGATCTTGGCTTTGTCGTTGTTTTAAAACATTCTGTATGTTATTAAAGTGAGGAAGCTTCAGATCATGCAAAAATCTTCTGGAAAACAGATTTTATATCGGAATTGGAAATAAAATGAAAAGTAATGAGAAAAGAAATTAGGTTAAAAGGCCAGAAAACCCATTAGAAACTGTATGTTTGTGTATTATCTAGCAAATCAAATGTCACGGGAAGACATTTGTGAAATAATTATCAATCATTTAAAACAAAAAGGAAGTAAACAACAGAAGCCTTCATTTTTATATTTCAGAGACTAAACCCAGGCCGCTAAATCCATCAACAAAGCAATTACATGGCATTTTTTCTGATTTTAAAAGACAGTTGCACTGTCAGAAGCTTTGCTGGGAAACTTCCCCACCCAAACATCGTTTCCTGTTCAGAGGTAGAACGTTGTTGCTGAACCACGAGTTGGCAGAGCCATACTAAGCAAGTTGAACAATGTTGAGATTAAATGTGGAGTGAGATCTGGGATAGATGTAGGCTTTGCCAGCAGGAAAGTTGGCTTTGCAGAAATAATATTAGTTGTGAAGCAGCAAGACAGTAAATGCCGGGAAGCAAATGGATGTTCTGTTTCAAGAACAAGTTTCTCTTGTGATTTAGTTTTCTGCAGGCTGTTCTGTAAGACCCTACTGTCTTGAATTGGGTCTTTACTTATGCCTTATGTTGTTTGACATTGGGACATAGTAGGAGAATCGCAGAGGTTTGTGAAGGTAGGTAGATTTGGGATAATCAACTGTACCTTGCTGTTCTTGAAATCAGGCTTCAAAACTTCTTGAATATAAACAGGGACAAGTCTATATTTAATTATAGAAAATTTTATTATGTACAGACTTAACTTCTGTCTGTCTTTGCAATAGCATCATCTTTGACTTCATACAAAGGTGACAGGGATATGAGCACAACCTCTTAGGTGACATTGCCCTCTAGGGATATAGATAGGAGTGTGAGCCTGGAATAGCTAAATATTATAGTGAATAAACAGGTTTGTTTGAAGCTTTAGATAACTACACTTCGACTGTTCTGATGTTCTGTATTTGATAACTTTCCACAGATACCTGATAATAACATATCTATGTTATGTACAAACGTGTAGAGAAATGGGTGTGTCTATAATTGCATCCAGTCCTTATTATCATTAAAAGCTCAGTTTGAAAGAGCACTGTAGATCAGGCTGCCTTCTGATAAAGCACTTTCATGAGCTGATGGTGGCATTGCAAACTTGGATCGGGGAAAGAGATTTTTCCTGACATAGAGTGAAGTGGGAAATGAGGCTGAGAAAACAGAGCAGCTAGGCAGAACTGTTTGAGAAGAGTTAACTTGTGAATAAATACTGCACAGCAACTCAGGAAATCTGTACTCAGTAACTGTGTGACACTGGACATCTTGCATTATCCCCATGCTGCATCTCATCTCTTTGTGAAACAAAGAAAATACTTCACTGCCTACTGGGAGAATGAAATCATTAGTGCTTGTAAGGTGTTTGCAAACAAAGTCAGTGATAAGCACCATAAAAACCCCCACCTTATTTAGTATGCAAAAAGTGGCAGCAGAAGTTACCTTGAAGGAGCGTGGCATGACGCAGCTTGAGAACTACGTAGACATGCTCGTACCCTAATCTTGCAGCACTAGTACATGTTGCATAACGTAAATGTGAATAGTTCATTTTGTATGTGAAGACTCTTCTACAAGGGAATTACAAAGCAGGAGTAAGAGATACAGGATTAAACCTGGAATAATTCTGTGTTCATTTTATATGCTATGTAAACACAGTTAAAAACTGATAGTAAAAGCAAGCTAGTTTGGTCTAAGTTGACCATTTCAAATAAATACGTTTTTCTTCTGGTATTGTAAAGCAAGTCTTCCTGGAGCAAACATGAAATGTTATTCTGATTTGGCACATAGGAACCCTAAAAGCAAAAGCTTTTGCCAAAATGTGCTTTCATCTTTCCTTATCCACTAGCAAAAGCAGTCTGTTGCAAACAGGCTCGGCTTGAGCCCTGGGTCACTGTGATTGCATCTGATGTCACATGTGCTTGTATTTCAATCCAGGTAACGTATTCTGTCCAGATTACTTAAAATCCCCATGCACATACCATGTAGCCAACCAGTACGTTTCCAGGAAATCTCATATGACTCTGTCCCTCTGAATGCACAGTTTGATAGATCCATATTAATCATATGGTACATGTCCAAGTAGTCCAGTTCTCAGGGCACCTCAGACAGAGGTGGAGACAAAGAGATCTTACATTTTCCATCTCCTGCTCCACCAACAAGTCCATGCTGGCCTATTCAATGCAGCTTCCTCCACCCTTGCCATAGAGTCTAAGAGTCACTGGTTATCAGCATTAGAAGCTTGTTCTTCTCAGTTCGGAGCTGAGCTTTAGAGCCTGAGACTCTGTTCTCCCCACTGGTAACAACCCAAGAAGCAGAACTGCACTGCAGAGGAATAACAAATGTGGCATAATGGCAGCTCTTTTAACTGTTGGTTGTAACTCCTTTTAGGATCAACAGTCGAACAGAAACCCAATGCTGAATGAAATCTAGGGTTCCATTTTTCCTCTCCTCAACACTTCTATTAAGAGTATAAAAGCACTTTCTACATGGTTTATTGTTACAATCAAGTCACATAAGGCAGTACAGTATTCTACTGTTGTTAATTCAGTAGCACTAATACTGACATTAGTCTGTTGTGGTACATTAGCTGGAAATTTTATTTGTGTGCAGATCCTAGATGAAATATTTGGAGAACATTTAATAATTTGGGTAGTATTAATATTTTCATTACTCAGTCTTTACCTCACCCTTCATTTAAAACTCCTTGTTCCTCTTCTGACCATACTCAGGACTGGGATTTTTCCTCTGTCTCTGGTTCCATGTCAGAAAGCATTCTCAAAAAGGTTTTTTCCCTCTTACTTCAGTTTGCTTGTCTCTCACCAGGTTGCAAGGTTCAGTACTAACCTGCCTTTTCATGACAGGAGAAAGCCACAAGGTCTCTGCTAGGCCAGTCACATTCCTCGAAGTAGAAAAGTTGTTGCCCTTTAATTCTTACTCTACTGTGCTGTCTTCAAGTTTTATTAGCAACCTGTTCTGGACTTCATTCTCTGTCTCCAGGGAAATACTACATTGTAAGCAATAAAGCTGGCAAAAAGGAAAAAAAGAAAAAAAAAGAAGAAAGAAAGGAAACTGAGAGCCAGATTAGCGTCTATTAACAGTAGAGTGAAAAATACGCTCATGTTTGCAATGAACTCTTCTTAAGCTGGTGGAAATTACAACCCAGAGGTCATACACTTAGTCACTGGCAGCAGAATGTTGTCACTCCCTGCTGGCTGATTCATGAAATAATTTGCTTTGAAGAAAATTGCTGTTTCACATCAGCCGGAAACAGCTTTTGTCAGACCAGACTTTGGTACTGCTGTTGAGTTGCAATCATGCTTTGAAATAGAGCTGCACACAGACTCATCATGCCAGCATGGCTGCATCCACATGCCTGTAAACCAAAGAAGGATCCCATTCAGATGGGGACAAAACCTTAAATAATGATGGGTTTTGGTGGAAGCAACTATTACTATTTCTCATAATGTAATTTATCTGGGAGAGAGGTCCTTGCTTTTTCATCTTTCACATAGTCATCTCTAATTTTATCTTCTGTGGCATATTAAGTGTTGGCTCATCTATAGTGTTTTGAGATAAGATTTTGAATTTACTTTGATAACAGAGCCTTGGTATTTTTTTGTAGAGGACACTCAGTGGTCTCCCCCAGCTTCTTTCGTGATTTGATGGCAAACAATTGCCCTGAGACCATCCACAGCCTTGGTGGCTTCCTCACAATGCAACAGAACAGGTCTTCCTTTTCTGTTTTCAGATAAAACTGCATCTCTTATAAACTTGTGTCATTTTGTTTGCTATAGGCAGTGACATTTAAGTAGCCATTTCAGTTAGAATTTTCTTTTTGCTGCTCTCTTTGTGGAGGCCCCTGTTGTCATCCAGAAATGGAGGACATGAGTTGCATTTGCTTTTCTGTGAAGCTAGAACATTTTCAAGGGCAATTCAGAAACATTCCTCTCCCTTCTTTTCCCATTTTCCCATTCATTTTCTTAAACTGTTTTTCTTTGCATATTTCTATACCTTTTTTCCTTTTCACCTGTTCTTCTTTGTTGTGCTTGGCTCTCTCCTGTTCTGATTATTTCCAATATTTTTAATGGTAATAGTAGAGGTAAAAAGAGTAATCAGTAAAAACTGATTTTTTACTTTTCCAGTCTTAGCATTAAAATCCTACTCTTTCTGTAATGTTTGGGGCCATAGCAAAGTAGGATCTAGTATAACCTTCATACAATCTCTGAGACACGTATTACAGAGTTAAAGATTAGTCTATCACTCAGTCTCTAATATGTAAGTTTGCTTCCTTGTCTACCCTCAGCTGAGAGCTCTGCAACTGAAAATTTCAGAAGGGTTTAATGTTATCTGTTTAATATTCTAGGGTATTGTCTCAGATGATAATAAAAGATTTTTAAGCTGCAAGGGATAGAATTTTTCTTATGTCATAGCACATTAGATTTAGTGTTGGTATCATCAACACATTTTGAAAAGAGCTAAGAAGTATGAGTAAGAGCTTCCATTGTCTTGGGAAAAGATTATAATTTCACCTTTTTGTCTTTCCCTTGGATAAAGTGTCATCATAAATAGGTGACTTAGTGAAAAATTCCCAGTGAATCCACTGTGCAATTTTCTGTCATGGAAACCACAGGTACAATTGTGCCTTGAAGGCAGAGGCTTACTTCAAGCTGGTGCAAAGCCTCCATGTCCTGACAGGAGCTCCAGGTGGTCGTGTGCTACAGGGCCTTTCTGCCTTCTTGCCCTTCAAGGAAATGGGTGTTACTGAGCTTTATTTTTCCAGTGTCTTATCTTCCTTTTCTAGCACATAAGTGCCTGTGCCACATTTGCTCCCTACCTTCAGGTACTTGCTGAGGGGAGCAGTAGCCATTCAGCACAGTTACTACCCAAAAAAAGTGCCTTTCAGACTCAGGGCTTAGGGTCTCCATGAGGAGCAGCCAGTGCATCAGACTGGAGCTGCAAGGGGTATTGGTGTGTCCCATGGGTGCTGTACAGTCTGCAGCCCTTGTTCTGAGCTGCTGCTCGCCCCTTCTTCTGGGGAGAAAAAGGTAAGGGGTATCAGCATCCTTACTTATGTATTCTTCCCAGAGTATTTCCTTCCTCCCTTTGGGCCCATTTACAGGAGAAGATGGTGAGAGCACACAGCGAGGTTTTGTGGTACACAAATTATTCTGTCCAAGGGGTTTAGCGTGACTTGGTTATTCTCTACCACAGCAAAATGAGCTCCTGCCATTCCTGCCAGAATCAGTCAGTCACTGTTTTGTAAATGCTTTCTGCTTTGGAACCTATACCCAGCCCTGGTTTTGTCACAGTCAGGGTCAAATTCACTTTTTAAAGATATTCCTGCATTGAAGTGAGAAAGTTGGTAATGCTATCTGTTAGCTCCTAGCAAACTCACTCATCTTAGAGCATACACATCATAACTTTCAGTGAATGCAGAAGAAAAAAATGAAAGAAGGAAAATATTTTTTTAAAAAATTCCCTTCAGATTTTCCTTCTTTCTCAGACTAATGGCAAAATTATATGTCTGAGCTATGTTTTAGATTACCAGTGGTTGGAGTTTTTGCTGCTGCACCCAGCAGTTGTTATTAGAATGTGTGTTAATTAAAACTGATTTAAGTAAAAGGATTTTCACTAGGCTGTCTGAGAAAAAAGGTCTGAATATTTCTAAGTATTTTTAAACTTTTTAACAGATTGATAGCTGGTTAAAAATTAGCTTTATTTTTACATTTACAGAGGAATATTTCATGCATCCACAGTAATCAGTGCTTTTAGGAATAGATTGTTTCAACTCTGGTATCAAGAAGGTCATGTTACTACTTTGACCACACACAGGGCATCTTTATCCAAACCAAATATTTTTTGATTGCATATATTTTTTACTGCTACTCTTTAACAGGCTGTGAGTAGAGCTGCGAATGCTAGCATTATATATAGCCACTTTTTTAATTGCAGTGGCCATTCACACAGACACAACAAATGTGTCTTTCCCTCACTGGGGAAAAAAAGAGTATTATTAGAACACGCACATGTGAATTAAATAAGCTAATGGTCAGAACTGAAGCATTTTTTTCCTCATGCAGTATAACCCTGGGTTACATACGCTCTTCTGGACATTAATAGTATACATGTGTTGGAGTGTAAGTAGGGAATGCCAAAACTCAACCTTAATTATAAAAAAATAAATGTGTATCTACAGCAATTATCATTATGCTGGTGGAAAGAAATCATTGTATTGACATGAGACATTTGACCTGGTTTCCTTATTTATATCGAAAACATGTTTGAAGAGTTTTTTTCTCTCTAGTGTTAGTTCTAGCAGTATCATACAGGAATATGTGATAGTAATAAATACAAAACAAAAACAAATACAGAATATAATAGAATTAAATTTAAAATAAATAGATTCCATACTAGATATTGGAGCAAAGCTTAAACAGCTACATGAAATAACCTTCTATGAACAAAACCAGAATTAATTCTTTATACTGTATAAATTCCAATAATTTTATCTCTGGACTGTCAGCGCAAGTAAGTTTTTCTCAGTGGGAATAGCAAAGTCTCTGTGATCAATAATATTTGTTTATGAGAATAGTAAAAATAGATTTTATAGCAGAAGCATAGAGCTATTGTTTTGAGAAGCAGCTTTGGATAAAAGCTTTGCATTTGTTCTTTTCTCCTGAGACTACTAAAGAGAACACTAAAAAGTAAAATGGATGACCACAGAAGCAAGTAGGGTCACCCATTAACAAGGATTCATTTTATTTCTATTAGAGAGGAACTAGAAAGCATCTCACACTATTTGTACCTGATTTTCCATTATAAATTACAGTACATGAGATCATTTAAAAATCACTCAGCCTTTCAGATGAAGCCAACTCTGTTGCTGTTCCTTAATAATTGAACAATAAGAAATACAAGATCTCCATTTTCATCCAACCAAAGTAACTTATGAGATGGGAGAGGAGGAGAAGGTACGTGAAGTACAATCTTCCTAAAAGCTCACAGGGTGGTCTCAGAGGGAGATTTAAAGGGTGGTTTTGGATTCACATTTAGACGGTCAGGTTTCCTCAGTGAGCTTCTACCTGCAGATTGGAGTCCTGGGACCCCACACAGCTGGTGTATCAACCACAGTCGGTTCAGGAGCACCAGTATGGACTACATACACTAAAGTCAGGTGCTACCGGTTCAAAAACGCGGTGCAATTCAGACCTCTCCTCTAGTTTACTGCCTTAGTGTATGAATTTTCAGCTTTAATGCTTCTCTGGGATGAGGAGCAACGCAGTAAGACAGCAAAACCTCACTGTGTAACTTTTTTTTTCCTGAAACCTGGTTCTGATGACAGTCCAGCCATTGTTCCCACTCTCTTTGAATGTTGCTAATGGGAAGGGATTGCAGTTTTAAGTTTAAAGACCAAATAAAACACCAAAAACAAAGTTTGTAAGATATATTCCAGCATAACTGCTGTCATATTTACTTGCAGTTGAGGTCATAGGCTAGGAGCCAACTTAACAAATGTATTGAAAGTGTTCTCATCAACTTCACTGGATCTTGGGATCTTGGATTGGATATTGTTTGCCTGATCTCTCTTAGTTTCTTGTCACACCCAGCAGAAATGTGTGTCTGTGTGGCAAATTGTGCATGATCTAGAAATTCACAATGAAAAAACCAAAAGGTTCTAAAACAATTTTTTTATTAGAGGACTATATTTTAAGTTTGGCATTTTTTTCATTTTATTTGGAGGAATCAACTCCTGCCCAACATGTAGTCCAACGAGCATCTGATGCAGTAAGTCAATATCATAAAAATGGTACAAGTGACCCTTCTGTTTTTTTTTCATTTTTTTCCTTTTAACCATATAAGTCAGAATCCCAGACAATAATTAGTATTTGCAAAATCTATACAAAAACATGAAAAAAATAATTTTTGTTGTTTTGTTTGCTTTGTTTTGAAAAACTGTTCACAGTTGTCAGCTCTTGTCAATAGGAAGAAACTCTTGGTAGGGGACTGTTGTATTATCATAAGTCTTTATTCTACTGATTATTTGCATAGTTTCCAGAAGAGCTACATAGACTCTTCTTTCTTCAGTGTCTTGCTTAGTTACTCTGGCAAGATAGAAATACAGGGAAATTGGGACAGGTAAGTTCCACAAAAAAAATTCTTCAAATGGGAAGGTGGGTGGGTTTCTTAAGCATTCACCTTTTAACAGTGATGATTGAGCAAGTGAGAGGCTTTGCTTATTTAACGTAACTTAACAGCTCAATACTTATTTATTATATATCTCCCAGATATGTGAAGTGATTTCAGTGACTTGTAACAAATGCTCCTCTTCAAAACATGATACCGTCTCACTTCTTTTGTACATGGGTTTTCCAATGAGGCATGAATCCAAGGGTGTCAATCAAAGTGTTTTTTGGAGGAGATATTAACCCAGCTGAATTCCATGGTTTGCAATTAGAATTGGCACATTATAAAAGAATGTGCCCTAAATTTCAGTTTGTAACAGATCCTGTCTGAAAGTCATAGAAAAAAACCACAGTGTCTAAGCATAGGTGTATGAAATGATTTCTGCAAACTGATACACACGTTCAGTTCATTTGGTTGCACAGTCATTCAGTAAGAGGATCTACTCTTTTGCTGCAAAGGCTCTTGGAGAAATTTTACATCTGCAAAATAAATCACTCCTTCCACTTCCTTTTCACCCAGTGGTTAAAGGTCATGAAGAGCTGTCACAGCACTGGGTACAAAGGATGAACTACAGCTGGCATTTTTCAGCATTACACTGGAGACCTCCGATAGGGCAGACCTTTGCTGTATCATCAAGTTTGTGGAAGCTGATTTCTCTGGCAAAACTCATGGGCCTGAGTCTGCTCTTGCTTACACTTACCTCAAATTTAAATTTGGGTTCAGTACAGTGGCTTTGATTCAGTGAGAATGCCTAATTTCTGTGAGCTCTGATTCAGGCCTTTTGTCTAAAATAAAGGCAGAATCCAGTGTTAAATTGCAGCATATTTTATAATTATTTAATAGTTAATAAAGTTGATTAATAAAATTCTTGATTCTGTTCTGGATTTGCTCACCATGCATTCATTCTCTCCAATCGAGACCAGCACTAGAGTTGTGTGAGAAATGGAGTTTGGTAAAATAAAAATAGACCATCATATGGTCTATTTATCAACATTTCAGCATGATTTTAATACTGCATCTCAGTTTTGCTATTTTGATTGATTTAACTTTCCATACCATGTTGAAGCATCTGTTTCTATAACCTTTACAACAGTTCCTCCTTATCAGCAGATTGGAATGGAGCACTTAAATAGGCCTGAATCATGCACTCCCAGTCTGCTCTTCTGTTGAAAATTTAAAAAGAAAAGTAGGGGTTTTTTTAAAAAAACAGACTCTAAAATGAATGTTGCAGTTTCTCATAGAAAGGCGACTGTAGTTTCTGGTCTGCTCTAACAAATATTTATGGACATTTCGGCAACAATATGATTAAGCAGAAGTTTTCCACGTAGTAGCTTGAGTGTTTAGATTGATTGCAACAAGATCTGGATCACACTTCCAAGTTGGCGTGCTGTTTCTCCAACATACACATATGGTTACCTGTTCCACCTGCTCTGAATAATTTCTGTTTCACAGGATAGAAGTCCTAACTTGGTGTTTCACACATTATTTTTCTTCTGAGATTTATTTTTCTTTTCTAATATGTTCCTGCTCTTTAGAAATAATTATTATACAAAAAGATGAAAGGATTGCTTCCCATTTCTTAAGACAAAGAGGTGAACAAGATATAATTACTTAAGCTGTGATTCAGTTTATCAAAAATAAATAACTTTCCTTTTTTTGCTTACCAAAGTAGATGTTTGCTGTATATTTTTTTGCTTTGGTGTCCTTTTCTATTAGCTGTTCCCCCAATTTCTATAATTATATTGTGAAAGTGATGTGTTATAGAGACTAAAATGCAGTGGTAACTCATTGTTTTGCTTTCATAATCATCTGTACAAATCCAATTAAAATCATGTAGTTCAGTTTAACTATAAAATACTGGATAAATCTACAAAGATGGTGAAGGGCCTTGAGGGGAAGCCGAATGAGGAGTGGCTGAGGTCACTTGGTCTGTTCAGCCTGAAGAAGACTGAGGGGAGACCTCATTGCAGTAACAGCTTCCTCATGAGGGGAAGTGGAGGGGCAGGCACTGATCTCTCCTCTGTAATGACCAGTGACAAGACCCAAGGGAATGGCCTGAAGCTGAGTCAGGGGAGATCTAGGCTGGGTATTAGGAAAAGATTTTTCACCCAGAGGGTGTTTGGGCACTGGAACAGGCTCCCCAGGGAAGTGGTCACAGCACCAAGCCTGACAGAGTTCAAGAAGCATTTGAACAACACTCTGAAGTTCATGGTGGGACTCTTGGAGCTGTTCTGTGCAGGACCAGGAGTCGGACTTTGATGATCCTAGTGGGTCCCTTCCAAATCAGGATATTCTATGACATATACTTTATATGGCTTGACCTTTTCTAAAAGCTAACTCTTCTATACATTAGGGTCTCTCCTGTGACATCACATCCTGTATCATGGACTTCTGGGACAAAATCTATTGCTCTGTCTTTTAACAACTCCATGCAGGATGGGATGAAGTGCTTATTTGCCACATTATTTATAGTTTCCTTACTCAGCTAACGCTTTGTCCTTACATGTCCTTTTCTGTCACGTACCATCTTTTGTAATTCTTGATCTTCGTTTCCCAAGAGCAGAATAGCTATGGTTTTGTTTTATAATCTTCCTTGAACTTCAAGTTTTGTTTATTTATGACTTTGGGATGAAAAAGTATTGCATGGCAGAACTTTCCTAGAAGCCAGTGGACTCACTAGAGCAGAGAGTGACTCTATTGATGGGATCCTGGAACTTCTACATTTTCAAAGCTTACAACAGCAAAATTCATTTCATAAATAAACTCTGCAGGCTCTGCAAATACCATAGTCCTGCTGGGTACATCCATCTGAGCCCAGATATAGAATCAAAACTTAAACTTGCTGTGCCCTGCCTTGCTCTCCAGCTTTTGTGTCTCTCATGTCTCCCTGTGAAATACTGTCTCCTTACAAAATGGCTTTGATGCTACCATAAGATGAAGTTTTTCTTAAAGACTACAAATATTTGATCTGTAGCAGACAAAGAAGTTGGTTCTACAGGGGTGTTTCAATCAGATGTTCTGTGTGATTTGCACATGAAAATGTTACCAAAATACCTAAAATTTGGAAGGCAGTTAGGAATGAAAATCGTTTTCAGAGCTTGATCAGTATGAATGCTTGGTCTAATTGTGAACTCAGTTATTACCGTGCACATTTTTTTATTGTGGAGGAGGATTTGCCAAGGCTGAAAAAGAAATTAATCCAACTTTCTCATTAAAACATACTTTGAAAAAGATCATTGATTTTGCACTGACCGTTCATTGTCATACCAATGACTTTCTAATTATTTTTCTTCACATCAAGGAAATAGAGGTGGCTAAAGACCCACATGAGTGTTCACAATGCACATGTTGCTAGGCTGTCTACTGAAAATGTTACTTTCATTGTTGCAAAAAATGAGAAGAAGAGATTAAACTCTTCCTGACATGCTGAAAAATACTCTGTCTTCAAAAATATTTGTAGTAAAAATAGCTATAATGCACAAAAATGTCCTGTTACTGCTTTTTAAATATGTAATTCTTGCCATTGCTGGACAGATGATGCTATATGGCAGTGGGGAATAAGCTTTTCTCAGTAACTCTTAAGACAGTAAAAGTTTCAGAGCACCTGAAATAATGAAAAAGATTCACCAAATGCAAATGACAGCTTTCATCTTCCTTTATGAAACACATGCTCATGAATATATACATTTTTGCATATGTAGAAGCTCAAGTGTATCTGCCTTCCGATGAATGAAAGAATACGGAAATTATGTATTCAGAATTAGTTAGAAGTTTGCTTTATTTTGTTGAATTCTCCAATTTAATTGCAATTCCCTTCCTGAGCTGGAACATTTCTTAGAGGCTACCAGATTTGAGAAGGGGGCACTGTTACCCCTTCTCCTTCCTTCTGAAGTTTTTGTGCTATTTAAGTACCAGTGTTGCTTTTGGTGATACTAACAGCCTTTTGGCAGTTCTGTGCTGTTTGTCTGCACAATCTGTCCATCTAAAGTAGCAAAGCATGAGAAGCTGATCTCCTGAGGGAGCTCCAACAGTATCGACAGGCTTGATTGACATAAAACCAGTCTCTCTCTTTCACCTCCACTGAACTCTTAGAGAAAATTCAGGGCCTGACTGAAGTGAGATGGGGTTTTAGCCATTGACTTCCATGGGAACAGAATTTGAACACTAGCAGCTACTGCCCTCTCCTAAGGCAGCCCTGAATATCTTGGCAAATGCTGTTTAGAAACACTATCAATTTGATCCCACTTCCTTCTCAGGACTCAAAGCCAAGTTCAGGGCTATTTATGTCTTATTAACTAGAGAAGGCTTTGGCTGGGAACTGCAGCAAGCAGTTGAATCTTTGCCTTGAAAAATGGGTTATGGCTTAATGAACCTTGTTCAGGTTAAAGCAGTTATTTATTCTTGATATTTGTGTTTGTTGCTGTCAGGTAGAAGTCAGTGAAAGAGCAGTGCCTTCTATCTTGAAGAGTTTATCAGGACAGAATAGCCTGAAATTTGTTTCAAGTGAATCAATTCCCACTTTTTTGACAGGAAAATAGCAACAGTAGATTTTCCAGATATGCTTCAAAATACCACATATGCTTAAAACTTAGAGGATGTCAAGAGCCATTCAAAAAGATCTGCTTATCACTTCAAAATGTGAACATCTACAGATATCCAAATTACATTTTCTATTAAGTCAGCAGTACAAAAGGTGAGAGAAGAGGCAGAGACACAGGCATTTATTTTCAGTCAGTGTGTTCATACAGAGGAAAAGGAGAAAAGTAAAAATGCAGTCCATAAATTGAAGACTGTCTGCATGGAATGGAAAAGAAAAGAAACAAAAAAGTTTAAAATATTCTATTTTTTCTTTCCTCCCCGTCTGAAGTATATGGTGTGAAATATACCACTTCTACTGCAACCCATCAATATTATTCATCTAATGTTGGTATTGTTTGACTAGTTCCTAAATATTTTCTTTTTTGAATTGATAACCATAGTACCTAATTGTGATCTTTTTATTGGCTGCAGTAAATTTATTATTTTTAAAGTGCTTTGGAAATTTAATGAAACCATTTAAAAAGAATTCTACTAAGACATAATTATGCTCGCGTGGTGGAATGGGATGTGCTCTTTCTAGTATCTTCTGTTGCTCTGTATTTGACTAGTAAGAATGATGGCACTAATGCCAAATATTTGGGTGCATCCGATCTTGGAAAGCCTGGAGGACCTTTCTTACAAGGCATTTCAAGAGGGCTGAAGTAAACCAAGATTTGAGTTCTTCTGTGTACTTAGAGCAACACCTTTGAGCTCCCAAGACTGTTGCATTCTACCTTATATCCTGAAAGAAGAGAGATTATNTTTTTTGAGGTTGGTTACCATAATTGTTTCCAGGTGTAAACCATTAGGACCTATACCACTTCAGAGTTATTAAGATAATTTTCTGTCTTGTTTGATGCTACATGCCTGTGTTTAGGGAAAAAACCCCCAAAACAAAACCCTGAAAACCCTCAACCCAAAACCATCTTATATGGGCTCTATCTTCCTGTCAGAACATTTTGTTTTGAACTTTTTACTTCTTTTAATGTTGATCAACACAGACTGACTTTTCCACAGAATTACCCTCAGTTTGTTGTAGAGGAATATAACTTCCCAGGCAGAAACTTGCCTGTGTAGAGCATTGCCCTTTTCCACCTTCTTTCCAACCTCCTGAAAAGCCTATACAACATTTTTTCACATTTTTTCTAGATGGGGTTAGTAAAGTTGTTTGGTAGCTCTGTTCAATCTCAATCAACTTTAGGAAGCCTCTAATTAACAAATATGAGGTTGTCAGATGGTAATGCTGGATAGCGGAATTCTGGAAATGGTAACAGCTTCCTATTTGTGGTTGTCTAATATATAGAGAGAGGATGTGTAGATTTCCTAGCTTGGTAAACCACATCACAGTACATGGGCTAATACCACATGTGTTCATTAGCAGATGATCATGGCATGTGTCAATGGATATAGTGTGCAGATGGTTTTTGCATGGTCCTCCTAATGGTATCATATGTTACTTGGTAGTTCAGTGCTTAAAACAAAAAGCTTTAGAAGCTTCAGATGTGATGTTTAATAGGTCTTTCTCTAATGGTGGCTTAGCACCTGCTCCTCCCTCACAATCACATGAAAGTAAACGCTAAGTAACCACTCTGAAACCATGCAGCATCAGGCCACAGAGTAAAACCAGTGAAAGTGCAGGGCAATCAGCCCTGTAAAATCTCTCCATCTGCAGAAAGAATCTCCATAGCCACCTGGATGCTTTAAAACCTTCATTATTTTAAATTTAAAATGGTTGGCTCAGCATTGCTTCTACAAAAATCTGGTACAATAATCGAAGTTGGAGGTGGGGAAGGACCTTTGGGGTCACACAGTCAAGCTTTCTGCCAATAATGGATTGTTCCCTGCAGTTCAGTTTCTAGTGACCTTGGAAATTACTAGCCTGGTAAAATGGTAATGAAAAAACAAAGCTGTTATAGCTTCAGAAGTAGCCAAAGTGATGCTGTCCCAATGAGAAATTGTGGTTTTGATGTGAGATTCTCTACATGAATTGTTTCTTGGTTGCAGTTTTTAAGTGATCACAGTTTTAATCTACACTTTCTGACCCATTTTGAATTGGCTATAACCAGGAGGTTGATCGAGGTTAGCTTGTTTTAATACCACACGAGCTTATCCCTTAACCAAATCATAATTTTTATTACAAATAAATAAGTCAACAACTTTATCCTCCCTACTCAAACATTTTCTTTGTGTCTCAGCAGTTGTATTCTTTCAACATTTCTAGCCTCCCAGAAACAGGAAATGGGAAGGAAAAATAACAGATTTCTTGGTTTTTCCATCAAAACTCTTGGTTAATTAATTATAGACTTATCATGCCTGGGAACTCAAAAATTCCTGAAAAGACCCAGATGTGACACATGATTTTTAGATTTCTTTCAACTAGGCAACTAGGCAAATATTGTTTTACTTCTCTGCTGATGTAGGCAATAAAGCACAACCCTAACATACACCTAGGTGGGTAGAATTTGGCCCACCTTTTAAGGATGAAGCAGCAGAAACAAGCTCCCACCAGCAGAATAATTAAAGTTTTGGTTAAAAAAAGATATTTTAGGAGGATGTTAAAAGCCGGGTAGATGGGAAAGAGATCGTAAGACACCGAGTTCCCTTCCTGTTGTGCCTGTTTGATGTGTGTTAATTTCTTCTCTAGGGGGCCCTATTGTGGGCTGCCTTTTGGGGTGTGCAGCACTGTGATTATCCTTTCTTCCTGAAGCTCTGGCCCCCCCTGACTATTGTATTCACACACTCCAGATCTCACTTGGAGAGGAAAAGGATTTTCTCAGCTGCCAGCTTGCTTAAAAGAGAAGTTAAGAGGAAAAGAAAGCTGATTGGACTGGGCTTGGCAAAAGTCTCTATTTTATTCTGTTTCATCAGATTTTGAAAGGCCTGGATGCTGAGAAACACCAAAATAGTGAGAACACTTATTCCTTAAACAGGTTCTTGCAAAGTTTTTACAATAAAAACAGAAAGCTGCTTTAGTAAAGCAGTGTTTATCCTTGCACTAATGCTGGTCATGAATATGTGTCTAACTTAGCTGGAACTAATGTCTGACTATACTGTTCCACTACAGCAACTTAACATTCTGCGTAGGCTGATTATTTTTTCAGCAATATTTGCTAAATTCTTTTAAGGGCTGCCAGTATATATTTTTTGAAGCTTAGTTAATAAGAACAGCTGCCAGTGGAGTCAAGGCTAAAAGAGGCAAAAAATATCTGCAGAAGGCAAGATTTTACTTCAAAAGATCAGTATTACAAAGCACTACTGTTGCTGGTATAATCACTTTCTTTGGGGGGGATGCTAATATAGACTGGGTTTCTTGTCTTCACAGCCCCCACTGAGCCTTTGCTGTGCAAATTTGCTGATGGAGGGCAAAAGAAGCGCCAGAATCAAAGCAAATACACACAGAATGGAAGGCCGTGGCCCAGAGAAGGAGAGGTAAGTGCCACGTAGCAATTATTTTCCTGGGGTTTGGCAGAAGTCAGCGACAGGCCTGGAGGTCTACCTTTTGGGCTGTGAAGAAATCAGATTGCACACAAAATGCAATAGTTTCACACACAAAAAGCTATGTAAGCAGTGGGGAGATGGAGGTTTGTGATAATGTGCAGAGTGTAAAGTTACAGGAAAGGGGAATTTCCGAGCTTGGTGTGGAACTGTGCACAGCCTGGTCCCACTGTGAGTGCTCTGCAGGCGGACCTGAGCCAAGGATTCTCTTACTGGTGAGCCATCAACACCTGAGGTGTACCTTTTACAAACCAAATCAATTTACACTGAAGCAACTCAACAATGTTATTTTCTCCATCTAGTTCCTGGTGATAAAAGATCCTTGGGGAATATGAGACCTGCTCCAAAAGAGAGAGATGTACTTGCGCATCCAGATGTATGGTCCATGTAAAAGTTTTCTGAAAGCTTATCTGAGCTGACCTCTTCATTCTGTTCAAGACAAAGCAATTTACAGTAGCCTCAGCTGCATCATGTACACAAAGTTTTAAAATATAGTAATCTAATGGTTGCTCTCTGCTCTGCTGCAAGTAGTCTGTTACTGGAGTTTTTTTCTGTGTTCTTTTGCATGAAGTGACTCAAAATTTGGGTGAAATAAGGAAGGCATTTTTTTGACTCTTCAGGAGTTTGTTTACTGTTTTTGAATTTTATTATCGAGAAAAGACTTGAACAAATAAGGAAGATTTGATCATAGTGCCTTGTTATGCATGGTGATAGCTATGAAGGCTGAAGGACTTGCAAGTATTTCTATCCTAAAGAGCTATTCTTTGTGTTTATGATTGAGACTTCAAGGAAAAAATGTATGTTGTGCAATTGTGCTCCTCTAGAATACGAGCTGGTAGGGGAGTGTCTTTTTTTGGGGGGGAGGGGGGTGAGTATTGCTGTGTTTACTTCAATTTTGCAAGGCAAACTAAAAAAAAACAGAAAAGATTTGGTGTTTCTGAGTTATGTGTTTCTAGAGTATTTCTACTTTTTTGTATCTTCTTCTTGATTTTTTTAGCTGATACTTTTCAGACCATTAGTTTATGGCATATATACTCTAGTACTATTGGTGAGCTCCTAAAACAAACAGAAAGGCATTTTGAACATGTAGAAATTTCTCCCACTACCACATGGTTGTTCTACACTGTTCCAGCAGCAATGGTCCATTTTTAGCTCTGTGGGCTGAAAACCCCAATGTGGCAGACACACTTGCCAAAGGACATTGCAGAAGTCTCCAAAGGCTCATTGCAGTCTCTTATGCTGTATGTCTGAAAAAATGGAGTTGTCTTCTCAGGAGCCATTATGGTTTGTCATATTAGGGATCTACTGAGGAACAAGTGCCCAAGAAGTACTTCAAGCAGTAGACTCAGGTCAGCATACACAGAGCTTGAAAAACAAAGATCTCTATATAGGAGATAATAATAAACCTTCAATAAGGTCAACAATCCATATTTTAAAGATGTCTAAATCCCTGTTTAAAAAAGTAAATACCATCATAGCTATTATGTCCGCTGTTTTATACTTCCTTCAGTTCAAATCAATAAAAAAAGAGAATATAAAGTTAAAGCCAGCAAGCCACCATTATGCCTATGGCCTCAGGGCATCAGCTTCTTGCATCTTGTGTAGTTCATTTGCTGCTAGAGGAGTGGTGCCTGTTAAGCCCAGAGATATCCTGGTGACCTAGAGGCAGGGTGTGGCTGGTGCGTTTGTAGTATCAACACTTAAAGACTGATTTTCAGTGCTGGAAGACGTCATTCCTTTTTGTTGATCACAGTCAACTACAGAGCTGTTGTCATGGTATAATGTACAAACATGGAAAGATTGTAAAGATACAAACTCAGAGATATTTCAGGCTAGATTTTCTCAAGATTTTCTGTGTTTACTAGCATCTGGTTACTACCTTGCTGCACTTTGGATGTTTACTACTCAGAGCATAAAAGACAAGAATGCTTGTTCTCTTTTAGGGTCCCTCATTTACTGAATATCTTCCCTACTGTTAATTTTCTTATTTCTAATGTAAAATCTTTCTGCATAATTACTCTTACATTTTATAAGCAATAGGGTTTTTCTAACTCTTTGTCCTTTAACAATCTTATTCTAAAAATGATCTACCATTCAGTTGTTCTTTAGGCAGCAGCACTCGGGTAACCTTCCTACAGTTATCCTGTCAGTTTTAATTTCTTTTAATTTCTTTTTAAAAGAACAGGAAGTGAGTAGTGAAAAATAACTGATATATGACAAGTGTCGTAGTTATGATGACAAATGGGATCTGGAAATATTCCCTACATCTCTGCTTTTTCATGGTTTCTTCCCCAAAGGAAAGTATTGAAACAGCGTCCAAGAGATTACTCCCTTAGTATTTCCACCCTAGCCAAATCCTGTGGTATCTAGACCAAGATGTATTTTGGCTATTGTTCAGATAAGCCTTTGCATTCTTGAATACTTTCATGAAGGGCATTTCTAAAGCATCTGAGGTTTAACCAGCATTAGCACTGAGCGTGCATGAGGATTATTTCTCGGAAGGGCAGATCCCAGAGAAATGACGCAAACAGTTCTGTCACTGGCCTCAAATTTAAACATGCAAAGTAGAGACAAACAGCTGTGCCCAGTACTCTGCTGTAGGGAGGGAATGGCAGGAGATTTAGTGGGGAGGAGCAGGTTTGCTGCAGTGCCACCTCTCTGGTCATGCTGTTCTCAGAGGTTTTGCTCTCTTTTATGAAGAGCTTCTATGGAATTCTGTAAGACAGGATTTCTTTGGTTTTTGTGAAGTTGTCAGGTCATGCTGCAGAATGCAATAGAAAATCTTACTTCTGTCAAACATCTTTGTAGTTTGCTTCATAATCATATAGAAATACTTTGATTGGCTGTTAAATTGAAGTCTCTTTTAAAGTCAAGTCTTTGGGAATATACTGAATTTCTCTAGGGCTTTTTGAGAGGCCTGGGAGAGTTTGTTTGGTGCTTGGTTACTTCGCCACTTGTGACCATGGAAGAATGCCAGGTTCTGAATAGTGCTTTCTAATCCTTACCCTTACACTTTTGTTTGGAGTCTCAGGAAATGTTCAGCAGATTTACTGAGACATTTAACTGAATGTTTGTGATGGTTGACCAGTTCTGGACTACAGAGCTGAGAACTTATATTAGTGATGGCTTTGTATAAGGCTGTCAAATTAGGCATCTAATAGACAAGTGCAATAAATGTACAGAGAAACCTGCAAGTGTTGGAAATGTTTGCAGTGAAATTCTGCCCCAGCAACTGACATAATTTTTGCACAAAGTTCAGTAATTTCTTTTTTGGGCTAGTTTCTCCCAAGCCACACTGGTTTAATTAAGCATTCTGTTTTGAAACTTAACCTGACAAGATTGTATTGAGATGGTGATAGAGGATAATCATATTCAAATTCTGTCTGTAAAATATTTGATTCAATTTACTTCTAAATTGCAACTGACAAGTCTAGAGGTGGGTGACGTAACTCCCCAAAAATGTTTTAGTCAAAAATGCACCCAGGGAATCAAGTGTAGTCACAAAATGAGATCAGATTGGATTAAAAACTGGAACATAAATTTTGCTACATAATCTTCTATTGCAGATTTAATGAAACCTTGTTTTGGTTATTCAGAAATAAAGTCTTGTGATACATGTATTAAAGAGCAGTTTTATTTGAAAATTACCTGGTAGACAGGGAGAAATCTGCCTAAAGTTTGTTACTGTTTACAGTTCTAGACATTGTAGCTTTTCGACGTCTGGTCAGCCCAAGTGATTAAGGTTTTTTTTGTAGTCACAGTATTCTGAACTCTTTGATATTTCATTTGCAAGTTTCTGTAAAATTTGGGCTATTTAAATAGTTGCATTGTCTTGTAAGAGAGTATCACCCTTACAGTATTGGTGCAGGTATCACAACAGTGAGATGCACCACTGAATGCAATCCCCTTGTCATTGAATTTGGTCTGATTTCTATAATGATATTCAATAATTGTCACTAATAATAGAGCAGCAGCTTGGAAAAAAACAAACAGGGACCCCTGCTTCTTCTAGCATGATCCATCTTTATTACACACACTCCAGTATTTATATGTTTCTACCATGGGAAAGTTTTAAGAAAGTTTTGGGAATGTGCAGAGGGAAAGACAAAACAGCTACTCCCCCAAACACCTGGCAGGGCAGACTTTTCTGCCCCTTATCAGCCACTCACACAAACATGCCATCTCCCAGCGTTCTGGGAGATAAAGGAAAAACATTCATGCCTGGTGCTTATAGCTCTGGTCATTTCCCTGGTGTGCATCTTCCCGAGAGAACAGAAGGCCTTTATCAAAGTTAAGATAAACAAGAAACAAGTTGGTCTTCTACTCAGGGCTCTCGTTAGGGGCAGGATGACTGCTGCAGGCCTGTGCAAATACTTCTATTGATTGCTTTTTTTGCTTCTGTAATCTGAGTTACATTTTTTATTTCTAGAGAGCCAAGAGGTTACCTTCCTTCTCTTCCCTTTCTTCTCTTCCTCCTTACCCCTTTCTCCTTTGTTTTCTTTCAAGCTGAGTTCATGGAATATCTAAAGAATTAAGCATGTTTTTAATTCTTTCTTAAAAAAATTAAATGACCTGGTAGTTTGGGAATGTTGCTTTTGTAACAGTTTGTCTTTTTATCAGCTTCTCATTACAACTTTGCCTAAGGCAAACAGCAATTTAGAGAGAAAAACATACAATAGGTAATTTGAGACACTTCCCAAATTTTTCGTAAAGTCAGTACCAGCGAAGGGCTGAAGCAGTTGATCCTGATGCCAGTGGTTCCTTCTTTACCAGCAGATGCATTTAGAAATGATTAGTAGTTCTGTGCCAGGCCTATTTATAACTCAGACATGGATTGTTTTTATGCTTCCAAGCAGATAGGTACTACTTAGTTGTGTTCCATAATCCTGTGTGTCTAGGGCAGATGTATTTTATACCCGGACAAGTAACTTTTCTTTGCTGTGAGAGGCAATTCCCAGTTCTGTCCAGATAAGCAGTAGTACCCTCATATGTAAACCAGCCACAAAGACGTTTACTACATATATTTAGCATGCCTGTAAGTTAAACACTGGCACTTTGCGCACTTATTTTCAACAAAAGCTTAGTTTAGCAAAGAGAGGTGTTGAACCAGAAAAAAGCCCAAGCAGAGGGAGAAAGAGAAGGGCAAAAGATAATTCACCAGTAAGTGAAAATATGTGGAATAATGACACAAGGTGCTATCATTGTGGGCAACATTTTGAAAAGATGCCTCAGTGGCACAAATACCAAAGACTAATTTGGATTTTGAGCTTATAAAGTACATAGAAATATTTTAAACCAATAACCTTCGTGAAATCACTGTCACTGCAATCAGGATTTTAAAAGGTTTAGTTAAAACAGAATCAGCAGTGTACCTGTTCTTAGAGATTAATTTTCTTTGTTTTCATTTTGGCTTCAAATTTCCTTCTCTGGTGAAAAATGTCATGCCATTTGCCCTGGAGATTTTCCTGTAGTTGGGTTTTCCTCCAAATTCTGCTGCTACAACAGTGTTTTCTTAGACAGAATAAACAAATGTTGGAGGCAAGGAACGGACAAACCTTTTTCTGCTGTATCCCCAACAGATACCAGGAGTGCTGCAAGCCAACTCACTGTAGCACACACATCTAGTGTGCAGATGTGAGTGTAATACACAGCTGATATAACAATGGATCACACTGATGGCAAAATGGGTGTGCCAGATCCCCAAAAGCAGATGGTTCATAGACCTGAAGATGACGAGGTTAAATGTATGGGCTGGCTTTGGAAAGAGAAATATATATTGTATTATATTATATTATATTATATTATATTATATTATATTATTTCTCTTTTGGTTTTGGTTTTCTTTCTTTTCAATTTTTGTAGACTACAGCACTTATATTTTAACTAATCAGATAAACTGAAGGGGGAAGAAAGTGACTCAATGCCAAGAACAGAAGCTGTGTGTGTCAGACTTCCATTACGGTTCTATAGGACAAAAGGGTTTCTTGTCATTCATTTGGGTATCTGAGTTTGTTGTTGTGTTTATCAGTGCAGCCTCTGACGTTCTGAGGTTCATGAATCACTTCCCAAGTTTGACATCAATATTATACATTTTTCTCTCCACAACCACTTTTTTCCTCAGAATCTGCAGCTGCTTAAGGAGTACACATCACTGGGAAATGTTCCATTTCTTTCATATGCATCTCTATATCTAAGAGGTGTCACATTTACATTCTATACTTCTCCTGCTCTAAAAAGGAAAGGTGGGGGGTGTTATTCACAATTAAATTCAGAAGTCTCTCTAATAGTGTTGAATATTTCTGACAGAACTGCTTAAATAATCAAAGATAGGAATTCTGCCAAGTTAACTTTACTGGTGACTGAGCTTATTTTGTTAAATCAGTATTTTGCATTAATCTCATTTGGGTTGATGAATTCTTTCCCTTAGTCTCTCTTCTTCCTTCAAAGCGTTTCAATATGGGTATCTGCTGTCAGGGCACAAGAGATCCTTGTGTTGTCATGCCTGGCAGATATTAGAGATGGAAACAAAACAAGTACAGGAATCTGAGTGTCAAAATTTCAATTGATTCCACTGTAGTAGCCAAGAGCACGCCCTGGGATGGCAGTCCTCCAGTGGGAAAGGGTGAAGGTATGAGTCAGTGGAGATGGAGAAGAGAAACTTACCTTTAGTCTAACTCCCACATCAGTTCACCATAGAAATCCCTTAAGTCCAAGTGTACAATCTTACCTTTCCAAATCTTAGCTTAAGAAGGAGAAATCCAGGAGGAAAACTCCCCACATCCATGAATTTCACCCCTTTTTAATTTGTAGGCCTCTCAAATTTTTTCCAGTGGGACTATGGCCTCCTGCACAGTACGAAATCCTGCAGTGGCAGCAGCCTTGCCTTGCAGAGGTACTCCAGCACTAGGCAGAGGCTGGCCAGGGCAGGTTTGAGGAGATGTTGTGGAAGTCTCACCTCTGAGGAAGAGGCATAGCACATCTCTGTAGCAGGTTGATATTGTGGTGAATTTTTGCACACACTGTCAGAAAGATGCGTACACTGAGAGCAGATGGTGATATGATGGTGAAGTTGTTCATAAAAGCAGCTTCCCAGCAACACAGAAGATGCACGGAAGAAATTGGTCATTTATTGGTCATTGTTTGCTGGAAGACAGATACTGCACTGATAAACATTGTTCTTGTGCGACATCACAGGGGTTGGGTAGAGAAATAATAAACCCACGTTATTTCACATGATATTGAAGATCTGCTCATTTGTGTTCAAATCATAACAAAGAGATGGTGAAAAAAATAACCTAACCAGAAACAGAACACCTTGTCTTTGCCCATGGAGAAATTTTCACAGTAAAGTGTTGAACAAAAGGCCTTCAAACTTCCTGGGGAAACCCTTACATTCCAGAGGCTTTTTGATATTTTCTGCTCTTTATTGGATGAAAGAGCTCAAATTTAAAGACAGGTGCAGACTGTATCTCTTGGTTTTAGAATATCTTCCACTAATGTCAATAGATAGAAAACTGCAGAAAAAAATAATGAAAACTTTAATTCCTTCCTCATGTCCTTAAGTTCAGACACTTTTGTAAAAATAAGAGATAAGTAAACTCATATGGTTTAATTAATCTTTTAAAAAAAATCAATATTCTAAGCAAGCTGGGTTAATTTCTGTGCCACCTGACTTTCTGAACAGACCAGCAGTCATTAAGAATGATCTTTTTTCCATTATGTGACTGATAGCAGCTATCCCTTTTTTGGATTACTTTAAGCAATTGTATATTGAAATGTTGAGGTGTGGAATTTTCACAGAATCACAGAATATGCTGAGTTGGAAGGGACCCATAATGATGATCAAGTCCAACCCCTGGTTCTGCACAGGACGATCCCCAGGAGTCACACCATGTTCCTGAGAGCACTGTCCAAATGCTTCTTGAGCTCTGTCAGGC
>VZTH01004248.1:212237-248170 GCA_013397815.1 Aleadryas rufinucha | reverse complement strand
GCCTGACCACCCTTTGGGTGAAGAACCTTTTCCTAATGCTTCACCTAAACCTTCCTTGACTCAGCTTCAGGCCATTCCCTCGGGTCCTGTTGCTGGTCACCAGAGAGAAGAGATCAGTGCCTGCCCCTCCTCTTTCCCTCATGAGGAAGTTGTAACAGCAATGAGGTCTCCCCTCAGTCTTCTCTTCTCCAAGCTGAAAAAACCAAGTGACCTCAGCCACTCCTCATCAGGCTTCCCCTCAAGGCCCTTCACCCTAANGTTGCTTTTGTAACAGTTTGTCTTTTTATCAGCTTCTCATTACAACTTTGCCTAAGGCAAACAGCAATTTAGAGAGAAAAACATACAATAGGTAATTTGAGACACTTCCCAAATTTTTCGTAAAGTCAGTACCAGCGAAGGGCTGAAGCAGTTGATCCTGATGCCAGTGGTTCCTTCTTTACCAGCAGATGCATTTAGAAATGATTAGTAGTTCTGTGCCAGGCCTATTTATAACTCAGACATGGATTGTTTTTATGCTTCCAAGCAGATAGGTACTACTTAGTTGTGTTCCATAATCCTGTGTGTCTAGGGCAGATGTATTTTATACCCGGACAAGTAACTTTTCTTTGCTGTGAGAGGCAATTCCCAGTTCTGTCCAGATAAGCAGTAGTACCCTCATATGTAAACCAGCCACAAAGACGTTTACTACATATATTTAGCATGCCTGTAAGTTAAACACTGGCACTTTGCGCACTTATTTTCAACAAAAGCTTAGTTTAGCAAAGAGAGGTGTTGAACCAGAAAAAAGCCCAAGCAGAGGGAGAAAGAGAAGGGCAAAAGATAATTCACCAGTAAGTGAAAATATGTGGAATAATGACACAAGGTGCTATCATTGTGGGCAACATTTTGAAAAGATGCCTCAGTGGCACAAATACCAAAGACTAATTTGGATTTTGAGCTTATAAAGTACATAGAAATATTTTAAACCAATAACCTTCGTGAAATCACTGTCACTGCAATCAGGATTTTAAAAGGTTTAGTTAAAACAGAATCAGCAGTGTACCTGTTCTTAGAGATTAATTTTCTTTGTTTTCATTTTGGCTTCAAATTTCCTTCTCTGGTGAAAAATGTCATGCCATTTGCCCTGGAGATTTTCCTGTAGTTGGGTTTTCCTCCAAATTCTGCTGCTACAACAGTGTTTTCTTAGACAGAATAAACAAATGTTGGAGGCAAGGAACGGACAAACCTTTTTCTGCTGTATCCCCAACAGATACCAGGAGTGCTGCAAGCCAACTCACTGTAGCACACACATCTAGTGTGCAGATGTGAGTGTAATACACAGCTGATATAACAATGGATCACACTGATGGCAAAATGGGTGTGCCAGATCCCCAAAAGCAGATGGTTCATAGACCTGAAGATGACGAGGTTAAATGTATGGGCTGGCTTTGGAAAGAGAAATATATATTGTATTATATTATATTATATTATATTATATTATATTATATTATTTCTCTTTTGGTTTTGGTTTTCTTTCTTTTCAATTTTTGTAGACTACAGCACTTATATTTTAACTAATCAGATAAACTGAAGGGGGAAGAAAGTGACTCAATGCCAAGAACAGAAGCTGTGTGTGTCAGACTTCCATTACGGTTCTATAGGACAAAAGGGTTTCTTGTCATTCATTTGGGTATCTGAGTTTGTTGTTGTGTTTATCAGTGCAGCCTCTGACGTTCTGAGGTTCATGAATCACTTCCCAAGTTTGACATCAATATTATACATTTTTCTCTCCACAACCACTTTTTTCCTCAGAATCTGCAGCTGCTTAAGGAGTACACATCACTGGGAAATGTTCCATTTCTTTCATATGCATCTCTATATCTAAGAGGTGTCACATTTACATTCTATACTTCTCCTGCTCTAAAAAGGAAAGGTGGGGGGTGTTATTCACAATTAAATTCAGAAGTCTCTCTAATAGTGTTGAATATTTCTGACAGAACTGCTTAAATAATCAAAGATAGGAATTCTGCCAAGTTAACTTTACTGGTGACTGAGCTTATTTTGTTAAATCAGTATTTTGCATTAATCTCATTTGGGTTGATGAATTCTTTCCCTTAGTCTCTCTTCTTCCTTCAAAGCGTTTCAATATGGGTATCTGCTGTCAGGGCACAAGAGATCCTTGTGTTGTCATGCCTGGCAGATATTAGAGATGGAAACAAAACAAGTACAGGAATCTGAGTGTCAAAATTTCAATTGATTCCACTGTAGTAGCCAAGAGCACGCCCTGGGATGGCAGTCCTCCAGTGGGAAAGGGTGAAGGTATGAGTCAGTGGAGATGGAGAAGAGAAACTTACCTTTAGTCTAACTCCCACATCAGTTCACCATAGAAATCCCTTAAGTCCAAGTGTACAATCTTACCTTTCCAAATCTTAGCTTAAGAAGGAGAAATCCAGGAGGAAAACTCCCCACATCCATGAATTTCACCCCTTTTTAATTTGTAGGCCTCTCAAATTTTTTCCAGTGGGACTATGGCCTCCTGCACAGTACGAAATCCTGCAGTGGCAGCAGCCTTGCCTTGCAGAGGTACTCCAGCACTAGGCAGAGGCTGGCCAGGGCAGGTTTGAGGAGATGTTGTGGAAGTCTCACCTCTGAGGAAGAGGCATAGCACATCTCTGTAGCAGGTTGATATTGTGGTGAATTTTTGCACACACTGTCAGAAAGATGCGTACACTGAGAGCAGATGGTGATATGATGGTGAAGTTGTTCATAAAAGCAGCTTCCCAGCAACACAGAAGATGCACGGAAGAAATTGGTCATTTATTGGTCATTGTTTGCTGGAAGACAGATACTGCACTGATAAACATTGTTCTTGTGCGACATCACAGGGGTTGGGTAGAGAAATAATAAACCCACGTTATTTCACATGATATTGAAGATCTGCTCATTTGTGTTCAAATCATAACAAAGAGATGGTGAAAAAAATAACCTAACCAGAAACAGAACACCTTGTCTTTGCCCATGGAGAAATTTTCACAGTAAAGTGTTGAACAAAAGGCCTTCAAACTTCCTGGGGAAACCCTTACATTCCAGAGGCTTTTTGATATTTTCTGCTCTTTATTGGATGAAAGAGCTCAAATTTAAAGACAGGTGCAGACTGTATCTCTTGGTTTTAGAATATCTTCCACTAATGTCAATAGATAGAAAACTGCAGAAAAAAATAATGAAAACTTTAATTCCTTCCTCATGTCCTTAAGTTCAGACACTTTTGTAAAAATAAGAGATAAGTAAACTCATATGGTTTAATTAATCTTTTAAAAAAAATCAATATTCTAAGCAAGCTGGGTTAATTTCTGTGCCACCTGACTTTCTGAACAGACCAGCAGTCATTAAGAATGATCTTTTTTCCATTATGTGACTGATAGCAGCTATCCCTTTTTTGGATTACTTTAAGCAATTGTATATTGAAATGTTGAGGTGTGGAATTTTCACAGAATCACAGAATATGCTGAGTTGGAAGGGACCCATAATGATGATCAAGTCCAACCCCTGGTTCTGCACAGGACGATCCCCAGGAGTCACACCATGTTCCTGAGAGCACTGTCCAAATGCTTCTTGAGCTCTGTCAGGCTTGGTGCTGTGACCACTTCCCTGGGGAGCCTGTTCAGCGCCTGACCACCCTTTGGGTGAAGAACCTTTTCCTAATGCTTCACCTAAACCTTCCTTGACTCAGCTTCAGGCCATTCCCTCGGGTCCTGTTGCTGGTCACCAGAGAGAAGAGATCAGTGCCTGCCCCTCCTCTTTCCCTCATGAGGAAGTTGTAACAGCAATGAGGTCTCCCCTCAGTCTTCTCTTCTCCAAGCTGAAAAAACCAAGTGACCTCAGCCACTCCTCATCAGGCTTCCCCTCAAGGCCCTTCACCCTAACTCTCTAACAGCTCAATATCTTTCTTTTATTTTGGCGACCATAACTGCCCCCAGCACTTGAGGTGAGGCCACCCCAGTGCAGAGCAGAGCGAGACAATCCCCTCCCTTGCCTGGCTGGTGATGCTGTCCCTGATGCCCCCCAGGACACGCTTGGCCCTCCTGGCTGCCAGGGCACTGCTGACTAGATTCAACTTGCCATCAACCAGGACCCCAAGGTCCCTTTCCACAGCGCTGCTCTCCAGCCTCTCATTCCCCAGTCTGTCCATGCATGCACAGTTGCCCCATCCCATGTGCAGAATCCAGCACGTTCCCTTGTTTAACTTGATACGGCTGGTGATTGCCCAGTTTTCTAATTTGTCGAGGTCTCTCTGACCTTCAACAGAGTCAACAGCTCCTCCCAGTTTTGCGTCATGTATTTTCATTCAATAGCTGAGTCTAGGGCCATTATCTGGCTGAGTGGCATGAAAATTATGTGGTTCAGTTGTTACCTAATAGAAGATTTTTCTGACAAATACTTTCCTAAGGAAGTATTCCATCCTCAGTGCCACTCCCTCAGGTGCCATTTTATCAGGAGGTGTCACTATGAGAAGAATAAAACCCTCTCCTTCTATTGAAACAGGAGCAAACCAGTGGATGAAAAGGCCTGGAAGANAGGGACCCATAATGATGATCAAGTCCAACCCCTGGTTCTGCACAGGACGATCCCCAGGAGTCACACCATGTTCCTGAGAGCACTGTCCAAATGCTTCTTGAGCTCTGTCAGGCTTGGTGCTGTGACCACTTCCCTGGGGAGCCTGTTCAGCGCCTGACCACCCTTTGGGTGAAGAACCTTTTCCTAATGCTTCACCTAAACCTTCCTTGACTCAGCTTCAGGCCATTCCCTCGGGTCCTGTTGCTGGTCACCAGAGAGAAGAGATCAGTGCCTGCCCCTCCTCTTTCCCTCATGAGGAAGTTGTAACAGCAATGAGGTCTCCCCTCAGTCTTCTCTTCTCCAAGCTGAAAAAACCAAGTGACCTCAGCCACTCCTCATCAGGCTTCCCCTCAAGGCCCTTCACCCTAACTCTCTAACAGCTCAATATCTTTCTTTTATTTTGGCGACCATAACTGCCCCCAGCACTTGAGGTGAGGCCACCCCAGTGCAGAGCAGAGCGAGACAATCCCCTCCCTTGCCTGGCTGGTGATGCTGTCCCTGATGCCCCCCAGGACACGCTTGGCCCTCCTGGCTGCCAGGGCACTGCTGACTAGATTCAACTTGCCATCAACCAGGACCCCAAGGTCCCTTTCCACAGCGCTGCTCTCCAGCCTCTCATTCCCCAGTCTGTCCATGCATGCACAGTTGCCCCATCCCATGTGCAGAATCCAGCACGTTCCCTTGTTTAACTTGATACGGCTGGTGATTGCCCAGTTTTCTAATTTGTCGAGGTCTCTCTGACCTTCAACAGAGTCAACAGCTCCTCCCAGTTTTGCGTCATGTATTTTCATTCAATAGCTGAGTCTAGGGCCATTATCTGGCTGAGTGGCATGAAAATTATGTGGTTCAGTTGTTACCTAATAGAAGATTTTTCTGACAAATACTTTCCTAAGGAAGTATTCCATCCTCAGTGCCACTCCCTCAGGTGCCATTTTATCAGGAGGTGTCACTATGAGAAGAATAAAACCCTCTCCTTCTATTGAAACAGGAGCAAACCAGTGGATGAAAAGGCCTGGAAGAAAAAGAGTCTCTCAGTATAGCAGAGGGCTGCTATAGAGGCATCAGCCAGTGCTTGGTGTAGTTCAGCCTATATTAAGCACTATGATTCAATTCTGATTTTGACAGAATAAGCTAGACCTCTCTCACATGGAAGTCTGAGGCCAACCCTAATATTCTGCATTTGGTATTTTTGGAATTCCTGTTTGTCTGCTATGGAGGAAAGTTCAGTCAGTTTTCCAGTAAGTTATTATTGCTCATCAGTTTTTATTCCTGATGAATGAGGATGCTTCAGACCATAAATCTTTGACTGGTCCAAGCTAAGTGTTGCCACTCCTGGGCTTCCAGCCAGCATAATTTTGTAGGGAGGAATTGTACAACTTGATGAGAAAGAAGTAAATAGTCCTGTGTTAGCAGCTATTTGAAATAGCAGCTGTTTAAGGCTGTGCAGCAATGGGGGATATTAGCAATATTACTGGGCCAACTGTAGGTGGTTACCATATGCACATATTGCCACACGCTGTGTCCTATTTGTCTAATATGAAACTTTTCATTTACTGGTAAATGTGATGGTGATATTTATAGTGGTCACTGCTGAGGTACTTGAACAGATCCTGGTTATCTGTCTCAGTGCAGTGTGGATATAGAACATGGATAAGGAGGAGATGAGTGTCTAGCTTGTCATATTTTGTGCTCTTCAGGCACACAGCTGGGTCCCCTGTTCTTAATACCAATGTAGAGAACTGAGTTAGTGCAGTTTGTCTGCATGGACCCACACAGGTCTGGGGTGTGCTGGGGTTGGAGAGCAAGCTGGGTGTCCATGCCATGACCATGTGCTCAGATATCCATAAGAAAAGTAACTGAAAGCGGCACAAATGTGTGTTTGCTGATCTCACATGGACAGCAAACATCATTAGGGCTGCAGCGAAAGAGCTGCTGCAGGTTGTCATTTCTGCACCTTCATTCTTACTTATGTCAAAGAAACTAAAATAATACCAGTTGTTCATTTTCACTTTTCCTCCCAGACCTACCTCCCTTGTTGCCATTTTGTCCCCAAGTCACTAATGCAAGCTATGGGATATTGTGAACTCTGATCCAGCAACTCTAAGGATGACTAGATCTAGAAACTCCTTAATTTAGAAAGGTTTGATCTGTCCTTTCCAAAGAACTTATAATGGTTTTTTTCCTCAGTCTTGAGTAGATGTGTGATGAGATGTTAAAATGTAAACGCTTTGATTTATAGGGAATATCTTAAGTTATTTTAAAGAGTATTTAAAAAAAAAAAAAGTTAGAGTTCATTTTTCTGTCCCTGTAGGGCTTGTACGTACTATTTAAGTTGTCTTCACCAGTGCAGGAATACAAAAAGAGAGCAATATCAAATTTTATATGTGTTGAAAAGATAAAGGGAAACAAGACAGTATGTTTCCTCAAAAACTTACTTCGGCCAAAAAGTTTATGATATTGAAGTTTTTTTTCTCTTTTGTTTTGAAATTTATACATTTCCATTAGTAATTAACGCAACCTTACTAAACAATATAACATGCTGAGCATGTATAAGACGTAAGAATATAAAACCAGGTTAAGTAAGGGATGATGATTTTCTAAGATAATTTATTTTTTACATCAAAATCAGTAGNTATCTGTCTCAGTGCAGTGTGGATATAGAACATGGATAAGGAGGAGATGAGTGTCTAGCTTGTCATATTTTGTGCTCTTCAGGCACACAGCTGGGTCCCCTGTTCTTAATACCAATGTAGAGAACTGAGTTAGTGCAGTTTGTCTGCATGGACCCACACAGGTCTGGGGTGTGCTGGGGTTGGAGAGCAAGCTGGGTGTCCATGCCATGACCATGTGCTCAGATATCCATAAGAAAAGTAACTGAAAGCGGCACAAATGTGTGTTTGCTGATCTCACATGGACAGCAAACATCATTAGGGCTGCAGCGAAAGAGCTGCTGCAGGTTGTCATTTCTGCACCTTCATTCTTACTTATGTCAAAGAAACTAAAATAATACCAGTTGTTCATTTTCACTTTTCCTCCCAGACCTACCTCCCTTGTTGCCATTTTGTCCCCAAGTCACTAATGCAAGCTATGGGATATTGTGAACTCTGATCCAGCAACTCTAAGGATGACTAGATCTAGAAACTCCTTAATTTAGAAAGGTTTGATCTGTCCTTTCCAAAGAACTTATAATGGTTTTTTTCCTCAGTCTTGAGTAGATGTGTGATGAGATGTTAAAATGTAAACGCTTTGATTTATAGGGAATATCTTAAGTTATTTTAAAGAGTATTTAAAAAAAAAAAAAGTTAGAGTTCATTTTTCTGTCCCTGTAGGGCTTGTACGTACTATTTAAGTTGTCTTCACCAGTGCAGGAATACAAAAAGAGAGCAATATCAAATTTTATATGTGTTGAAAAGATAAAGGGAAACAAGACAGTATGTTTCCTCAAAAACTTACTTCGGCCAAAAAGTTTATGATATTGAAGTTTTTTTTCTCTTTTGTTTTGAAATTTATACATTTCCATTAGTAATTAACGCAACCTTACTAAACAATATAACATGCTGAGCATGTATAAGACGTAAGAATATAAAACCAGGTTAAGTAAGGGATGATGATTTTCTAAGATAATTTATTTTTTACATCAAAATCAGTAGTGGTTTAGGTCACCCTAAATTCAGCTCTCTGCTGTTTTAAACTTGCAGAAATAGCCATTTTATTTTTCTTTGTATGAAATCAATACTTATTTTAAAAATAGCCGCATACACTTGGACTTAGTCTCCTGAATTATCCTTTGCTTGGGAGAGACTACATATTTTATTAAAACAGTGGCATTTTCATAAAGCAAAACATTTGCCCTAGCATCTGCTTAAAAGAATAATGAGAAAAATGTACAAATTTAATAAGGACACGAACCTTTTTTTTGGTGACATAAAGCAGTGGGGTAGCCTGGCCTTTCAGATCAGAAACTATTTTTGGCCTCTGGAAATTTGGACCATCTCCTCTTAGACCAGTTTGCAGCTGCCGGGCTAATCTGGCTCTTCCAGGAGTGCTGCCTGCTCTCTGCCTGCTGGTCACCAGTGCATTTACCCTGGCTGCTCACCTGCCTGCCTGGCAACCAGCCAAGCCCAAACGCTTTCCTGACCTGTCTGCGCAGCCATCTGGAAGGGGGCAGATGCCATTATTCAAAAGTACTTTGGTAGATGGCTTTAGGGGCATGAAAAACTCTCAGCAGGAGCACAGACCATGCCACGTGGTTGGTAAAGCATCTGTCCTTGAAGAAAATGCTGCCTGTCTCAGGCAACAAGCATAGGATGTGTATGAAAAATGAAGAGAAATACAGTGCCTTGGGGATGGGATGCTGCCATGGCTTTTTTTTCAGCTGCTCCCACAGAGAGAGCAGCACCTTGAGCAATAGGGTTCCTCTCCCCTATGCTTCTAACCCTGCACAAAGGACAACTTCTTCCCATCTCTTGGTAGTGTCTTACTTTGGAAAGCATTTCACAAAGGGAGGGATAAAAATCGATAAGGAAGGCAAAGAGTCAAAGCAAATGCAGTATGTGGGAGGAGAAATTGTCAGTTCCATGTCTTTAACTAAATGCTGGGAGAAAAAAAAGGTCTTTCCTGCATGACCCTGACTGCTATCTTGGAGCATAAGGTGGAGTGCTTAATTCTGTCTCCAGCCCTGCTCTCTCACTGCCTTTCCTGTGATACCTGTGGATATGTCTGCTAATGGTGCTAGTGGTGACAGTTGTTAACTGGACAATGTTTTGACACTGCCAAATCCTTTCACACAGGTCACGGTCTGCCTGGTGGTAAATGGCAGTTGAAAAACTCTCCGTAACACATTAACAAATTTTTCTGCTGTCCGGACCTCTGAAGTATTTTAAAAGCCTTGTTTGAAAGCTCAAGCTTTTCTGCTTCACAGCCCATTTTTTTTGTTTCTTGTCTCATAGTAATGAATTAAATCTAAGTACAGATTACACCCCAGGGAAATGGTTGGTGGGGGTCATGCAGGGTGTGACCTCTGTAGGAAATATGAGACTCCTTCCTGTGAAGCTCTCATGAAGTTGGCTTTGGAATATTTACCAACCACCCATCTCACAGGCAACAACAGGATTTTGCCTGTCTTGTTATAGTGAGTAATCAGCATTGATCTCAGTGGAGTTATTAATTGATACTGGTGCAACAAAAACACCATTTGCCCTAAATGTTATGGAAAGATGGCAACCAACAGACTGAACAGATCTGTTTCTCAGTGATCTCTCAGGCAGGGGAGGTACCCAATCTGTCCATGCTGCTTTGGGCCATCAGAGCTTCCCTTGAGAATTTATATTTCTATTTAAGTTGCAGTCAGTTTTTATTCATATTGGCTTAGAATATGTTTCATGTCTTTTTTTTTTTCTCTCTTTTCCTACAGTAATAGTAAAAATCTGTTTTTCTTCCCTAACTATGTGCAGGCTGGCATGGCTTTGACTTACGATCCAACAGCTGCTATACAGAATGGGTAAGGAATGCATGTTTTCTTACGTCTTTTTGAAAATTATTTTGAATGTCATCTTCTGTTTTCTCTTTCTGTGGTGAAACTTTCTGAAAAGCAAATCCACTCAGCCATATTTTGTCTGAAGTGTATAATGCTATATTGTCAAGTTCTTCTTTTAGTTTTCCTTTTCTTTTTATGCCTTCTTGTTTGCAATATCCATTTGAATGGGAAGTTGTTTTTCCTAATAGTTTCCATCTCTATCTGGCAAATGTCAGTAGATGTCTTTTTAATCTCTCTCTGTCATGAAGTGGAAACCAGTAAAGTTTCCCTTTACTGACTTGGCTTTTGTTAAAATAATCATTGAAGATTCCATCGTATTTTGGATAATAGAGCTGTTACTTCATCTGGGGTTCTTTCTGCAGGCTGGCTGGCTTCCATGGCATTGTCTGAATAAAAATGCCAGATAGGGAGAAAGCCTTAAATTAGTGTGTAAGCAGATGGGATTTAGGGGTAAAATTGTGAGCAACACTCTTCATTATTTCTCAGCTACCATTTGCTGGCACAAGGAATTGCAATTTTTTCTCAAATTGTGCAGTGAAATTACATCATCGTATTATTTACCTGCATGATTATATTTCCAATTATTTCATAAGCTGAAAAAGATATCCTTGAAATTTAGCTCTCTTTTCAGTTGGGTTGACAACAATTTGAAGAGAGGCAGGAAGTTCAGCCCTGAACTCTTTGACAGTCACTCTTTGATCAGAGAGATGTATGATATGATTATCAAATTCCATGTATACTCCCACCTGTGTTCTCCAGCTGAAGGGGAGAATTTATTGATATAGATAAGAATGGGTTTATTTGTTAAATATTTGTTAGGACACTGCTAGTTGAAGCATTTAGGAAAAAAACCCTAATATACCCAGTAGTTTAAAAAAAAAAAAAGTAGTAATAGTTAGTCTATTTTGCCTAATTTCCCTTTAAAAGCAGTAATTTTGTAGGACTCCTGATATTCCTGTGTTGAGGAGGAAGAGGCCAAACTAAGAAGAATAGAGAGTTTGTAGTTGTGATTTCAGAATCCTCTGCTTCTCTTTCCCTGTTCTGACCTCCAAATGAGTCATTCTTCTCTATTGTCATACTTTTCAGCTGGTAAAACATTATAGTCTATAAATATAAACATCAATGGTTCATAATCCACCAGTGTTTCATGTGGACAACTAGTTTTACTTTTCATATAAATCTCTGTGTGAGTGTTTTGGAAACTGTAGCTTGAATATCTTTTGAGACTAATATAATTTTAATTCAAGAATAATTTTCTTGAAGTTATGAATCTTATCTCAGAATCAGACATTATTTATATCAAAGAGTACCCATGGTGTTCAGGCTGCTCAGATGGTTTGGTCACTCAATTGTTTGAACATGCTGTCACTGATGACTGGGTAAAGAAATTGTACCTAATGGAGAATTTCAGCTCTGCAGGTTTTTAAATATTCTTTTATTTCCAGACAAGAAATAAATTAAGTTACAGTACCAGATATCTCTCTAAGAGTGACAATTAATTACCACTTTGACATATGTCTTCTTTCTAAAGTGTCAAAATATTTTCAGATTTATCAGGACTAAACCATCATTCAAAACACTCCTGTGGTGAGGTCTTGATTGTGTGCAGTATCATGAGGATCACCAGGACCCTTTTGGTCCCACAGGGGTTTTTTTATCTCCCCAGGCATTCACATAGTAATCTCTACATATCCTGTAGTTCTAAGTTTTTTCTGGTTTTCATAAGCCTCTTTACTCACATGTGCAGTGAAAATCTACCTCAGGAGTTTCAATTTAGTAAAGTCTGGGAGCACCTTGGTGCTTTGCTTGTGAAATGTGTGAATGTGATCTGTTGCTCGCTGACACAAGACACAGGCGTCGGTGTGTGGCCATGGTGAAGAGACTTGAGGGCTCTTAAGCTCTGTGAAGTAAAATAGGTTAACTCAGCAAAGGAGCATCTTCCTCATTGGGAGAGCAGTGTGGAAGTGAGCACAAAGCTGATGCTGTGCCCACACCCACCCTATGCCTAAAAGGGTGCAGAATACTTTGCCCGTAACATGGGCCGAGCCCCTAAGGTTTGTGTGGTGCAATGTCACCCAAAGATCTGTAAAACAAAGGCCTTTTCCTTGTAACATGCAGCTGGAGTCACCAGGATGGAACTTAGTGAAGTGAGGCTGGGGATGGGAAATGTAAAGATACCAAGTCAGGCTGATGATTCAGAAGAGTTATGAATTACGAACAAAATTTTAAAAGAAAGATTAACTGCACATGCTGACATTTACTAGAGCTCTTTATAGGGTTGATAGATGCATTTGGATGCATCTAAGTTGTTAACTCCACACAGGATTATGTGGAGGATGGAAGCCTACTAGAGAAACATGGCTCTGCAGGTGTCATGGGGTAGTATTTAAAATTCGCAGTTACTTAAGAGGCGTAGATTACATTGGGTTTGGAGTTCGGCCATAACCAAACCTCAGGGAAGAATCTGGACTCTTGTTTCCAAATGAAAAGGTAGGTTCTTATTGTTCATGGTGTCGTGCTATCACTTTTATTACCATATAACTGCATATTTGCCTTGAAAATCTATAGCAGGAATAAAACAACAGAGAGTGAGAGAGAGGCTTTCACTAAAAATGACTATGATTTTTTCCCCACTAAGGAGTAGATGATTTTCTTCTGAGTCTATTACATTGTAAAGCTTGATTGGCTCTGTTTAAGTATCCAGTGGAGTTACATCAGCACAAAACTGGTATAATGGAGTGGAGAATCCAGCCTGTAGTGTACCATAGCATTGCAGTATGAGGTACTGAAGATATGGTATGCACACACTTCAGTAGATAAGCTCTTTTTACTTGGGAACCTCTCTGTGCCTTTTTTTTTTTGGTTTTATAATCAGCCTTTTCTGAATTGTGTTTACAAAGGTACTCCGGTTTTATTTTGAGGAGTAGTGTGCCTGTTGTAATATGCTATTGATTTTTCAATTTGTGGCGTTAACATTATTTCAGCAGTTTTATGCACTCATACAAAGAACAGGATAGAGCTCGTGTACTTGCACTGTAAGGAAGCTCACTTAAAATGTTCCTGAGGCTGGAGTCCTCCTGGCCATTTGACTAAGATTGCAATGTACTGTATCAGTTTAGTATCTCATATCTGGGGGACTATTTTGTGCATTTGCTGGCCAATGGGCTCAATATTCAGATAGGTCTTTTCCAACTCAAACATCTGACTGTGTGCCTTGTTGCAACGGAAAATTGCTGCCTTGATAATGCTTGGTAATACTCTTATATTATGTGAGCCCCAGGATACTATTTATGAATCTAACTTTTTCAGTACTGCCCACAGGCACGAGGCATGAGCAAATGGTGTTTATTGCAGTGCAAATAGGATCTTGCTCTTGTGCAGATTCTGTCTGGAAGCTTGCAAGTTCCCCAGTAGAATGGGAACCACATGGATTTTTTTTTCCCACTTTTTGGCAGGGAAATAGCGACCAGACACTGCAGATAATGCAGTCCCCAAATGTGAAGGGAGGGTTGGTGTAGCAGGGGAGTATGTGCTTTGTCTGTTAAGCAACAGAAACTGTTGTTAAAGTGCTGCCTCTGCGTGCCTGATGATGTACTGGAAATATGCTTGTTTTTAACATTGCTTAAAAACGTGTGCTTTTGAGCCCCTTATAAACCCCCCTTCAGGAACTTCCAGGAACATTTTTTGCCTACTAGTGATGAGTTTCCCCTGTGCTCATGGAATCTAGGCATGCTGAAATAGTCTATTTTTAATACAAGGACGATATCCATTTTGCCTTGCTCTTGCTACCTGTGTGCTTCTGCTTCTGGCATTGCAATTGCAGCTGAGGAGCAGGGACACTGTCTTGCACCTGCAAAAAACTGCATGGACCAGTGTAAGGATGCAAACTGCATTTCCAGAAAATGCAGCTGAGCCTTTTGCAGAGCTCTCCTTAGAGCTCACAGGTCAACTACCACAAAGCCTACAAAGCTCTCAAAATACCTAGTGCACCATACTAGATACACTGTATGGCCAGGAAATGCCAGGAAACTTGGAGGCATAATTTAATATATCTAAAATGAGTCAAAGCCAGTATAATTCATATCTCTTTCCACTCCTCTTTCTGATGCAGATATTCTGATGACTGAGAGTCCTGTATTCCCTTGAATGAACTTACAAATGCATCTTCCACCTCATTTCACCTCTCCCTACGCCTTAAGAAAAAAAAGAAGGCAAAGCCTAAGACTGAATATAGCAAGGTCCTCAGCTGCAGATCTTGTTGGCGTGCTGTAGGGTTTGTGCCACAACAGGCCACCTTTGTGTTTTTGTTCCCCCTTTTATTAGATCCCCAGCATGTCACTTATGCCAGTTACATATGCGGGTATTAGCCCATTTGTATGTAAAGGGAACTCAGGGAGATGCCTCAGTGTCCCATGGGTGCGGGCATGTTGAGCCCTCTTTGTCAATAAGCCCTGTCCTGGCAGCAAATGACTCCAGCAGTGTGGTGGGTTGAGCATCCCATACCTGGGGGTGGCTCTGCTTGAGTCCATCCCCGGCAAGGACGCCTCTATCCTCACCATACCACTGTACATCACGTGTGGCACAGACATCCATGTCCTTTATTATTAGATCCTTTTGGCCACAAGTGGCACTGAGGAAAGAAGACAAGCCTTTGTCTCTTGATTCCTGACTGCAAAATGTTTTCTCTACAGCCTGTCACAGTGACTCAGATTTTTACACTTGATTTATTGTTATTATTCTTATTAAAATTGAAATAGATGGACTGGATTTTCTTGCATTGTCATTTGCAGCATCAGAGTTTCTTCCTGTCTCTTCCTTGATGCCCTTGTGCACAAATTTTCCCAATACAGCTGAATGTCCTGGTAGTATGTTTTATTTGATGATTATTTGAGAGCATTCCAAATGGCATCAGATAAACGGTGTTGGCAGGGGTGTTGGAAGGGCTGTATTTTCCACATTACCATAGTATATATTCTACAGGCTTATGTACTATTCAGATAACTGCATCTCTAAGCTGAAACTGAAATGGCAAGCTGTCTGTCAAGTTCTTGGCTTAGCACACATTTTCTGTAAATTTGTTAGTATTTGCTAGGATTTATTGGAGAGTTTATTCCAAAGAGTCAGCACTACTTCCAAATGGAAAGTTGTTTCTTCCATGTACTTGTCTTTGTCCAAGCAGTTCATATGTGGTTATGAGTATGAGCCCAGCATCAGTGCCAGGTTTATGAACAGAATGAGAACAGAACGAACAAAAATGTGTGGTTTTCTCAAAAAAGTTTTGGTTTTATATTTTAGCTTAAGAGGTTTATATGTATTTCTATAAACATTCCACATTTTACCCATAGACTAAATTCTGTCAGTCTGCCATTGACTGTTTTCATTTGCTGCACACAGCATTTCTTAGTTGATCCACTTAGCAAGAACATGGCCCGAGTGATTTCTGGTTAACATTGATCTGGGAGAAGACCCCTGTAAAAGGAGTTAGATAATATGCATCGTGCTAGTGCCATAGATGAACCTGGCTAGTGGTAAAAATCCTTTCTACCACGATGTTTTGTGAACTTAATATTTGGTATAAGCATGGGATACAAATACCTCTAAGTTCTCATAATAGGATATATATAAAATCGGGCAAAGGAACAATTTTAAAATAGTCTCTGTGCGAGCATTGTGAGGGCAGATAAATGGTCCTAAAATAGCATTATATTTCTATTAAACAGAAAATCACTCAGATGCCACCTGCTGCTTTTGGCATTTTAAAATCTGATTTGGAATAGAAAGAACAAATGATTGCTTCTCTGTCTCCCTCTCCCCTCCTAACTTTGAATGTTTCCGCCCAACATTCAAAGAGAGCAGCCTGTTTTTCCAAGGCTATTGGTTGAAGTCGGTGGTTATTTGAGCCTGCATCCAGAATGAATGCATCCAGTCTGAACTAGACTGATTAGTACTAAATCTGTGATGCCAGGGCGATCAGGAAATAGAGCACTTGTATAAACACCAGTAATGATTTTTTGTTGTTGTTGCATAGCTCTCATGGAAAGCTACTGTTGATTGCCTCAGAGTAGGGAGGGGAAAAAAATATAAAAAGAGAGGGAATGCAATCCACTTCACTCTGCAAAAATCCAGCATGCTTACTGATGCATTCTGATGCATCCTATATGTGAAGGATCTACATGAGATTTAAATCGGACAAAAGAACGCTGCACATGAGTGTTTCTCTCTGAGTCCAAAATACCAACATTTAGACAACTGTAAGACCACAAACATTCTTTTTTTAAGCAATTTTATTGTTCTGGCTTACAGTTAAAACTGAAAAAAGGGCAGATGCAAAAATCTTTACAAGCACACACGTATTAAGTACTAACACAATCCAGCAGTAGTGATATTTTCCACGTGATAATTTTATCAATAATCATTAACCCACAGGGAAGGAGAAAGAGTATAACATTTATTACCATCAAGCAAGAGATGGTGAAGCTTCTGTTCATAGCATGCAACAGTGGAAATAAAACCAACTAAATCTGAGATTTTCAGTGCTGCCTGGGGCATTTAGCCTCATAATTCCTGATACATTTCACCAGAAAAAGGGAGTTTTGCTCATGCCTAGATGAATATGAAAATTTCAGCCAGAGTTTTTGTAGCCACCCCTTAATAAAATAATTCAGGCATGTATATAGAATGTGTTATTCTCAGCACTGAAGCACTAGGATATGAAAAGAAAACAGTACCCTGTGTAAAAATGAAATCGGTAATGTTGTCTTTGATATCGCATAAGAAATTTCCTTTCACTTGCTAGCACTCTGGAAAATCAGCTGTCTTTGCATTTCAGATAATTGCTTCTTGTATTGTGAAGTTCTATATTTGCGCTAGTTGAAGTGAAAAAAATATGCTTTGTGTAAATATTCCTCCTCCTTTCCATTTTCAAGATCTGCTCAATGGAGCCATCACATCTTTTTTATTGTGGTTTCGGAAATAGATGGACATAATTACCTGTGTAGGCTCTTTTTGTCTTTGCCCAGGAGGCAGTGAATTATTTAGTCAGAGCCTAAGCAGTCAAAAGGTTCAAAAAATCTCGCTTTTGTTCTTTGTTTGCAGATTTTATTCCTCACCGTACAGTATTCCAACAAACCGCATGATTCCACAGACATCAATCACGCCATTCATTGCTGCTTCCCCCGTCTCTACATATCAGGTACGTCAGATATGCACTTGTCTACTGTGATTCTCAGTTAATTATGTTTTGGATGTGGATGAAGGCAGAGTGTATACCACAGAAAATTGTGTAAGTGCTTGTACTCTCGAGTCACACTTATAACAAAGGGCTCTCTAGTAATATTCCTGTATCATTGGGTAGAGTTTTAAGTGTTTCCCGCATTCTTTACAGCAGTAATGAAAGCCACCGTAATTCTTAATTTCAGTCAGCTTCTGTGATAAAAAACATTTTGCTTAATTTCCAGTTGACAGCTCCAGAAGGTTATCATTCTTATTGAACTGTTTCCTCATTTTGGCTCCCCTTCATTAGGCAAATTTTTTTCTTAAGTGTTTTTTTTTAATAATTTATGTTGCCTGCATTATACTTTGACCTTTTGACCTCAGCTGTATTTTTTTCCAGTAACTGCATCCTTTAAAAGTACTCATTTTTATCCAATAATCCCTGACAAAGCAAATTACTTGAGGATAAGTGTCCTGAAATCATTCTCTAGTCTGCTACATGCCATGTTGTTCAGAATTTCTGTTTTCAGTATATCCCTCTCAGATCCCCACTGGGAAATTATTGTCTTGTTTTGGCTTTCTGAGATGGAAGTCAAAACCAGATTGTATATTTTTATTATTAGCCATTCTCTGGGAACATATCACTTCACAGAAGCTGGTCATTGTCTATACACTTTCCAATTTTAGTTATTACTGTCCTGTGCCATCAGTGCTTTTCCAACTCTGAGTCTTACCTGAAATAAGCTACCCAAACTTGCAAAGCTGCATGGTGGATTGTTCTTAATGTCAGGGTTGGTTTATTGGGGGTGGGGAGTTGCTGATGGTATGGTACTGCTTACAGGTAATTCTGAGGGTTAACTGTGCTTTAAACTTGATCTTCAAACATAAATGATTCTTGTAATTCTCTTTGACTTTTTTTAAATTTCATTTTAGATGGCTATGTAGCACTTGCCAAACAAAAATTGTTTTAATGAGGTAAATTCAGTAAATTTCAGTAATGGCAGCACCAGGGAAGAGTCAATGCCAGAGATGCACTAATGCCACTCACATGCAATTTTCTTGGTAGCAAAGCTGGCTTAAGAGCCATACTACTCCCCTCTTATTCAGGCCACTGAGTTCAGGCCACCCAGCCGCTTACTTTCACCACGCTCCACAGTTCACAGTTGCTGCCTTTTCCCATTCTGGTTTGAACCATTGCATCAGTTTGTTTTTTCATGTGTTTGCACCAAAACCATTCATTTTTATTTTTTTTTAACCCGTATCATTTTCCTTAGATAGTCTGCAGTGTAAGCCCAAAGATATTTGCCCTGGCATGGTGAAGGAACTGCTGTGGTGCAAGAGTGAGAGCAATCAGCAGCAGCAAGATGTGGCAGCTCTAGTGTGTTTTAACTCATGGGGATTTACAGCAGAAAATGTTGTAGTAGAGGTGTGTTCACATGTCGGTGTGCTGGTTTTCATTCTAAAGATGTTTTGCTGAACTTGCTTTTCAACAAAAAATAGAAGCACACTGTTATGCAATTAATTCTCAACACTTTCTTCATCAACAAGATCACAGGACAAGTGGGACCTTGTAGCTTTCTCCTTGTTGTGCATGGTCAGTCTGAGGTGCTACACATCCATCTCTGTGACACCAAGTGAGGTGCCCTCTGATGGCTCTAGCACAGCTACATCTTTTGTGTACTTGTGTGTTGTGGTGCCCAGACTGATGCAAAAGGAAACTAAAATACACAGCTCTTGGGTCTGAGTCTGAGCTATGATAGCATGAGGGCCGTTCACACATAGCACAAGAGGGAGTTATGGTTCAGAGATGCCACCACAAATATGGAAACACTCTGTAATGTGTTTAATTCTTAGTAAAATTATTGTATCCTTGAAATATATGTCAGTCATAAGGCAGAACAACAAAGAAAGACTTTGGTGATGCATATGGAGTTCTGGTGGGAATAGACCCCAGGATGCTCAAGCTAAGAATGATCCTGGAGGGGAAGACTCCTTAAGCCAGCTGTGAAAGCTTTCAATTACAATAAGTTTCAAAAACTCTGAATTAGATCTGCAGTTCTTACTAAAAACAGAATGAGTCATTCTGGGATCTATGAAAGTGTTATACCTTTAAAAGTTCATACAGATACTTTTGAAAATAAACTTTGAACATTTTATGTCTCCTGCACTGTCGGTTGGATGACATGTTCATGATTACACTGATGGATGAAAGCAAACAATGCAAATGAAAAAATAGGACAGCATGGAATATTGAAGACTGCTTTACGAGATAAAATGTTGTGATTCATAGAAGTGGTGCAATCACTCAGACTTCTGACTTTGGTGGAAAACATTATCAGATGAAATTTGAAAGCTTTTTCCTTTGTCAATATCTTTACGAAGCGTAAATTAATTCTGTGTTGAGTTATAAGACTTATGTCTTTTGTCAAAATTAGCACCTTAGTTGTAATAGAGAGAATATTTTCAAGTAGATCTTTAAGTTTTAAACTTTTCTCTGCTAATTAAAAGTATTTGATGTGCAGGTCCAGAGTACTTCATGGATGCCTCATCCGCCATATGTTATGCAACCAACAGTAAGTGGATACTTGGTTATATCCAGCTAAAAGTGCTTCCATTGTAGCCTTGCTCTGCTTGTCCAGCCACAATAAAGTCCTGGGTCATGTAAGAGCAGCCAGCTGCTCCCTGTGACAAAAGCCCTCTGCTGTAAAGATTCTGTTTCTTTAAGGAGCACCACTTGATTTAGTGGAAAAGGGGAGAATGGGTGCTGTGTTATCTAATTTCATTGATTGTAAGAGAGTAGCAAGTTCTGAAGTGTTGCTTCTGAAGCTCTTTCAGGGACTGCAAGATAACTGCATTCCTGCATACTTCGAATTGCCAGGATCAACACGTGACCATTCCTTATATGCTTATCCATCAAAAACATCCTGTGCAGTTTTATATAAAGGATCCTCAGTGCCTCAGTAATGCATTTCAACATAGTGGAGAAGGGTGAAGCACAACTGTCTTAGAGAGTCTCTACCAAATCTGAATCTCCTTTATGATTTGATCAGTCAACTTTTTTTTTTGCCCCTCTGAGTAAATTGTCATCTTTATCAATTTGTAACTACTTAAGGCTGCTTTATGTTTCTAACCAACATTCATTAGAAGTAGTGCAGCTAATTTTTTGTTGACTTCACAGAAGAGTCTTGATGCACTTTGCCTAAATATTAGTGATATATGAGAAGAAAACACCACACTGATTTCTACTATATGCAGGTCACTTTATTACATTTCTACCTTTGATGAGTTTCTCAGGTATGGATCCACTTAACAGTGTCATTAATCAAAATTTAAATGTATATTCCACATAATCATCAATACATTGATTTATACAAGAAGAGTAGAATTAAAATGAAGGTCTATGGCTTAGGATTGTTTATTATTCATATTTTTGTTCAAATATTTTGACTTCACAGTAGTGTAACTTCTGGTGAGAGGTACAGCAACGTGGATATAATTACACTACATATCTGTTTAGTAGCACAAGTCTCTCATCCCAATTTGCAGCCGCACTTCCACACCCCTCAGCTCTTTGAAGGCAAGTTCTTCAGTTCTCTCACAAGGCAGGGACCACAGTGTGAGATTGACTGGGCACCCAGTTCCTACTGCTGCAGTGCTACACCTCTCTGCAGACCCTGGGGGAATTTTCCATCTCAGTGGAGTAAAGCTGTTGCTGTATTCCTTGTAGGGGGATGAAATGTATTGAACAAATTCACAGTTATTCTGTGAATTTGTATTCTCATATTTGGATTTAATATTTGGATTCTAATATTCTAATATTTGGATTTAATAGCAGAGCACAAGAAATCTTAGATGCATGTATATGATGAGTTACCAGACTTGTGGAAGCCAAAGAATGTCCAATCCTTGCGGAAAGACTCCCTTTAAAAGGAAAACCTAAGCACTTTGCCAATCCCAGATTTTGTGTATATGTGTGTATTTGAGGTTTATTTGACAATATTCAGCAAAGCATTTTTTTTCAGTACTAGAAGAGGTATTTTGATGTGGTAATTGAAGGTATTTACCCCTTGGTAAAGAGAAAACTGTCTTTTATAGTGAATGGCACCCTCAATATGCCGAGTTAAATTTGTGTTCATTGTCAACCAGAGAGCCATGTCAAAAAAATGGAAGTGTGATTCTAGGTGGAAAAGCAGAGGGACAGTGGATAAGTGGTGTACCATTTCTGTTCTAGTGTCATTACCGTTGTGGGTTACATCCATGTGTTTTCTGTAGCAATCCTAGTCTCTTCTAATGTGTTTCCAAAGATTATGTTCTTAAGTAAGAGGACATGAGGCATTTAGTACTGAAGAAATATATAAGCAAAAAGGCAGAACTACCATTCCCCAGGTTTCATTCAGAGATGAGTTCTTTTTCAGAAATGTCTGAAAACTTGTCAGAGTATTACGACACACAGAATTCAGGAGACTTCAGAATTAATGGTCTGTTTTGTAAGAAAATAAAGAATCTGTGTCCATTTTAAGTTTCTGTAGTTTCATGCCTAACTATAGACTCTATTCTAGGCAACTCCATAGCTTTAAAAAAAATGAAGAGAAGATTGCAATAAAGTTGGCAGAATTAAGGATGTGAGTTTTAGTAACCCTGTGAGCTGATGAAACTGGGAACTTTCTAATTTGGTTAGCTTTTTGTTTCTTCTTGTAAGTTAGTTTTGCATGTTATTATCTAAATTGCTGCCACTTTACTGCATAATATTTAATGAGATGATTGGTTGTGGCATGTGATGTCCCCCTGGAAACCACTGCAGACTAATATTACATTCCCCTTGCCCCAGGAAGGAGAACATTTTGTTAAACCTCTATTATTCTTTGTGAGTAGAGATGAACTCATACAGAAAGCACAGTTTGAATTGCTGAAACAGTGGTGGTTAATTCTTTGTTTTGATTATAAGTATCCACTAAATCATGTTACTGGATGATTAGCTTTTCATTTCCGACAGAAAGACCTACTTGATATTTATGTATAATTTAACATCACATAGTGTCCCTCATGACAAAAAGACAGGCAGAACCATGCTGTAGAGGAGACAAAGGGGGTTTTTCACTCCGTGTGCTGTGCACAGACAGGGCAGTGTTCTCCTAGACTGGCAAGCTTGCTGACAGGAGGGAAGAGCTGTGCTGCACAGCACTACCATCCTGTGTCTGCCTGTCCCTCCTCTGCCTGCCCATCTCATCTCCGTTTCCACCTGCCTCCCCGTGCAGCAAATACAAAGCTCTTTCTTCAGTGATATCCCCTGCAGTAGGTCAGCCTGCTAGATATTTTGCTCCTTTATTTCCCTTTGTATATCGATTTCAGACACATTTTCCTGATGTGTGCGTGTGAGCGTTCTGTATCCATTTACTTGGCAGATTAAAAAGCCCACTATAGTAAAAGATGGTATCTCCAATTCCTTCTGTAGCTTTTTAACTACAGCCAGATAAACCTCTGACCCTAACAAGCAAAAATGACATATGTATTAACTGGAAAATATTTGTGTATATTGCTTTCCATTCTCAGCCTTGTTTGTCTTCTTCTGTGATACCCTAAAAACAGAAAACAACCACAATTACATTTTCTAAGAAAATAATAGTCTGAACATTTTAGTCCTAAAAGGACTAAGTCAGATGAATAGACAAGGACTCTGCAGGTATAGAACTGGTATTGCAGGGTGATGCTAATAAACAATTGCAGATACAATTTTTAAAGGGGTTTTATTTTTGGTTGTCAGTGATTTTCGCTGGTCTTACTCTAAGAGCCATTGAAAAGTAATATCCAATAGGTTGAGGTAGCATTGCTATTTTTTAATAAATAGTATTAAAAATAAACTTCTGCTGGCATAATAGGGTCACACATGAAAACTTCTCACATCTTAATGTTTACACAACCTTCAGGGTTTTGGAAAACAGGATTCCTGAATCATGTGGACATGATGAAAAATTTACCTGGGGGTTCATGTGTGACTCAGACACTTTTGAAAAATGAACCCTTTGTAAATTGAACCTTCACCACTTTTTCCCGTATTGACTGCACTGTGTCCCAGTAAGAATACCTAAAATTTGGCAGTTTCATTGCTTTGCCATGTGCCCTGGTCACTCTCCATAGCTGTAATGGAAGACAAGCTCCAAAAGAATTATAGCTGTGTGAGTTTGGATTAAAATTGGTGAAACATTTAAAGCACTGATGGTAGTCTAGGCTTAGTTTAGTTAACTATATCTTTCAAAGTACAGTGCGTACTCTTCCGTGTTTGAAACAAGTCTTGTATTTCATTACTGCCTCAGGATGAGGATAGATGGATAGTGATGACAGAATCAAAACATAAATGGGATAAGAGTTATTCTGGGAATTTATAACATTTGCTGTATTATTGTGTTTTTCCTGTAGTCCCTGAAGGCTGTTTGACAGTTCAGGGGATACTTTGAAAAACATGTTTACATGTCAATTCACATGTAGACAATCTCATTTTTACTAATGAGAACATTTGTTCAAAATATTTTGATTCAAATCTTTATTACGAAAAATACATGTACTCTTCCTCTTTTAAGGCAATTTTTTTTTTTAGTGAACCAACAGAAATGTGCTACCCTAGTACTCGGTGTACACACTGGTTTTACACTTATCCTCTTTTATTTACAAGTAAAACTGTGGGACCATAAGTAATCACTGGGTATGCACAGATAGATGTTCTTGTCAGTCTGGAATAGTTTCTACATACTAGCTGGAGAAGGCGTATGCCAGTGGCAGCAGGAAGGGTGCAAGCAGAGCAGCATATGGAAAAATCTGCCATTGATAATGATAAAGTATGTTGGGGAGAACTTCTGTTCTGATAATTTCTCAAGCCCTCACAGTCCTTCTAGAAAGGTCAATGTCTTAACAAACACCCTTATTATTTTTTTCTGACGTCCTTCCTGTGGCCCATGGCTGAATGTAATCTGTCTGTCTTTAAAAGCATCAACAAAAACATGTCTTATTTCATAAGCAGTGTAAAACCCCTCCTTTGGTGAGAAGCAAGTCTGAGTAAGGAATCCAGATTCTTGCCTTTTGATTGTTGTGCATGAATGTAGCATAAAAGGTACAAATTGTTCAACTGAAATGGATCAGTTTTCATTTTCTCACTAGCGACTCTGCTGTTTTGGATAATACCCAAAATACCACAGCAGTTTCAGTATTTTGATTCCTACGCTCTGGAACAAAGAAGTTCCTTGTGCTCCAATCCACATCCCTCTCCCAAGACGGCTTTCTCTACCTCACGTTTATTGCTCTACCTTACGCTTATTGCTCTACCTTTTTAGTAAACAGAGCCAGGAGTCTATCTTGAGTTTGCCTGTTTGAGTGTAAGAAAACAAAGTATGTCCTCTGCAGACAGTCCTGCCTCCAAGATGAAATGTGAGAATTCAGCTAGCTGGTATGAAAAGTAAACAGGAAATAATCCTTAGAAATTGGAATCTCCAGCAAGTCTTTCAACTTTTAGCTGTGTATTTTTAAGAGATCCTTTGAACATGAACTTGCTTGAACTCTTAATGCTAAAGTGTTTAAAGGTTGAAATAACTAACCAAATACCGATGACAAAGTTCTGCTGAACAATTTTAATTCCAGTGTTTCCCAAGGCAGAAAATCAAGGACTGCCAATTCTATAACTCTGATAATCAAGACAGTAATTGGCAATGTTCCTTTGGGGCAGGCAGGCTCACATGAGGTCGTTTCTGCCTCCCTCTCACCCAGCTGTATACAGATGTTGTCTCAGTGCTACCTAAACGAGTTTTTCAGATGCAGGTGAGCATGTGCTTGCTGACCTTCTTTAGTGCCAGGTGTTGTGCTGGGGAGAGTACTCAGGACAGAAAAGCAATGCCTGAGCTCAACCAACATAGACCTCTAAAAGAAAACAGGTGTAAGCGATTCAGCCAAGTTACATCTCCTACTCAAGTGTAGCGGTTTTTAAGTCTGATTATACAATGCTTCTGGAATCATATCAAAGTATTGCTCCAGTCCTTTGTTCTGCTGTTGTAGAAATTAATATGAATGCCAGAAAAAGATATATTTAAGTTAGATTGCCAACATTTTTTGACACTCTGTTAGAGCCCCCTAGTGAAACTGAGTATTTTTTTGTGATGGCAGCAAGACACACCACATATGGATTCATTTAGAAAATATGGACGGAGGAACCACAAATGTTTCCAGCAGACAAGCCCTTGCATTTGAGGAACTTGTGCTGTGCTGTTTTAGCCTAAAAAGACTTCAGAGCTCTAGTAAAATTTTCTTTTCTTTCAAATATTCTACAGATAGCATGAACACTAAATGGATAAACCATCGATTTGTTTAAAGACATTTACATTAGTGGAAAAAAGCATATATCTATGTTTCATATAAATCTATAAACATAAACGATAATGATATTTGGAAAAGAAGGCATCTGACACTAAATTTGAAAGGTTCCCCAGAGTTTTCTGAAGCCAGGAAATTCTGGTAGAGGTTATGGAATATTGATTTCTTTTTAACAGAAAAGATGCAACCTTACCTGTCAACCTTCATTGTCAAGAAAAAACCTTAACACAACAGCTGTTTAAAAGCAGTTTTATCAAAGGGGACTATTTTTTTAAAAGATAGTTATTAATCAATAGACATTAGAGTACCTTCTGTGGAAGAATGTAGTGCATTTTTAAAAAGTCAATCTCTAATTTTGTACAAAGCCTGCATTCTGCTTTCACTTTTCCCACTCCGTGTACATCACTTAAGAATATCATCAATACTTTATTTATTTCATATATTAATATATGTAATGTCTCTGTTTTCATGGAGATATGCATTTATATCAAGTTTTAGAATTACACAGAGTCAAAATCCTGGACACAAATATGTAAGATTCATATGTTGTGTTTGCCATTTTGAGAAAAAATTCCTCATTTGGTGAGAACTGAACAAGTTAGTTAATTTCCAGATGGTAGATTAATAAGTAGGCAGAATGTGATAGGATTAGAAGAGAGTGGTGGGCTTTGTAAACACATGCTATTAATGATAGGCCGAGAGTTAGATTAATCAGTGTGCAGAAAGTAAAGGGCTCAGCAGAGTGCTGAATTTAGCTCACCATCAGGTATTTTGCCCCGTATATTGTATTCTGGCTATGCATGCATATGTGTGCTGTGAACAGGCTGAGGTATGTGACTTGTGTATTACAGTCCTCTCAAATTTACCCTCCATCGTGAACCATTCTCTTATTTTGCGCCTAGCATTGTCTGCTGTCTTGCAGTTGATGCTGATGTTACTCGCCTTCCGCAGAGAACGCTCTGCTCTGCTGGCTTACAGCAAATCAGACGATGTGCGTGTTGTAAGCAGGACCCCAGCCTGCTTGTAGTAAAGAGGGTGATGTGCTGTAATTGCCAAACATGCAAGTTCTGTGATGGTGGAAGGGAAAGGCAACAATTTTCATCTGCCATAGACAGCAAAGAGCTTTGAATGTGCTCTGTGGTCTGAGAGCACAGAGGTTTCACGCTAGTTGGTGACAAGGCTGGGAATGATCTCTGGGTGCCTTTCCCATGATGGAGATGTGGTTCTCATTTCCATAGCACAGTTAAGAACACAAGATGTTACCAGAGGATGGTTCATCAGCAGAAGGGGACCTGGCTCTCCTTTCTGCCTCCCAAACCCCATCCCTGCACTGCAGGAAATGAGCATTTCCATTACAGAAGAAACATTGGGCAGCTTTGGAGAAGGAAACAGGCTCTGGGGTTCAGCAAACCCAGAAGAGGATTCTTGAGGAAAGCCTGGGATTTACAACTAGAGTAATGCCAGGGTAGCACTGTAATTGTGATAACTCCAAAATAGGACTTAAAAAGACTGGCACAACCTGTCAAAGTTGTAGAGGTGAATTCTTGCTAGTGAAGGATCAAGTCAAGTTTTAGGCTATTGACAAGATGTCCTTTTACAGACAATTGAGTAGGAAGAAAATGATGTATGAATCAAGGTGTAATCTTCAAGGTTAATTAATTTACAATTTTTTAAAATACAGTGTTCATTTGGGGTTTTGTCCCAGAGGCTTCAACTGGTTTTGAAAGAAAATTCCAAATGGAAATCAGGCATACTTGTTCAGCTACAAATGTATTTTATAGCTATATTTATCCTTGCTGCAGCTCCTTTTTGACCTGAGCCTGCCTTTCCTCACACTGGCTTCAAAGAATACATGTAGGCTTAGAGCCCTTAGTGACAGATACATTTTCATCTGCCACTGATCAGCTTTTTGACCTTGGAGAAAACATCTTTCTCTCAGGCTGAGTTTCAGATTTGTGTTTTTTTAATCCCAGTCTATTTAGATTATATAACTGTCATGCCACTAAATAGTTTTTACTAGAAGTTTGTGAAAAGTCTGGTGGAACAAGGGCCTATCTTGACTGATGCCTCTAAACACATTCTCACAGTGATACTAGTAGGGTTTAGGGTTTTCATGCTAATTATTAAAATAAATCTGTCCCAGCTACAAAAGGAAATATTGGATCTGATTTTTACCAGTATAAATCAAGAGTTAACTTTACTTAAGGAAATTGAATTGCATAGGTGTGAAACAATGAGAATTAGAAGAGAATCATGCCTGCAGCAATAAGCTGATGAAGGAGACTCTGGCACCTTCTTAATCCTTAGAACAAAAGCACTTCCATAAATTACCATTATGTTACATCAAGTGTATTCAAGAACCAATTTACATAAGTAGGGGAAACTAGCTACTTACGATTGCATCATGATTTTTCTAGTGCAGGAGTTGTGTAAATAATTATAATATTGTACTCTTACATTTAAGACTTAGTGACCAGTTTATAAGATTCAAAATGCCTGTGTCTAGGAACCATACAGAATATTGAGTGGGAAGAGACCCACAAGGATCATCAAGTCCAACTCTTCAGTGAGTGGCCCATAAAGGGATTGAAACCACCACCTCAGCATTATTAATACCAAGCTCTAACCAACTGAGCTAATCTCAGTGGCATGCTGCATAATCCCTTGCAAAACCTGATTAAATAGTTTGATTTTATGCCTCTTGATAATCCTATCAGGAGGTTTGTTTCAAAACACCTTTGCTCTGGGGCTTAGCACTCCATTTTTAATTTCCAACCTACAGGTGCTCCTATTCATTTTGCCTCCATCTGTTCTTGGTCAAACATTCTTCCTACATTCAGTAACTGTTGTCCCTTCTCAATGTTCACCACATTAATTTATAGACAAAAATTTTACCTGCATTTTCATTTTTAGGTTAGCTATGTTAACATCACTGCATTTGCAGTAACATAAGGATTTTGTACCTCTGGCTGCAACAATGACCCTTCTTTGGATCTATTCCACTTTGAATTCATTTTTCTGGGGCAGCCAATGCTCACAGGATTCCAGCCTTTTTTGCAAACAGCATTAATACTTCCTTCTCTTCTCTGGGACAACTTTGCTGCATTGTAAAATATCTTTTTTCCCTTGTGCTTATGACTGGTAATGCAGTCATCCTGAAATTCACTGATATACCTAGGTTTTCTCCTTCTTCCACGTTTCCAGCAGATGCTCCTACGTGATAAAGGAAACCATGTGTTAGCCTAATTGTCTTCATGAATTTGTGCCTTGCTCTGTTTAATCCAGTCCTTCCTGTACAGTAGTCTAATTTGCCACTTTACTTAATGGGCCTTACAACTTTGCAATTTTCCCAAATCTTATTATTCAAAGGAATTATTAAAAACACTGGATGAAAACAATCCTGATGGAGATTTTAGTGAACCTCCCACTGAAGCAGCATAGCTTGTCTTTTAGCACAAGCTGTTATCATTTCCACTTTAGTTAATCCTTTATCATTCCCAAAGTTTAGTAATTTCTGGCTGTAGCACTGCCTGAAATACCTTATTGACCTTCAGAGAGTTTAGATCTGCTGCTTGTCCTTTGTAGAGAAAATAGGTCATTTTATTTTAAAAAATGAGGTTAGCTAGATCTGTCTTTGATTTACCTATGTTCTATCTTCATTAATATCCTTTAGTCCTGGCCACTGGACCTGTGCTTATATGTTCCAGCTCTGCAACAGAGATGATCCAGTCCTGGTTCCCCATTTCACCTTGAGTTCAGTGACTTCTCTGGGTTTTTAATCTCCTCTGTCTGTATTCATTTTTCTGCCCAAACACTCATTTTTTGAGTGCTGCCTCTGCTGTCTGATGGTTCATGTAGGAAATTGAGAGAGTGTCCTTATTCTGCTGGGGCTACTTCTGAAGTATCTTTAATGTGTCCCCCATCCTCCCTGCACTGGGAGCCAAAGTCTGGGTTGTCTCCTTGTTTTCCATTTATCTATGTAAGAAACCTTTTGTTAGGTGTTTGAATATCATTTGCAAAGTCTCAGATAGACTTAAATCTTATTTCTGACCTCCAAATGTAGCATTTTCTTGCCTTGTTTTTTTCCTCCCTTCTGTGTTCATTCCTGGTATACTTATTGAGATGTCTGAGTAAGTGGCTGATTAATTAACACCTTCTCAACTGTAACTGCTGAAGCATCTTAATAACATAATTATTTTTAAATTATTTTTGCAGAGGCAGTGCTAAGAATTGTTTTTTATATCAATGTGTAAATGTACACTGTGATCTGACACCCTGGAAGTTGGAAACATTCAAGATATTATAAGTAGTAGCTTATTATTGAATATTTTTGAATGTAGTCCGGTCTAACAGTATTTGGAATTCATTTTTTTTACTCTCATGGGTCAAATGCTTTCTTTTCATTACGCGTGTCTTTAGAAAGAATATGATATTGACCTAAACTTTACAGTACAGAGTCAAATCATGTGTATCTTTCCTAAACTGATTTCAGTCCCACTGAAGTGGAGTAATCGCTTAATTACAATTTTCAGGTTGTAACCTTGTGGCCTTGTTTTCCTCTCAAAGCAGTGTGAATTAGGAAAGTCGATGCATTCAGCAGTGTTTGCCACAAAGCCTCTTGTTGTGAGTCAGTGGTATCTGCAGTGCTGTTGAGAGCACGGTTTCAACCCATTTCTTACATGACTGCAAAAACAAATAGTGAAATGTAATAGCATAAACACTGAACATTCTTTGGCTGTTTCGTAGTGGATTGATGAAGAATGAGTTGTGTAACACAGTGACAGATCAACAGAATCTGAAGAATTTTGAAGGAGTGACAAGTTGTTATTTAGTGAAACCACTACCTTTGGACTACCTGCCAAAGAGATGCACTTCCAGCAGGGTAGGTTCTCTTATCACATAGCCTATTGTTAACAAGCAGTTGTAACTTAGGGGCTGAAATTTCAGTTCTTCTTACCACAATTTAAATGCAATTTGTTATTTTTTGTTACTGACTACAGCCTCTCATTAAAGGATGTCTGCTGGACATCCTTTGCCATTCTGTGCCTTTTAAATAAGCTATCTGTTTTGTAATGTCGCTGCAGGTCATGCTGCCCAGGAGAGCCCCTGTCTCTAACATCCACCCCAAACCCCAGGTGTAGCCTTTCACCACTGCGCTTTTCCGAGCAAGCAATTGAGTGGAAGTTATCTTTTCTCTATGCATGGCAAACCATACATGTTCATCCCAAAGCAGGAAGACAGTTGGGTTCCTCATTATCAGCTGTCTACTTCTGCCTACTAAAATGCTGTAAACTCATAAGAGTCTGGAGGCCTCATGTGGGGTTCAGTCTGGGATAACTTGGATGATTACTTCAAGCTGAGGATCACAGGATTGACACCCTGCTACTGATCTCCATGGTGGGACAAGAGGGCTGTATGTGATTCACACAGCACATAGCCTGCTTTCAAACAGCCTTTGTACTTTTGCAGTACCGCAATCTGCAAATCATTATGCACCCCCTCTTTGCCCAATCCGCACAGGATGTGAGTCTGTGTCAGCTCCCAGCTTGATAGCCTTCCTCTTTAGCACTATCAATAAAAACCTCCTACTTTCAGCTTTGGAAATTACTAGTCTACTGCCTTCCTCTAGCCAAGAGGGTGGGTGTCACATTCACAGATGTCCCACATCTGACAGGCCTGTGGCTAAAAGTATATTTTCTGTAGGCAGGTAGGGGAAGAGACCTACCATTGTAAAGCTGGTTCATCCGCACTGCCACTACTGCTCCTGGCTAACCCAGAGTTCCATGGTCCAGGAGAACAAGCAGTGTTTGAGGAAAAGCATGGTTGTATGCATTCCACCACTGACATTTCTTCCTGCTTGCAGGCCATGTCATTTTTGTGCAAAGGAGAGGATTGCTCTAGATGTACTTATTTTAAATGAGGATGAAGTGTTTGATGCAATGATCATTTCCTGGTGCTTGTCACAGGTCTTGCTTCAGGGAGAGAAAGACGTGGACATTTGTCAGGAGCAGTTTAAGTGTTTGTGATAGACAGGCAGATGCAGAACCCCATCTCCCTGATTTGTGTCTGTGGAAGTAGCAAAGCTGTATTAGCTCCCTTGCGAGCTCCGCTCCAAGTGCAACTAGCAAAGACACTCATCATGACAGCTAAAGCTGCGACAGGCCACATCCTCCCCCAGGAACCGCACAGGAATAAGAAAAATTTGACGAGAAAGACCTGTGCAATTCCCCTAGTTTCATGCTGCTTTCTGCAGACAGTAACACCCTGTTCACATCTTCAACCTTCACTTGATATCCAATTTAATAACATTTCAACCTAAATCTTCATATTTATTCAACACTTTGGGCATGTTGGTTCTACCAGGAGATGACTATAAAGCCAATTTTAGGCAGTTTGTTAGAGCATGGTGATGGGGGGAAAACTGGTCTTTGAAAGGGAGTCCTGGTACTGCTGCTGCTGCTGGCAAGAGAAGAGCTCAGATTTGGACTCACACAGCAAACATACCTTCAGTCCATGCCAGTGTTCATGTTAAAAGCATGGACCTGGAGTGGGTTCTGGGAATTCCGTACTAGTTTGACCTTTTCCTTTGCTTTGCCTCCACTTTCCAGGGTAGAAAAGCAAGACTATTTATCCATGGGTGACAAAGTTCAGGTTTGGCTATAACCCTGAAAAAGATTTTGCTTGGCCTGCACAGGTCATGTGCGCGTCTTTGAGATTCTGGACTTCATACTTCATGGATAGTAACCATGGATGTTTTCACTGAAATAATATAAATGTACCAATGTGTGTAACTGCATCCATTCAGGAAAAAAAAAAAAGTTGGACTTTTGCATAAGCCAGGTGAACTCATTATAAACATCTTGTAATAGAGCTGGGGAAGTTTCAAATACCATAATCGAAGAGAACTTTCTCACAATATTCAAAATGTGTACATTTTTTATTCTTCCTAGAGTTTTACATGCCATTCAAATCTGTCTTCCAGATAAAAATCAGTTATACAGGTCATGGCTCTGAGAGTGTGGGCTGTGGTGATTAGCGATGGTCTGTTTGTGGTGATATTCTCTTGCCTCCACAATATGCAATGTATTTTAATCCTCTTTCAGCTTCTTTTCATTATTTTGTTCAACACACAAGGGAAGGAGTAAGTAGAAACATGCCATGAGTGCTGTTGTGTCGAGTGAAGTATGACACTGTGCTTTGCTCTTTGCTTTCATCTACTTGGCCAAGCTGGGACAATATGTAACCAGGCATTATGCAATATTTGTTCTGCTTCTCACAGCATAAAAACTTACTTTAACTCTTTTGTGCTGGTAAAATTCTTGTGGATAAATACAAGGGATGGAACTCTTTGACATTAACAATTCCAATATCCAGTATAAGTCATAGGAGCATCACAGGCATTACTTTTGTATGTTGTATGTGCTAAAGGACAATTGTTTTACTCAAATGTGGTGGTTTCCTTCTGAGAAGTATTTTCTCTGTTTCAAAGAGTGCTATCTATCATTCTGAAATGCTCCAAAGTAGAAGCCCAAGCCAAACAAACCAAGCAACAGCCAAATCAGCAGAAGGCTAGAATGTGTGACAGACAAAGACTTAAAATCCCAAAGGAGTCTTCTGTCAGGCACCCATTTTTACCCTAGGTATCGCCAGTTAAGGAGTTACTGTGAAGTCAGTGAACACTAATGTGAAATTCTTCAGCGTCACTGTGAGCGAGTCCATTTTGCTGACCTCTGAGTTAGGAACTACTCAGAAAGTCTTACAAGCTGCAGCCAGCTGCTCATGCCTTCTGCATGATCTGGTTAAACCTTGAAGCAGGTGACTCCTAGATATGCCCAAATAGTAAGTTTATAGCAAATACATCTGATCTGAGGTGAAAAGATGAATTACCATCTCTAAAATATAGGGTAGTTGCCAAAAAGTTTTAAAATTTTCTCTGCAGATTTAAGGGACTTGGACTGCAACTTCCTGGCAGTGATGAATCAGTTCTGATGATTGATATAAGGCTCTAATTTTCCTGTAGGCTTTCAAAGGCTTCTGAAATGTTTCTGAGATATTCTAGTAATTGGTGTTGTACAATATTAAAAATCCTTCCAAGCTGTCTAATTAACTACAGCCATAGTTGCTCCTCAAAACCAAAATTAACTACTGGGTTTGACATATTGCAAGCCCTCTTACACAGGTGGATAATTCTAGCTCCACAAGGAGTCTTGGTCACCTAGTTTCTCAGTTCAGTGGATCTGCAATTGAATCATTTCCTCTTAATGGGTGACTTGACTAAGTGGTTTGAAAGTAATTAGCAAACACAGTGGACCCAATATTGAAGTGTATGATCAGCATCTTATCAGGAACTACTTATTTCCTGTGGGAAACTGCAGTCGACTTCTCAACAAATTCAGAAAGCAACTTGTTGCTCCTGCTTCTAAGGAAGCTAATCAAGGAATGGTTGCACCATCCCGGGCATGTTTTGACTTGTGATGAAGTGATCCCAACTGATTATAAAGGTATTTTCAGAAAGTCTATTCTTTATTGCTATTGGATGTTTCATTTGGTCACTTTTAAAAAAGCAGTAATTTTCTTCTTACAGCCGCAGACTATTTTTTATCCACTAATACATTTTAATCTTGGTGCACAGCTGTTAATGGGATATGCTTCCACTCCAGAGCAATTCAGATTGATTTTGTTTCTACTTCAGAAATATATTACAGTAGAGCCACAATATATAAAAGGGCTCAGTGTGTTGAGATGAAGTAGCCTCACGGTATTTGCAGCTTCTAATGGGAGCTCAGTACATTTAGAGCAGAAGTGGTGATTGATTACCTGGTGCTCAGGCTAATTGATATGGCACTGAGTTAGTCAGAAGCTCTCAGCTCCATCAAAATCACATGACATTGCCTCTTAATATTGACTGGGTAGTTCATATGATAAAAGCAACATGTTTTGGAGCAGACTTCCAGAGCTGAGTGAATCTTCCTTCAGCATCAGTTACATTCTTTCCAGAAAGGCTTCCTGCCTAAAGTAACATTACTCCTCCGCTGGAAATTTTTTAAAAGGATGTTCTCAGGTCTGTTTATTTTTAATGGGCTTGGATGTGGTCACTGAGATCCTGTGAGGTCAGAAGAATGGAATGAAAGTGGTCACAGATGACACTTGAGCTATTTCCACAGCTGGATGCACACCAGCCAGAGTAGGCGGTCCTCTGCAGATGAATTAGTTTGTTGAAGTACGTGATACAAAACATCTGTTACAATGAGAACAAACAAAAACAATGTGCCTTTGAAGACTGGGATTTTTTGGGAGCTGCTTTCAGGGGTGCTGAACGAGGCAGTTGTCAGAAACATTTTCAGGCTTGCCCTTGTGTGAACTAAAGCAAAACTACACATTAAAAATATCTAAATTCAATTAAGCAAAAGACCCGCTTTTCCCAAATTTTGTTGCGCTGATTCCTCCTACAGCAATGGGGAGGGAGAGAACCCCTCTGTACCAAATGTTTTTTATACCCTAAACCATTTTTAATACAATGGTGTAACTCCAGCTGAGTGGCTGTAAAAACTTAGAAGCTGCAGTGGTATAGTAACTGTTATTCTGTCAGTCGTTCCCTGTGCTGCTTTATTACCAGCTGTCTTGAAGTGCAATAGACGTTTTTCATTGTCACTGCCACCTGATGACAAATAAAACCTTCAAAATGCTTTTGCTTGAAGGAGTTGCTCACAGCTCCTAGCCAGAAGTAGACCTTTCACGTCACCTTAATGAGCCAGAGTGATCCAAACATTCCCACCCCATTTTACTCTTACAAGGCAGTTACTTTTGCCTGCCTTTGTTTTTTTTTCTCACAGTTGAGCTGGAGAGGAAATAGGAATACTAAGATATTTATGGAGTAAACAAACATGCTGTGTGTATTAAGACTGAAGACAAATCAGTCAAAGTGTTTATCAGTTATTATAGAGCAGCACTGTTCTCATGGACAGTTTAAAGAAAATGCAACACTCCTAACACATTATTCCAGCCATGGTAATGATGAATTAGATGCAGATGTACATCAAAGCGTTGGTTCCCCTCCTTTTTTTTCTTTTTTCCTAAATTGAGCGTGCTAACTGTCCCACAGATTTGACGGACGAGAATCGTGTCCTACATAAATAATAGGAAAAGGCTGCACCACCACAAAATGCTCCCAAAGAGGTTTGGTGCCCAGTCTGTGTAGGCACGTTAGGTAGACAACAGTAGTAAAAAAAAAAAAAAAAAG